>CAHIKZ030001247.1:2050000-2382500 GCA_903632075.3 Acanthosepion pharaonis
TATTTTTCGATTTATAACATTCTGTAACAAATTTCCTTTTTACATTTCAATCAAATTCGTAATCTCCCGTCAGTTATCAACTTCCAAGATGAAATCAGAGTTAAATATGCCTGTTAATCTTGCAAAATCAAATTAATTTTTTAACACCAAGAGGCCATTTCCGCAGGCTGTCTCACCCATTGCATTTAATGAGGTAACCTCACATGCCCGATATGTCCCGAAAAGTTATGTGAAATGGACAAGAACTTTTTATTGCCAACCACTTCTACGTGGGTGGAGACACACATTAAACTGACTTTGTGTCAAATTTATCCTCGAATTGTTATAGCAAGCAATCCTGTTATTTTTATTTACATACCAAATATGGACGTACATTGAAGCTCATCTATTAGTCTATTTTCTTTTCATAATTTATTCTGTTAATTAAATATTCATTTTTTTATTCATATCCAAACATTTTTTGTTGCCATTTATTTATCAAGTCAGATTGTAGATTAAAGTTTCTACCCCTTCTACCAAACCATCAGTCTATAACAAATATTTCTTTTCATAATTTATTTAATTAAATATTCATTTTTTTATTTATATCCAAACATTTTTTGTTGCCATTTATTTATCGAGTCAGATTGTAGATTAAAGTTTCTACCCCTTCTACCAAACCATCAGTCTATAACAAATATTTCTTTTCATAATTTATTCAATTAAATATTCATTTTTTATTCATATCCAAACATTTTTTTGTTGCCATTTATTTATCAAGTCAGATTGTAGATTAAAGTTTCTACCCCTTCTACCAAACCATCAGTCTATAACAAATATTTCTTTTCATAATTTATTCAATTAAATATTCATTTTTTTATTTATATCCAAACATTTTTGTTGCCATTTTTTTATCAAGTCGGATTGTTGATTAAAGTTTCTACCCCTTCTACCAAACCATCAGTCTATAACAAATTTTTCTTTTCATAATTTATTCTGTTAATTAAATATTAATTTTATTTATATCCAAACATTCTTTTGTTGCTATTTATTTATCAAGTCAGATTAAAGTTTCTACCCCTTCTACCAAACCATCAGTCTATGACAAATTTTTCTTTTTATATTTTATTCTGTTAATATTCATTTTAGTTATATTCAAACATTGTCCTACCCAGGGGACCATGACCTAGTGGATTAAAGTTATTGGTTTTTGAATTTGGTGATATTGTGATTGTGAGTTCAATCCTTGGTTCGGGAAGTGTTTACTTGCACTTAATGAAAATAAGCAAGCAATAAGTGCTTGAGAAGAACCTGTTGGCATAGAACTTACGGTTACATCTAGACATTTCAACTGTAAAATGATGAAACCTAGCTACCAATGTTAGTACTGCGCTTAAATTCATTAAGGTGTAAAAGAAGGTTCATCAGAACAATTACTATGAAAATATTTATAAAGATACATATGATAATTATCCGTTTCCCTACAAGGAAACATTTGGCATTCACTGACTGAGAAACCGGTAAATTAAGTTTGGATTGGTTTGTTTTGTTTTACAGCATATTGTAGAGGGGCCGTGACGGTTACCACTTGTTGAGGGTTCATGGCGTGGCTGTTATGTTGTTGATAGAAGTCAGACGTAGAAGGAACGCAAGTAAGGTTCAGATACTCCTGCCCGCCGAGCCCAACTACATAAAAAGGTTGGACTTTGATTAAGTCCAAAGAAGAAGGCAAAGAAAAGCAAACAAAACACAAGACCGATAATATATGTATATACAAAAATATGTTAATAACAAGTTACAATACATGGAAACAGTACAAAGGACGAAGTGTGTGTGAATATTCTGTATGTGCGTGCGTGTGTGAATATTCTGTATGCGCGTGCGTGTGTGAATATTCTGTATGTGCGTGCGTGTGTGTGTATTGTGTTTAGCGTGTTTCCACGCTATCCCTTGTTAGCGTCTACATTTCGAGGTTGATAGCTGAAATCCTGAAGGAAAAAGAGAAATTTACCTCAAGGTGTCAGTGCACAGACCTGAAGGAAAAAGAGATAGAGGCAAAGGCTCAGCGGCTATTTATAGCCAGGGAAGAGAGACCCCTGGTGAAAGGGTTAACGGAGTGAAGGAGGAGTTAACTCCGACAATATCAACCACAATGGATTATTTAATGCCGACAATTTTTATTGCTGGTAATATTTTCCTTCAAAAATCTATTTCTGGTAATATATTTTTTTTTCATCAAAAATCTATATCTAGTAATATTTTTTTCTCCAAAAAAGATATCGCTGGTAATATTTTTCATAAAAATGTATAGCTGGTAATATTTTTTTAAATGTATTGCTGGTAATAATTTTTATAAAGTATTACTGGTATTAGAACCTATTTTTACACATTCATAGTGTTTTGACCCCAGTTTGGGTGATTAACTATTTACCCATAGCTTGGACCCTAACAGATGCTACTACCCTGGGTCTGGGTGAACCTGGGAACACCAGCAATTAAGAGGTGGTTCCGTGCTCCTCGAAACCGCCTTGCCATCGGATGTAGTTTATTGCCTTACCCAGGACGCGACGTAGTTTATTGTCTTACCCAGGACGCGGACGTAGTTTATTGTCTTACCCAGGACGCGGACGTAGTTTATTGTCTTACCCAGGACGCGGATGTAGTTTATCGTCATACCCAGGACAGCCAGTAGATTAAATAAAGGTTTCAGTTCAGAATACTTTCTAGGTTACCTAGATCGATATACACCTGAGGAAGGTCGGAGGTAACAACGGCCGAAAAATATGAGGACAAAAGCCTGAATATAAATAGTTTAAACAAAATTTAAAAATTCTTTTGTTTCCTTTCATTTAACAAGTTTGTTTGTAACATTGACGTTTCTACCCCATTTATTAGACCATCAGTCTATAAAAATTATTTATTTCATATTTTATTCTATTAATTAAATATTCATGAAACCTTTTGTTTCCTTTCATTTTTCCAAATTTGGTTGTACATTAAAGTTTTTACCCCTTCTACCAAGCCGTCAGTCTATGACAAATGTTTCTTTTCATGTTATTCTGTTAAATATTCATCAACCTTTTTGTTTCCTTTCATTTACCAAATTTAGTTGTACATTGAAGTTTCTACCCCTTCTACCAAGCCGTCAGTCTATAACAAATTTTTCTTTTCATATTTTATTCTATTAATTAAATATTCATCAAGCCTTTTGTTTCCTTTCATTTATCAAGTTTCGTTGTACATTAAAGTTTCTAACCCTTTCTACCAGGCCGTCAGTCTACAACAAATTTGTACATCGAATTACCTTTATTAATCATTTTCTGTTTGTTTTCAGGCTAAATGAAGGGGAAACACTAAGTGAGAAACTCTTGACTGTCTGTGAGAAACTCATCACCGAGCTTATCATTGTCAAGTCTTCGAAGCAATTAATATCTTCAGTGGCAATGAAGCAGCCGACATACGACATTTTTGTGTCATATCCCACGAAACATGGCGACAAAATGAAAGTTGTGTATGAAATTCTTTGCAGACATAACCCAAACTTGAATATTTTCTATGACAAATTAGAGCTACAGACAGGTGAGAAAAATAATAAAAAACAAATTCCTCTTCTCTCCCTCTCATTTTCTCCCCTCTCCGTTTCAGCATCATAATCATCATATATATCTCTCTTGTTCATGTCTCAGGCTGTTTACATTGACTTTGGTCTGCTTGTAACTATCGATCTATCTATGCTCATTCATATCTATCTATCTATCTATCTATCTATCTATCTATCTATCTATCTATCTATCTATCTGATTCTGTCCATATCTACCTATCTATCTATCTTGAGGACATCAATGTGTATACATTTTTGGAACTTATAAACCTAATATTTCAGTTTCATTTTTTTTCTTTTTTTGCCAGAGCTCATATTGCAATTTTATTGTTATTATTTCTTTTTCTGTAGCACTCCTTATTACTGGTTCCCATATTGTATTCATTTCTATGCTTGGTAGGCTTAGGAGATTTTTGTGGCCTAGCATATGTATTGATTCCTCAAGTTTTTGTATTTTCCAGTGATGTTCTCTGTCTATTATTTCAACCTCATCCCACAAGGGGGGGGGCGGTGATTTCCCTTTTCCCTCTATATGTGGTCAGCTATGCGTGATTTTTTTTTATTTCCCTTTGTGTTGTAATATGGCATGGTGGATAAAAGCGTTGGTTGGATCCAGTGACTTGAGCCAAAGGGCTGTGAGTTCAATACCTGGCTACTGCAGTGATAAACAAAAACTTGGAGAGTTGAGTTAAAGGGAGATAACTGAGACATCCGGAAGAGGCATGGTACATGGAACTAGAACACTCTACCCAAGAATTCGAGATTCCAACCGCCCGAAGACGGCCGGAGAAACATCGTGAATATGGCAATAAAGATGAGGAAAACAGTCCAAACAATGTAAATAATTACAATACCTCATCTCAAAAATGTAGACAAATCTATCTATTTATCTATCTAAACCTATTCATTATCTATCTATCTATCTATCTATCTATCTATCTATCTATCTATCTAAACCTATTCATTATCTATGTAAACCTATTCATTATCTATATAGCTATCTAAACTTATTCATTATCTATCTATCTATCTATACCTATTCATTATCTCTCTATCTAAACCTATTCATTATCTATCTATCTATCTAAACCTATTCTTATCTATCTATCTAAACCTATTCATTATCTATGTAAACCTATTCATTATCTATATAGCTATCTATCTAAACCTATTCTTATCTATCTATCTATCTATCTATCTATCTATCTATCTATCTATCTAAACCTATTCATTATCTCTCTATCTAAACCTATTCTTATCTATCTATCTATCTATCTATCTATCTATCTATCTAAACCTATTCATTATCTATCTAAACCTATTCATTATCTATAAAGCTATCTAAACTTATTCATTATCTATCTATCTATCTATCTATCTATGTAAGCCTATTCATATGTATCTAACTAGCTGGCTATCCCTGTTCATTCAGTCGATTCCAAATATTTCAACGCGTCCTTGTGGGTGACAAATTATTTTCCATTCTACAACCCATTTCTCACAGACAAAACATAACACGCATCTTGTGGCTCTATCACTATTTCAATGGAAAGTGCTCAGATGAACTCCATTCCTTAGTTCCACCAGTTCTAACCTTCATGGTTAAGACCGGCCCTGCTATGCACATTGTTGCGAACGAACCCCATTCCCTTCATGCTCCATTGGTGAGATGAAAGTTCCACTCGAGCAGCTTCTTCCCACGAACCGCTGCTTTGTGGTACCGACTCCCAAGAGGATTCTTCCCTGATCACTACAAGCTTAACCTGGTCAATCTAGGGTTGACTCTTAAAATTCCCCACATATCTGCATAAACAAAGCCTCTTACTCTGGATTGGCTCACGGGCCTTATACCGGCTGTTCATCATTGTAAAAAAAATCTATTTATCTGAGTCTGTTCATTATCTATATTACTATTTGTCTATCTCAGAATTGATTGATTGATTTATATTTTTTATGGTTTATCAACCCTTTGTAGATTAGTTAATGCCAAGACATATTTTGGATTATCATAATAATTCGTTTATTTGTTGTTGTTTTTTTTGCAGTTGAATATTGCATTAGTAATTTTTTGTGAATAACAATTATTCTACCATATACAAGTTCTACTATTTAACCTATAGGTAGGGGATTTGGTTTAATAGACTTCCTACCAGTATTTGTGTTTAAGTGAATGTATCTCCTCAGTTGCTATCCATTACACTACCCACGCATCCCATAATTTGGGAAATGCTTGAGAGGAGCATTTTGTCCTCTTTATACGTCAATTGATCATTTTCAACGAGTATTTTGGTATTATTCATGTTATATCAAAAAACAATTCAGGGTAACCCCTGTCAACCATGACAGTAGGAATAACAGCTTCTTATTGTCAGTACTACTTGTGTGTTAAAGTAGTTATGAAGAAGTGATTTATCCAAGGGTTCGTGATGAACTTGCTTTTTCCTCAACTAATGTTGGCTTTTGGTCAAAATCTATTATAAAAGGACAAAGCAAAGTGATTCCAGGACCCGCATTCGAAGTGAGTACAAATGACCACAGCCAGAAATTGAATTTTTTTTTCTCAGTAGGAGTAGATAGGTTCGTCTATCGCCCGGTTCGCCTATCGCCCGGTTCGTCTATCGCCCGGTTCGTCTATCGCCCGGTTCGCCTATCGCCCGGTTCGTCTATCGCCCGGTTCGTCTATCGCCCGGTTCGTCTATCGCCCGGTTCGTCTATCGCCCGGTTCGTCTATCGCCCGGTTCGTCTATCATTCAGTTCGCATTGGCAATGCGATTCGCAATCCTTTACTGGTGCAATTGTTTCTGTTGTGTTGTAGAAAACAAAAATAAAATATTGGGGGGGGGGGCTTTGTTTTGTGGGGATCTTTGTAATTCGCTTCTTTCAACTAGAAAACAAATACTCAATAATAAAATTTACGTAAAATTGTAAAGCAGTGTTTGAAGATTACTTCTTTCTTCGCTTTTCACATGCTTTTTTTCTCTACAAATACTGGTGACCGCCGACTTATCAAACACATTTGCAACGGTTTTCCTACACACACACACACACACACACAGAGAGAGAGAGAGAGAGAGTGAGAGAGAAAGAGAGAGAGAGAGAGAGTTTCATCCCTCTATCTGATCTTTCTACCTTTTTTTTATCTAATCATCTCTCAGTTAAGCATCAGCCATGCTGATCAAAAGCGAAAAGAGTTCTCTTAGACGATTAAAAGAAAGTAGTTTTATTTTGGAGGTGTTAAAATGAACAAGTCATTCCTTGTCAATTTAACCACTTCAAACTGTTTAGCCGTATTATTAACTCTTACCATTGAAATATATTTTAGAATTATGCGAACATACATCTTATAATAAATGCGAATGTCAATTCCAGCTTAAAGGGACACAACTCTCTAACTTTCAATAGCTCATTTCAAATTAAAAAATGACAAATTACAGTGTTTTAAAATAAAATTGTCCGTGTTTTCAACTTTATTCTTATCATTACCATTTTAGAATCAGGCCGACTCCGTGAGCAAATTAAAAACATTCTGAGCCGGATCCGGATCCGAAGCCGCAATCCTGAAATTTTGGATTTCCAAATTTTCATTACTGCGATTGTTTTCGGCGATTTTTTAAGTGATTTTTTGGGACGAATTTTTTTGTCCGATAACAATTTTTATAAGTTGAAAATAAATTTGGGAATAATCGAAATTAATTGCGAAATCCAGCGAAAGTCACCATGAAATAAAAATAAGTGTTTGTGCAGAAAGTAACGACCTACGTACATGAAATTGTCTTTAAATTAAAATGGCGGCAGAAGAATTATCGTTGAACTGTTAAAAGGTAAGCTTAAATATTAATGCAATACTTAAATGCAGCATTCAATTTTGAGTTCTTCTGTAGTTTATTGTTGCCTATTGCATCTACTCCTCCCTACCTATTGTTATGAAAGCTCAACCAAGAGCCCTCCGCAGGAGCTAGCTTAAATGCCGCACGATAGGCCGGCTTTTAAGCTAGTCAGCTATATAAGTAGACATTTTTGTTCCACTGATGCAATTTCGTTTCATTTCAGGTAGTAACTGGCAACAGGCCATCTATGACGCGTTGGAAGTAGTCAAGTGCTGCCTAATCTTGGTGGCTCCTGCCTACTTTGAGTCGGCCATGTGTCAAGAGGAATTCAACATTGTTATGACCCGTTGCTTTTCTGAAAAACAGGTAAAGATATCTTGATGGCCAGCTGTTAACATGGCTGATACTAACTTTAAAATTTGACCTCCATTTTTTTCCGTCCTGGGTATGACGATAAACTACAACCACGTCTTGGGTATGACGATAAACTACATCCACGTCTTGGGTAAGACGATAAACTACATCCAGCAGCAAGGCCTCTGATTAGGAGGCTTTGAGGAGTATGGAACCACCTCTTAGTTGTTGTTGTTCCCAGTTCCACCCTGACCCGGGGTGGTAACACCTGTCAAGGTTCCAACTATGGGCAAATAATTAACATCCCAAACTGGAGTCAAAACACCATGAAAGTGTAAAAATAGGTTTTAATACCAGCAATACGTTTTTGTAAAAATTTACCTGTAATAAATTTTTGAAGAAAAATTATTACATATTATATTACCGGCAATACATTTTTGAAAAAAAATATTATCAGCAATAAAAATCTTGTCGGCATTAAATAGCTCATTGAGGTTGATATACCATAAAACAAAGCAAACCAAGCCAAACCACCATTTTTGTTGCTGATGTAACCAAAGTCTTTCATTGATGTAAACAAAGTCTTTCACTCCTGCACCAAACATCCACCAATCAACATATGGACACAACGAGGCAAAACCAAAAATGCCCACGAGACACACACAAACACTTTATCATTCAAATTCCGCATGACCAACTAGGAATATGATACACAGAGACGCCATCATCTCACTACCATCTTTAGAAATTATACGCACAGACACTACAGACCAACACAAAAACGTCCACTAGAATCCAAATGTACACACACACACACACACACACACTCATTAACGCCACATTCCAAAGACACGTGAAGTTTATCTGACCAATGGAAAACAAAAAGCAAAGAACTAAAAGTAAGAGAACTTTTTTCCATAACTCATTTCCCCCCCAAAAAAAAAAAAAATTCTGATGGAGCTTAAATAAAAGCGAAACATATTAAATTTAAAAATGTTTACTATTTGTTACTTAGCCTATCATAGGGTAAATGAACTTTGCTTGAATGTGTGACGCCATTCATGGCGGAATTTGTGACAAGTTTTGTGATGACGTTCTCCGATTGTCCGTGGTTCACTGCACCTGGGATGACATCCAAAGTTGATTATATTTGCATGTACACCCAACTTGTTATGTGCACAGGTTTGTCCTCTCGGTTGTCATTGCTTTAAACAAAAAATGAAGACAATTGTTTTTCAATACTCTCTGGTTGGGAATTAGCAACAATATGATTTCTCACTTAGCCGGCTATCTTTTCCTTTTAGCTGAACTACTATCTCCCTATCTTAGCTGGTCCTCACTGACCTCTGGGCTCGGCGACTTTTGATACCTCACTACCAGTCCTACTGTCGCTGGGCAATTACTAACTCCTCTGGTCACCTAGCTACTTCTCTCACGGCCAAAACACTATATCTTTAATTTTCTGCCACTCCCTGCTTATAGTGATGTTCCAAGCATAGCTTGGATGTGGCACAAGGCCGAAAGTAAGGGGCGTCCAGTGAGGATTGAACTCACTACTCAGTCGTAAATGTTCTAGCGAGACAAGCTTGCTAACGATTACACCACCTCGAGGTGCCCACTCTCTTTGCTTATATGGATAATCGCTTGGGTCCCACCCTCTCCATTTTTGTTCCGGAAGATCTGAGACCACCCCAAAGCCACATGGGTGGTCAAACCTCAAAGGGACTACTTTTATGACTATGTAAAATCATTGATAAATGTTTTATGTTTTGCAATTCAAAGGCAGCTGTAGACATAAATCCCCTAAAACACTGACGCTTAAGTTTACTCAAAGATAGACTGGAGACAAAATTTCTATGAAATTCACATAACTAAATGAATTTAAAAGAAAAGAAATGTATTTACTTATCTTCTAAGGATATGTGAGAAATCATGTTGTTACAACTGTGACAATCTTCTGTAGCTGAGCAATTTAAAAACGCATTGGCCTTAAAGGTGGTTTCTTCTGCAAGTTTGAACCCTGGTGGGAATCAAAATTTCTTTATTAAGACTCTCGAGTGCACAGGCCGTTAGAGGTAGATTTACACTATTTAAAAACAGGGATGACTACTCAAGCACATGTATCCACTAAGTATAATGCTTAAAGTAATAAGAAATTCGAAATTTGGATCCATAAAAAGTATTACGTAGTGTGACATGTTTTGTGGATTACAAAACAACGGACACTGGCTTTTATACATGTAGATTATTTACTATTACTATTTTCTTGATTTTTTTGTTTTTGAAATTTTGAAAGTCTTTTTATATCTAATGGATTTTTTTATCACAGTCCTTAACAATTTGGCGTGTAAGTGGATGAGAATGAACTCTACATGAAAATTAATAACAAAAAAATACACTTCATCACACCTTCAAAAGAATTGATAGAAACTTATAAATGAACCTGATAAAGAAGCCTTCCAGTGCCTAAGCAAAGTATTAAAAAACAAGAAAATTTAATTAGAAACGAAGGACAATATTATGCGCAGATGTGGTTCTACAGAAGGATGCTGAGAATACCATGGATGGAACATATGAGTGATGAGAAAATTTTAAGGAAAATAGGAGCAAAAGCATATGGATACTTAGGATCAAAAGTGACAATTGAAATTTCTGGGCGACAAAATGGAGACAGACAGATTTGTTTTTTACAGTTTGTTAACTCTTTATGGATTATTTAAAGCCAAGACATGTTTTGAATTGTACCTTTTTTCACAAGTGAATATTTCATGAACATTTTTTTTTAAATAACAATGTTTATTTCCAAATACACGCCCCATAGTTTGGGGAAATTGATTTATACCTTTCCCAAAGGCTTTTGTGCATAAGTGGATGTAACGAATCCGACTGGAATTCGAACCTGGCTCCCCAATCTTTCATTTCCGAGCCACTATCACATAATGAGGAAAGAAGTCTTGGAAATTTTAACACTCATAAGACGCTGTGAAGACAATAGAAAAGGGAAACAGGGAATAACCTTACTAACGAGATTGTGTAAATCGATGACGGAATAGAAAGTGGAAGGAACGACATGCACTGCTAAGAGCTACAAAGGATAGAAAATTGTGGAGAGCCGTGATCGCTTATGTCATGAAGTGAAAAAGAATATCCTGCTACCCGAAAGAGAAAGAAAATAGCGAAAGTATAGCGAAAAGAATTAACTTGATATGAAATTGCATTCTTTTTTAACAATGTCATGTAGAGACTCCATTTACAACATACCTTTAATTATCCTTTGCTACTTTGCGAAACAGGTGGATGTGAGGGTGGTGTAATGGAAATCATATCTGTCTATATTTCTGAAATGAGGTATCATGTACATTATTTACATTATTCGGACTATTGTCCTCATCTTTGTCGCCATATTTATTACAACGTTTCGGCCGTTGTACGCTCCGGCCTTTTTCAGGTGTTTGGAATGTCGAACTGAACCCTTTATTTCGCTCACTTGGGTAGACTGTTTTAGTTCCACGTGCCATGTTTAATGGATGTCAGTTATCAGTTATCTCCTGTTAATTTCCCTCTGAAGGTTCTCCACTGCCTTAACCGGGTATTGAACTCACACTCTTTGGGTCCTGTCACTGGATCTAACCTGAAGACATTAGGTTTATAATATCCAGAAATTCATACACAGATGTCCTCAAGGACACATAGCACAGTGGATAAAGGCGTCCCAGTGAGCGAAATAAAGTGTTCAGTTCGACATTCCAACCACCTGAAGAAGGCCGGTGCGTACAACGGCCGAAACGTTGTAACAAATATGGCGACAAAGATGAGGACAATAGTCCGAATATTGTAAATATTGTGAAACAGGTTCCCGTGTGAATTATTTCCTAATAATTTTCTTAACCTCTTCAAGTCAAGGGTTAATTGTTATCTATCCTTCTTATCGTCATTATCTTCTTTCCCTGGCAGCTCCTCTTTCATTCATATCACACACCTCATTGATCATAACCATTTTAACAGTAGCCCTTTGCGCTACAAGCTTAAACTCTTTAAGACAAAGGTCGCTCATTACCTATCCTTCTTATCCTCATAATCAGTTTTTATCACTAGTCCTGAGTATGACGATAAATTACATCCTGCACCAAGCCTCTGATCGGGAGGTTCTGAGGAACGTAGAACCACTTCTTAATTACTGTTGTTCCCAGGTCCACCCTGACTCGGGGTGGTAGCACCTGTTAGGGTCCCAGCTATGGGTAAATATTAATATAATGAACCCTCAAACAAAAAGAAAACATTATGAAAGTATAAAAATACCAGCAATACATATAATAAAAATACCAGCAATACATATATATATATATATTAAAATTACTAACAATACAATTTTAAAGCAAAATAACCAGCTATACATTTTATATTAAGATATACCAACAATACATTTTGTAGCAGAATTACCAAAAATACATTTTATCGCAAAATGACCAACAATCTCTTGTTGATTGCGTTCAAAATATATTTAGTTAAGACATAAAATTATGTTCGAAGTATTTAGATTTCGGCATTAAATAACCCATAAAGGTGTTGATATGTCGCTAAACGCAATCAACCAACCAACTTCTTACAACTCCCTCTTTAATTCATATCATAAACCTCATTGACCACAAACATTTTAACAGTAACCCTCTACCCTGAATGTCTCTCTGGCTTACTATTGGGCGAACTTTGGTATAAAAAAAAGTAAATAAAATATAAAATAGATAAAAATGTGTAGCATGTGGATATATTAGGTTGAGCTTTAAATAAATTTCGTTTTTGGACCAATTGTAAAAAAAAAAACAAAAAAAAAAAAACAGTATTGATGGTTATTTCCTAATCGTAGTCTTAGACGTGAAACGTAAGCATAAAGCAGTCAGCGAGGATCGAACTCACTACTAGTTGTTCTCGCTAACCATTACACCACTTTCTTTTTAAGCATTTCACCCCAAGCAAGGCAGGAGCGCCACTAGCACGCAGGGGTTTACGGAGAGTGAAAATGAGAGAAAAGATTATGTGTAGCGGGGATTGAGGAAAGGAAAAAAGTCAGGGATCAAGGCAACAGGAGATGGCGATTAACAGTGCATTTAAATTTTTGAAAATTGTAGTTATCAGGAAGTGCGAGGAAAGAAACTGTTGGAGTAGAAGTGGCGGTTACATTTAACTATTTTAACAGTAAAAGGGTGGGACCTATATGCCAATCTAGTAGCACGCTTAAATTCATGTAGTCGGGCACCAGGGAAAAAATCTCGTCAGAGCAGTTGCCATGAAAATATTTGTAGAAAAGACAGAGGGAAGACACATCACATCTGTGTGAAAGTGTCTGAAGACGAGAAGCCAATTCAGGACCGATTACATTACATATCCTTCTTTGGATTTGATGTAATGGTATAACCTGCCATCCTCATGAGTGGCGGCACTATAGGTGGTAATCACCTATAAGTATCCCATAGGACAGCAGATTCGAGCTGGGATCTGCGAGACCAGCGGCCTTCCGATAGCAGCACGCATACAACTGTACTGACTTGCGACGACCGTGCGCATAACTATTACTTTCTTGCTTGTTGTACTGGTTTCTACAATAAACCTGTTAACGTGTTTGTCCATTCCATATTCCTATTAGCACGGAATATAACAGGATTATGAAAGAAATAATATATATATATATATATATATATATATATATATATATATAAAATCTTACACAACAAATCAAATATTTAATTTGCGGTATAATCTCCTGCTTGTTACGATGCATTTAATCTAGTGTTGAATATGAACCATAAATAGAAATATTCTACTGCGAAAGTTTTAGATTAAAATTCAACTAAAATTTACATGTCAGCCTATGAACTTATTGATCCACCGTTCTTTGTTCCTTACTACTCAAATGCCATTCATAGTAAGTAATTTTTTTAAAATATACTTTTTCAGGAAAATTCGCTAACGCCGATTCCTGTGTGCATTGTTGATGTTGAATATGTTCCTGAATGGTTTGGTCAACTCAGTATCATTGATGCCCGGGAAAATCTTCTTGTGTCAAACATGGAAAAACTCGCAGCCCAGTTGCAGTCAAGCTTTGAAGTTAAAAGCATCAGAAGTGATTTTGATTGGCTGATCACTAAGGAGGTAATTTTTCATATTAATCGGTATTACCCCATAAAAGGCAGTACAGCCATTAAGACGCGAGGGGTTACAGGGTGTGGAAAAATTAGGAATAGAAACATTAATAGGGAGCGAGAAGAGAAAAGAGCAATCAGTGGGACAGTAAATTGCGATTGACATTGCATTTAAATTTTTGCAGATTAAAGTTGTCTGGAAAACAAGGAGTCGAGAAGGAGCGCCATAAGCGAGAAGTGCGAGAAAAGAAACTGTTAGCATGGAATTCCTGGCTACATCTAACCAGATCATCTGTAAATTGATTACCGTGAAAGGATTTATAGAAAAGTTACAGGGAGACAACCTTATGGTGGTGGGTAAGTGAGTGAAACCGAGCTGCCAGATCAGGACCAATAATATTGCTGATTCTTCTTTGGAGTTTATCAAGGAGCTCAAGGTAAATAGCAGGAGTACCGGACTATATATGGCAGCAATATTCTAAGCATGGACGAGTGGTAGACTAATAGATATGTAAGATTCAGGAGAGAAAAATTGTCTCTCCCGACACAGTGAATCGACTTTCTTAGCAGCTGACCTAGCAATGGATTCAATATAATTTTTCCATTTCATGTCAGAGAAGACAATTTATTCTCTAGTATAGGCAATTAATTTATTTCGTATCATAGAACAATATATAACACATTTTTTAGATGAGCTCAATTCTTTCGCTCCAGCAGTTCGGATATGCCCTGTCACTTCCACAGAAACGAATCAGTCGCATTTCCCCCGTGTTCCAAAACGGGAGAAGAATGTTCCACTTAGACAGCTTTTACCTAAGTACTGCCAATTTGTGGATCAGGCTCCTGCATGTGTGCTTCCCTGAACACTGCAATCTTAACTTCTTCAAGTCAAGCATCAATCATTATCTTTTCTCCTTATTCCCAAAATCTTCACTTGCCACCACTTGCTCTTCCCTGTTAAAACAAATTAAAATAAATTTCTTCTTTAATGAGTGAGGCATTCTTTAAATCAAAATTCTGGTTGAATTTATTTCTAATATTTACTTCTAACTAATGTATTTGATAAATTGTTGTGTATAAGATCCCCTTTAAAGTATTAAAAGAAAACGGTTAAATTTATCTATCTTAATCTGTTCATATCTACCTACCTACCTACCTATCTATCTATCTATATTCACGGGACTCGATATATATAGTCACGCGGATCTATCTATATATCTTAATGTGAAACATCTATCTATCTATCTATCTATCTATCTATCTATCTATCTATCTATCTATCTCAGTCTGTTCATATCTATCTATCTATCTACCTATCTATCTATCTATCTATCTCAGTCTGTTCATATCTATCTATCTATCTATCTATCTATCTATCTATCTATCTATCTATCTATCTATCTCAGTCTGTTCATTATCTATCTATCTATCTATCTATCTATCTATCTATCTATCTATCTATCTATCTCAGTCTGTTCATATCTATTTATCTATCTATTTATCTATCTATCTATCTATCTATCTATCTTAGTTTGTTCATATATATCAGTGGTTCTCAACCTTTTTTTTTACCCATGGACCCCTTTTCCTTTCTTTTTTTCTTGGTGAACTCTTTAATAGCTATTTGACATAAGACAACAATATTCTATTTTTCACTAATAAACATTTTGAGATTTTTAATAATCAAAGAATTATTATATAATTAAGCTTTATCTTTAAATGAAAACTAATTTAATGCAAATCAATTATTCCACAATAATAATAATAATAATAATAATAATAATAATAATAATAATTTTTATTGACCAATATCTTGTATTACAATATTACAATGTTTCTTCCATGGTCAAGCCCATGAGGAGCAGAGTTCTTCAGGCAATTCAATTCACTGCAGCATTTATTTATGCACAATGAAAAAATCATATATATATATATATATATATATATATATATATATATATTGTAAATTACAGAAATTTAATTTTTAATAATAAAACCATTCTGAGTTGGCTTTCTTCATGGACCACCAAGATATAATTGTTGACCGCCAATTTGTTTTATTTTGCTTGTGAACCCCCAGAAATATTACATCGACCCCCTAGGGCATATGTGGACCCCGGTTGAGAACTCCTATATATCTATCCATCTTACTTTGTTCCTATATATCTATCTATTTTAGTCTGTTCATATCTTTCTATCTAGCTATCCTAGCCTGTTCATTATCTATCTCTCTGTATATTGATTTTCTTAGTCGGGCTTAGATGTGGCACAAGGCCGAAAGTATGGGGCACCCAGTGAGAATCGAACCCATTACTCAGTCGTAATTGATCTTGCAAGACAAGCTTTGTAACTATTACACGACGTCGAGGTTTATCTCAGTCTGTACAGATCTATCTTAATATATAGATCTCTCTTTATATATATATATATATCAGTCTGTTCATATCTATCTATCTATCTATCTATCTATCTATCTATCTATCTATCTATCTATCTATCTGTTCATATCTATCGTTCTACAAATCAATATGTGTGTATGCATGCGTGTATAGTGAAATATCATTATACACTTTGTTTTTATTCTTATTCGCAGGTCGAGAACAAAATTTCAATCAAGAATGTAATGATGCAATACAGAGAACAGTTTTTCAACGACATTTATTTAATAGAGAACAAGAATGTTTTGCGCAAATCCCCGCTCGCCAAGTGCAACAATCCCTGCAATGTACTGTTTTGTTTTGCCCCCGGTGACATGAAGTTTGCCGCCTATTTAATAAAAATCCTCTTAGAGAACATGCCTCAGATGAAGGTCCACTTATTCGATACGTCGCATCAGAACCGGCTTTCCCTGCTGGACGCGACTGACTACATCGTTATGTTTGTGTCGCCGGAATATTTGTCGACAACAAATGCGCTGGAAGAACTGACCATCTGCTTGAACCGTCAAAGGAGGAGTAAGCACCGGATCCTTCATTTTGCCTGTACCACGGAGATCCCCCAGTGTTTATCGTACCTTCAGATCCTGCCTTACAGCGTTGTCTTATCGGATTCATTCTGGATAAAAATGAAAGCAAAATATACGGCGCAAAAATATTTCGTTTTGGGTCT
This sequence comes from Acanthosepion pharaonis, assembly GCA_903632075.3. Taxonomy (NCBI): domain Eukaryota; kingdom Metazoa; phylum Mollusca; class Cephalopoda; order Sepiida; family Sepiidae; genus Acanthosepion; species Acanthosepion pharaonis. The sequence goes on from CAHIKZ030001247.1 coordinate 2,067,007, forward strand.
GGAAGGAATTTGTGGGACTTTCACTTGTGCAGAATATGAAATTGCAGCTATGAGCAAGTTTGCCCAAGATATCCTTAGTGCTGTTGTTGAAAGGTAAGACTATTTATATATCTCATATATAGTATACTAGCAGCATAGCCCGTGAATTTGTTTGCTTATGCAAAGTCTCGAAAAAACTATAAAATCCACTATTTTTTATTCAGAATGTTGTTAAAATTACTTCACGTTTTAACAAGAAAAAAAAGTTAATATTAAAAACTGCTGTTTAAGATGGAATTATTATTATTGGCATCATGGCCCGGCGTTGCCCGTGCTTGATTCAAAAATCGTACGACTCATACGGCAATCACTATCACTTGACTTAAAATATTTTTTGCCCTTCCTTGCCTTTAAAGGAGTGCCCTTTTCCATGCTGATGTTGCTACATGCCTTACTTCTTGCCTATCTCACACTGCGAATTTTTTCTAAGCTCTATACTAAACATTAAATCTGTTACGAAAAAAGAACTAAACAAAATGATTAGCTTTAAAAAGGGACTTGTAACTGGAAAAACCGAATGAAAAAAGAATGTTAACAACAAATACTTGTTCACACCCAACCCTGTTCTGCGGAATCAGAATCAACGTTGAGTTTAAGTAAGCGAATAAGCCAATTGGAGTAAAGTGCCATGCAGATTTAAATTTTTTCCCACTTGTGACGAATGCAGCTATCGATATTTTTTGCATGCTAGCATGCTAGTTAACATTCGTGTCAGTCAGCTGTTGGCTCTCACGCTGGCCAATAGAATCTTCCTGCCTATTCGTGGCAGCCAGTTATATGCTCTCACTCTGGCCAGTAGAAAATGGCCGCAAACTACATGAAAACTGCCGTAGAAGCATGAAAAAATCGATTATTTCCACTATCGATGGGAGTTGGGAAATGCAAAGTCGGTCTTGTCCTTTCCGCTAACTTGGAGCATGTGTATGTAAATTTTGGTGCAAATCCATCGAAAATTGCGGCCGTGCATTCGTTACACACACACACACACACACACACACACACACACACACACACACACACACACACATCCTGCCTTTTATAGATAGAGATATCTCATATATATTATATATCTCATATTTTATATATCTCATATATATATAAATAGGTCTCTATCGAATCTTATCAAAATATAAATCTGCACTCCAGATCTTTTCAAATATCTCCGTTCCTGAAAGAATTACTCTTATCCCAAACCAATAGGCATAAGTATAAAAATGGAAAAAAATTAAAAGAAAATTGTTAAATTCATAAACTCCTGTTATTTTTAAATATTTGCATAAAAAAAATTAACAAAATCATTCATTCACTTTCACTTAATAGTCATTAAATTATGTCACTTAGTGTTAGGGGACCTTACCCATAATAACATAATGGACTATTCCATACGTAATAAATACTGCGCCTCAAGAGGAAGCAGAGAGTTCAGTCCGAAGTCGGACGACCGGCTGATCGGCTGATCGGTTGAACTTTCTTCCTTCGGGCGGGGAGGAACCCGAACGAGGCTACGCCGAAGGGCGGATTCTCTTTCGGGGAGGTAAACCGACCCAGAACCCGTTTATAAGGGTTCAATTGGCATATTTTTGGCCGAGCCCAAGGGCTCGGAGTTCCCACGTTAAAAAGGCCTTGTGCCACATGACGCCCTCGTGGGAGGGTGACTGAATATCGTTCAGTCCGAAGCCGGGCGACCGGCTGATCGGTTGAACTTTCTTCCTTCGGGCGGGGAGGAACCCGAACGATGCTACGCCGAAGGGCGGAGTCACTTTCGGGGTGGTAAACCGACCCTGAACCCGTTTATACGGGTTCAAAGGACATATTTTTGGCCGAGCCCACGGGCTCGGAGATCCGACATTAAACCGGCCTTGTGCCGCATGATGCCCTCGTGGGGGTGTGACTAAATACTGTTCCGTCTGACGTCTAGAGTGAGGTCCGTCAGAAGTCCGTCAGTAGTCTGTCAGTCAGTCAGAGCGAGCGAGTCAGTCAGTCGAATCAGAGGCAGTCCGAAACAGAGTCGCGTTCAGACAATTACTACTAAACCTGATTGTTCGTACTAACACTTTTCTACCTCTCTGTATATATTCCTGTTTGTAATATATCTGTGTTATTCCATATCCGTATTGGAGTTCTTCTTTATTGGTTCTACCTTGGACCATGACCGTGGTACAAGGAGCCGGACCATAACACTTAGCATCCTCCATAATTTATCTTAATTTTTCAATTAACCTGATGAATATTTATGAGCGTCTCTTAAATAATTTTAAAAGATTTGAAAAACTAATATTTTTACTTTTGTTTTTACATACATGTTGCAAAATAAAAACCCCACATTTACCTAAGATAATTTAATTTTTCATTTTGTCTTTATATATATATATATATATATATATATATATATATATATGCGTATATTTCGGCAGCATATTTTCAGTAAGACAGTAAAACCGAACAAAAAGAGCTTATCCGCGAATATGAAAGGATCCTTACGCTGTAATTTTTCCTGACGATGAAGGGATGTTTCTTCGAAAGTACTTGCTTAACTTAAAAAAATATACACTAGAAACATCTGACAACAGTTTTATAAATGAGGATCACATCATTCAATGGATTAACAGTATTTTAATGCATACATTATGTTTCTACTAGGCCATTAATCGCATTAATATTGCTGATTGATTCTATGTATGATTATTTCTTTATATATATATATATATATATATATGGAAAGAAGTATGACAAAATGGAAAAAATTGATAGTTTTATGCGCACTAGATAGGTGGGTAAGAACAATAAAAGATTGTTGCTGTGACATCAATGAATATTTATTAAAATAAATTTTAATTTTATTATTACAGGGAAAAGCCTGGTGAGGACACTGGAAATCTGTTGAACATATTCAAGATACAGAAAAGATATCAGCAGGTTCCGCTGCATGAAGTAAGAAGACTTTTACTTTTTCTCAGTTTGCAAAACATAAAATTCAGACAATAGGAATGGTTAACACACAGGGAAGAATATATAATGTTAGATGCCAATTTAGCAGTTGTGCCTTTTCTCAAAGCACTCTGGGCTGATACATTCTTCATTATTACGATTATTTTATTACTAGTTTTATTCCATCTTATTATTGTTGCTTTTTATCGCAACACTCTGGCTCAATAAACTCTTCATTATTACTATTATTTTATTACTAGTTTTACTCTATCTTATTATTGTTTGTTTTTATCCCAACACTGCAGCAATAAACTTTTCATTATTAATATTATTACTTTATTTCTATTTTTACACCATCTTATTATTTTTGCTTTTTATCGCAACAGTCTACCTCAACACTATGGGTCAATACAGTCTTCATCATTCCTGGATCATGAGTTCTTCTATAGTTTATTGTTGCCTATTGCATTTATTCCTCCTTACCTATTGTGATGAAGGTCCAATCAAGAGACTTCCGCAGGCACCAGTAATTGAAATTTATATAAAAATGAAAATTGAATAAAGAATAAATAAATTGAATTGCTATTGAAATCCAAACGATGTGTTGAAACATAGACAGTACCACAAATTTCAACTTGAAAAAAGGAAGTCAATAGACAGATACCCCAGCCCTCACTTTGACTTGACTGACATATTCATGAGTTTTCTAAATAAGTTAAATCTAACATCCTTAAAATATAAAAGATTTAATTTTTCCTTAATTCCAACATCTCAAAATATCAAATTTGTCTGGATTTATATATTAAGTAAATCAATTTCCAAAAAGTTATTCTTAGCATCGTTTGATAATGGAACGGAACTTTGTATTTTAAGTTTAATTTTTATGATTGAATTTGAATTGAAGTTTCAGTTTTGAAACATGGGAATTTCGGTGTTGCGATGATAATATATTAAAAAAAAATCAATTATAATATATATATATATATATATATATATAGGATTAATACAAATATAAAACTTACTTAACTGATTGATGTTATATTCAGCACCTCTACGCCAGAGTTTCGTAAACATATTTTTGTATAATATCGTTCGATGCATTCGTCAGGAGGTATTAGCAATTGTCTGTTGATTTTCTTATTTTCATTATTTTTATATTTAGTTAAAAAAAAAACCTGTGATTTTTGTATTGGTGTTAGCTTGATTTTTCCACTTCTTTATGTGCGTGTGTATATTTGTATACGTGTGTATGTGTGTATACGTATGTATGCGTGCGTATATACACATCTGTAGGATGTCATGTTATTTCTTCTTTTCATATTTTTTCTTGTCTGCTTAGACTCTCTCGAAAATTCCTTTTCTTTCTATTGTCTATTTTTTGGCTCTGAGTGTCAAAATATAATGTAAAACTGTTATATCCGATGTCAGAGACAGAACTTATTTTTTGGCTAATTTTTGTTTTTGAATATTCTGTGGTTTTCTAAACTTTGAAAATATAGGTGTCTTATGTTTTATCTTTTGTTTAAATATATATTTTTTGATTGCTGCTTAAATGGTATATATATATATATATATATATATATATATATATATATATATATATATATATACCCCCAAGCAAGATGATAATGGCACTAAGACGCAAGGGGATCTACTGGGAGTGAAAGAGAATGCGAAAACATTAGAAGGAACCGTAAACACTATCCTAAACAGGAAACAATGGATTAACCTCTACTCCTGTTCAAAAAAACTGGGAAGGAGTGTGAATTGGATAATAAACTGCTTTATTTATTATTATTTAAAAATATTATTTCATCGCGACAGAAATTCCAATGTTTTGGAACTAAAATTATTGTTCCATTTTTCAAGTAATATTCAATAACTTCAGCTATATATATATATATATATATATATATATATATATATATATATATATATATATATAAATTGGATCGAATAAAAAAAAGACACATAGATTAAAAAAGAAAATCATAATACTGTGGCATACATCCAATTACAAATATATGCACTATTTTATGTATGGCCGGCTACCAGGCGGTTACGAGAAAACTCGTCTGCTAGACGCCTGCGCAAATCATCTATGGTTGATAATACCACTATGCTGAGCGGATTTTAGTTACAGTCACTGGGAGAGAGCCTATCATCTGAGTAAGAGTACTTGTATAAGAGAAAGTGAGAGAGAAAGAGAGAATGGAAGAGAGAGAGAGAATGGAAGAGAGAGAAGGAGAGAGAGAAAGCAAATAATTTTTATGTCCAAACAAAAGGAGGAATATGAAATTTGTAGGAGTGTTGATTTTAGGCAGGAGAGAAACTATGAATTAATTTCAGCCATATACATAATTCATAAATATAAAAATGAAAAGAAAAATAAGACTCTACATGACAATTTAAAATGGGCGAGGAACTGGGATCTCAAGGGGGAAGAGCTTGACGAGAGACTCTGCGGATTAAAACTTCGAAATGATTACAAATTGACCCTTAAAAATTATCAAACAGCTTAGGGTAATTCTGCATTACTTACTATTTATAGAACATATAATGTGCCAGTCAGTAACTAAGGGGAGACTACTCTGAAATTTTTCTGAACATTGAACAACTTTATAAAAGGCTTGCTAAAAATCATCAATCATAATCTTCACTTGCTACCTCCTCCTCTTAAGTTCATATTACATACCTGATAAAGCAACCGTTTACCTTGAGTAGCCCTTGCACTGGGTGAATGATTCATTGACTTACCTGTTTTGGGGGTTTTTTTTTTACGCCGTATCAAACCTTTGTGGGTTACCGATCAATATTTTAGATCATAAGAATAATTCATCTTTTTTTTGAGAGCGAATATCTTGAGAATAGCAATGATTTTTGCAGATGCAAGTCCTACTATTTACCCCCATAGCTCGGAGATGGATTTATGTCTTTCCCAGGGGCGTTTGCGCGTAAGTGAATGTAACAAACCCGACTGAAATTCGAACTCGACTCTTCAATTTCTCAGTTCGAGCCGCTATCTATTACACGACCCACACATCCTGTACTTAGTGAATATTAGTAAAAAAAATATTTCTTTCAGATTGTAAATTATTTTCTCTGAGTTTTTTTTTACTAAATAAAATGGATTTCGGTTAAATTGTACATCAGTGACCAAGAAAAACCGCTTAGCGGACCAAATTTTCAAGGATGAAATCAAAGTTTTAAATCAGATTGTCCTTTTTATAGAAGTCCGTTTAAAGGGAAAAACCGCTTATAGGGTCCAAAATTCGCTGTACCGATGTGTTCCGTTTTACCAAAACCCATTGCATAACATTGAAGGATTTGTATTCTTATTTCTTTATTTTAATTTTAATTTTCTAATCACAGTGCCTGGTGTCCGAGCTTCGAAATTGCGGAGAAAATATAATTTCAACAGAAAAGAGAAATACAAATTCGTGCGAGACACTTGAAGATAAGACAACGGAAGCCGATGTCCATATTGCAAACAACTCCAACAATGGAAGCGAAGATAAAGAAACATTTAAAAATGATGTAATGCTGCCTGACGATGACATAGAAAAAGGCATCAATAAGAAAGACAGTAAAGAAGAAATAGTGACACCTGAGGATACATTGAATTTATCCGAAGGAAAAAATGAGTTACCTTTGGAAAATGATAACGAAAATACCTCTACCTTTGTGGCTGGCAAACGAGCTTCGAAAACTGAAGTTATGTTGGGGAACGAGAGTTTAGAAGAACCGAATGTATTGGGAACTGAGAAAATTAAAGAAGGTGTGACAAACTCAAAACCCAGTGAATTGGCTGGGGTTAGCGATAAGAAAAGAAGCCTCACTCCTGATAAAGAGGCAGCGAAGAAAGATGGTTTCAAGGACACAGAAAAAGAAGAAAACGTCGGGGTTTCGTTTCCAGACGCAGTCGATAATTCATTTAGAACAGAAAACGAAGATGGTTTAAGTCAGGGTAAAAACGAAAACAGAAGTAGCTTAAATATTATCTGTGATCCAGTTAACACTACGGAAACAGACAATGGAAAAGATATATGCAACGTTCGTTCTAAAACAAACACTGTAAGTAAGGTTAGTATATGTAAACTGTTGTGACGCAAGCTTCATGGCAAAGAACCTTTACATAGTTTGAAGGTATACATCGTTTTATTGCATTTCGCTTTGTTGCACTTCGTAAATACAGTCCAACCTTATTAGTCTCACTCTCATGGTCCGGCAACTCCCATGTACCGGCAACTCCCATGTACCGGCACCTTTTTGAATCAGCCGCCATTAGTTCATTGAGCAGTTACGAGAACAGGGCTACACACTTTTTACAACTTTCCGCAGCAGCCGACAGCAGCAGAGTGTGCGTGTGTGTGTTTTTTTAATACGGTCTTTGCTCATTTTTTATACAGTGTGCCACATAATGACGCGTAAAAAATTTAACTCCCTACCAGATCTAAATTCTTGTACCAAACAGAAAAAAAACTTTTGCGCGCCTTATAAATAACTAAGTCAGGATAACATTTACAGATATATTACAAAAAAAAAAAAAAGGGATAACTATCGAAGATGAAAAAAGAGAAAGTAATTCAAAATGTCAGAAAAAGAAAGGTGCAACCAGCTTACAGAAAAAAACAAAAACAAACAAACAAAAAAAAAAAACCGAAAATCCTTGCCTTTAATTGTTCCACGAGCGTCTCTGGGACATATAACAATTTTGGAAATGGCTTTTTTATATTCACACTGTTCGTGCTTGGGAAAATTTCTTTGAATTCTTTTTTTTTATTTTTCGTTGTCCAAACGCAGGAGAATTTTCACTTGAACTTCAAAATTCTTTTGGGATCTCTGCATCTGGCTTGTAACTCTGTACCTTCTTGTTGCTCTCTTCTTGATGTCAAATGCCTTCTAAGTGATCTTTTCTTGATGCCCATAACCTTCGGCCCTTATCTACTGACCTAAATTGTATTTATTTAAAAAAAGAGGCTCCATCCAAGTTTTCACAACGGCTTGAGACCATTTCGCTCATTGGCCAAAAATACGAAAAAATATTTTTCTATAAACTCAAAATGGACTTTTAACAATTTTGGCGGTTTTTAACCGCTGAGCCTAATATATATATATATATATATATATATATATATATATATATATATATATATATATATATATGTGAAAAGTGTATATAAATATAAATAAATATATATATGTATAATTATTTATATATTATATGCGCGGTACTTATTAGAAAGCGCTCAATATCAGAGATAGAGCTAACATATTTGGTTGGATAGATGCTTTCACGCTTTAGCGATCGTCAGACGATCGCAAAAAGCGAAAACCCAGGGTCACAAACTCACATCTATCCAACCAAATATATATATATATATATATATATATATATATATATATGTTATAATTTTTACACAAAATGAAAATACACTTCTATCAAAAGACCGTGTACAAAAAAACAACCAAGACGATTAAACATTATTAGACCAAAGACTAATAGTAACAAAAATATTTTTTTATAGATGGGACACGTTTTAAATACCAGTATCTTGTATTATAAAAATGACATAAAGTACCAAATATAGTTTTAACATAAACTGATATACAAGAGTTCAACATATTATATAAGATGTGAATATTGCATGCCTGAGATGGTCACAATCACGAAGAGAACATGCACGATCTCACTCTCTCATTTCAAACACAGTCGACATTGCTTGTCTCACGGAAGTTTATAACAGCATGCAGGATCACCTTTTGGTGTCTGTCGCTTTCCAAAATGCAGTCGGAATTCTCTTTTGGGCTGCAAAGATGGATCTTTGGTAGGTAAAATATACTTCCACGATGTATGTAATTTCTTTATTGCGTCCACGACATTATGAGGGCTCACCGTCAGCAAAAGAGATACCTGTAGGAAATAGCAAAATCTTAGATAAAATGTTGAACTCTTGTATATTAGTTATGTAATGTGATGAACTCTTGTATATTAGTTATGTAATGTGATGAACTCTTGTATATTAGTTATGTAACAAATATATTTGGTACTCTATGTTATCTTTGCAATCCAAGATACTTACATTTACAATGTGTGCCATAATGATGGGACACTTTATATACAACTGCATATTTACCCATTCAGGATAGTTAGCATTTGGTTTTAACATCTGTCGATATTTCCGAGATGAGGTATTTTAATTAGTTACTATTTACATTGTTCGGACAGTTGTCTTCATCTTCGTTGCCATATTCACGACGTTTCGGCCGACGTTTCAGGTGATTGGAATTTAGAACTGAACCCTTTATTTCGTCCACCGGGGTAGATTGTTCTAGTTCCACGTGCCATGCCTCTTCCAGATCTCTCCGCATCAGTTATCGCCTCAATAACTCAACTCTCCAAGTTTTTGTTCAGGTATTGAACTCACAACTCTTTGTATCAAGTCACTGGATTACAAGCAACGCTTATATCCACTGGGCCATGTGTCCTTAAGAACATCAGTGCATGAATGTTTGGGACTTATAGACCTAAGAGCCCATATTACAATTTTGTTGTTGTTATTGTTTTTCTCCAGCACTCCGTATTACTGGTTCCCATATTGTATTCATTTTTATGCTTGGCCGGCTTATGTGATTTTTGTGGCCTAGCATATGTGCTGATTCCTTAAGTTTTCGTATTTTCCAGTGATGTTCTCTGTCTATTATTTCAACCTCATCCCACATATCTTTTCCCCTCTATTTGTGGTCAGCTACGCCTGATTTTTCTATTTCCCCTCGTGTTACGGCTTCACGGTGTTCCTGAAGCCTTATCTTAAGGTGGGGGCGACCTGTTTCTTCTTTTAATCTTAGGTTTTTTTTTAGCATTTTTATATTGCATGAAACAATAAAAACCTTGATTAGAAGCTTTGTTCCGCTTTTAATAACACAGCAATATCTATTTGTGAAATGAGCTGGCAAGACTATGTTTTATACAGGGATTTCTTTTTTTTAGGTGTGATTTCTGTCATCCGGTATTTTCTGTGGTCAGGCAGTGGTCTGTTCTCAAGGGAGACAGACTAAACAGATCGGACTGTATGGCGTATTTTTTTTTTTTTAAATTTAAAAATTTTTATGGCAACCCGGTGTCGAGAAAATTGATCAGCGCCGTTTCACCAGTCGCATTCACTAACTTCGAGTGTTTATGTAACATTTTGCTAATTTTTGCAGTATTTTAATTTAAAGCAGTATTTTAATCCATTTAATTTTTTAAGCCATATCCCATCAGGACCTATGTGATCATGGCTCTCTACAGCTTTCTTTTATGATCTATGAATTACCATTATCTCGTGATAGCAGAATGTTTACTTTTCCACGGTTTATGCTTCACAATGTTCCTTATCTTAGAATGGATAGCACTCAGAATTATAGAGACTAAGTCTTCTCGACTTTTCAGGCCACAGCTAGTGGGGTGGGGCAGTGAGAGAGCGTGCTTCTTCCCAAGGGTATTTTTGCGAAAATGACAGCAACACCCTAGGCTGGAATTTGAACTCGAGTCACTGATTTAACTCTTCATGTCCATGGGTTTTGCGCTCTTTTCATTATTTTATCTTATTTTATTTTTTTAATAACACATCTCTTCGGGACTTAGGCGGTCATAGTCCGCCATAGATTCAACTTCTATCTTCCATATCCATTCAGTACGTAGACGATAATGGCTCTCCACAACTTCCTGCACTTTTGTAGCCCTTAGTAAAGTTTGTGTCTCCTAATCCTCCTACCATTTACACAGGGTCGTTAGTTAGATTATGCGCTGTTTTCATCTGTCCCTCTTGCCTTCAATCTGCCCTGTGAGTGTCCATTTCTCCAAGCCCTCTATTCTTATTATGCACCTTAGGAATTCCAACTGTCTCTTTCTGATGCCCCTTTTGTTCCCGTTTCTCTAAAACTTCGTCCTTGCTCTGTAGAACCACATTTCTGTTGCCTTAAGTCTTTTCTTCATCTGTGAGGAGATTGTCCAGCATCCACTGCCATATAGGACTGGTGTTACGCAATAATTCAGTATTTGTTTCTAACGAAATTTTCCTGTTCTTAATACTTTTTTTAGTTTTTGGAAGGCATCTTTCGCTTTCCTGATGCTATGCATAAGTGACAGTTTTGTTTCCAATTTCTCTTAAACTTCGACGTTGCTCACATGTTCAGTCTATGATATTCTCAGCATCCTTCTGTAGAACTCCACCGATTCATTTATTATTATTTCTTTATCATCTGTGAATTGCCATGGTTTCTTGGGGATGACAGCAGAATGGTTTCCCGTTTCCTTCTCCACGGTTTGAAATTATTCATGGGTTCGGGACCAATATTAATTTCAAATGTCTACTCTAAACTGGGTTAGTAGCATTTGTTAGGGCTCCCAGCAATGAACCCCAACCTCAAACAAAAAGAAAACGTTATGAAAGTATAAAAATAGAATTTTTTAGTAAAACTACCAGAAATACATTTTAATATAAAAAGTTACCAAAAATACATTTTATCTGTAGTTGAAGGCATACAATTGTGTTCAAAATATATTTAGTTTTAGCCATAAAATCATGTTCAAAATATTTAGATTTTAAATAACACATAGAGATTGATATGCCGCTAAACAATATCAGCCAATCATTGCTTTAGTGTTTCTTAACATTTTAATTCAGGGAAAAATAAAATATAACCAAACAATTTAAATTGTCTTTCTTCTGTCTTTACTTGATGTTCTAATGGTCAGACACACGGAAAATTATGACTACACCAGAATTGCTGATGGCTGCCGTTGATAGACCGTTGTGGAGGTGTTTCAATATGGTTTCTACATTTGGATCCCTGCTACGATTACAAAAATCAAGAGGAGGAGGAGGAGGAGGATGATGATGATGATGATAAAATGTTAGACGATATTGTAAGGGGAGTGAGCTTGGAAGAAAGATTTATTCTCCCATTTGTATTTCTCCCGTTATGGACATTATTATATCTGTCGTTTAATCACACCATACTTCACGGACGGAATGGAATGTCTGAAAGGAAAAGCACTGACAAACATGCTTTGTTCCCAGAGACAGTTTTATAATGCTACGTTGTACACAAAGTTAGATATACACATATACACGTGTCCCAAACAGAGAAATTATAACATATATGCAACAAGCGGTGTTTAAAAAAATGTGGAACCTTACTTGTAATATTTCCTGAAGAAAAAACTGGAGTCATGGCGCTTTCTCTATGAACTTGGTTAGGCCATGTGGTTTTTCCTGTAAGAACTACCGCTGTGGGCTAGGGACGTCTTCCTTCTCTGTGCTCTACATCGTAACTAGTCTTCGTCACTCTATCCCCAGACGTCTTTCGCCAGCCGTCACGTGACCCATGTCCCAATCTCAACGAAAGGGAGACAATTGCCTTTTGTATTCACACAACAGTGTTTCCGAACCGTTTTACTTCAGGGCGCACTTGTAAAATAACTAAAACTCCGAGGCGCACTTTAAATTTTAATATGAGAAAACTAGACATGAAATTTGAAAATGGGAAATTTTGTTTTTTTCCCAACGAAGATTAACGGTACAGTTTTCAGTTTAAAGGGTTTATGAAGAATCTTTTTTCTTTTGTTTTTTTGTTTAAGAGAGAACGATAATGGCTGATTTGAATCCCTTGAGAAAGGCAAAAGGGAAAGGATTATCCACTCCTTCTTAAAGATTAAGGAATTTAGCATCCAGTTTAAAATATCAAATGACAACGACTCGACTTAGCCATGGAAGCAATGAACTTGGTGTCTGCTTTTTAAAAATAAATACTTTTTAAATATAAAAATAATTCATGAATTACTCTTCTGTTAACCTGGGACGCACCTAGCTACATTTCAGGGCGTGTTAATGCGCCCGGGCGCACCGGTTGAGAAACGCTGCAGGATATATGAACACTGCAGGATATAAGATCGTTGCCAAGCTTGAAATTCCATAACAATTCTAAACATTATTTTTAGAAAGCAGGTGATGTTTCCATCTTCCTCAAATGTAAACATTGATATTATTCGGATATTTTAACTTACAATTGAACTTTGACCAAGCAGACAAGAACTATTTCTATACAAACACAATGAATTTAGAAATAAACAAACATTACCAACAGAAACATTACTTTATATATAACAAGTTTTAAAATCTGCATCAAAAATGAATAAAACAGATATGACAGCAATACCACATTTCGGGGTTGATATGACTCTTGTAAAGATGAAGCCTGACAGAAGGATTCCATTAAGGCTGGAAGGTTAGAATTTGCATTTAACAACGCCCCAACCCCCCAAAAGGTCGTTTTTTTATTCTATTGTTCACTCAATACAAGGCACAGAAATCACTGAGTAAAGGTTTATTGAATGAGTTTTTTTTTATGGACGTAAGAATTTTAGATTATGAAGATATTTAGGATAGATAATGGTTTCACTCTGGACTTGAAGAAGTTAAGATTGTACTGATCGAGGAAGCATCATCTCAGGAGTTTTGTTCCGCAAAGCAGTGGCTCTGTGGGATGGAGTTGTCCGAATAGAACTTCATTCTTACCAATGGAATACGAAGAGGATGAGGATCGTTCGCTCCTGTGTACAAGGCGTGGCGGGTCTTAGCTGTCAAAGTCTGAATTTGTGAAGTGTTAATCATCAGAACATTTTCCATGGAAATAGCGATAGAGTAGCCATAGGCTTGCGACGTTGCGTCTGTGGAAAAAGGTTTGCATAAACACTTTTGAAATCTGGAATGAAAGGATTGAGCAGCTCCAAGCCATATATGGCAGCAACACCCTATTTTTGACCTGATATGACTCTTGTAAAAATGAAGCCTGGCAGAAGGATTCCATTAAGACTGGAAAGTGAGGATTGAGCAGCTCTAGCCTAGATATGGCATCAATACATTTTTTCTCTAATTTTAGGGTTAGCTTAGCGATGATGAAACGTTACGAGCTTGTTTTTTTTTTAATTACTGCAAGTTCGGCTGCCAGGTTGTGGCCATGCAAATTTTGGGAGGTGCACCCATAAACTGTGGTATCATCTGCATGGATATTTACAAATGATCTGAGAATGTTCTTGGGTATATTGTTAATATAAACTGGAAAGAGATTAGGATCAAGTAGGGGTTCTTATGGGACACCTGCATTGATCTCCTAGACTTCAGATGCTTGCTCCAGTAGCCGTCAAGCTACCTACATACGTTGGAATTTTTTAATATTTTATATTGTTAATAAAAAGCAAAAAGAGGGTATATGAGAGCCTTATGGGTTGCCTGCATTGTGCTATTGCTATTTATTAAGTCTGGCATAAGATCACATATGGATAGTATCAAGTGATACAACTGAACCTTTTACAGCCCGGCTTGAGATTGGTAGCTATCCAGTGAGACACAATTGTCTATCAATTGAAAGTGACTCCTGATCTGAGAGGCAAGATGATGCTTGAACGTGTCTTCTATTACTGCTGACCTACATAATTTGGGATATTTCTTTTTAATCATTTTAACCCCAAGTAAGGCGGAGAGGGTTAAAGGGATTGAAAGTGAAAGAGAAGACAGAGAATTGGGAGGATTGAGGAAAAGACAAAAGATGAACGCGATTCAAGAAGACAGAAGACAGCGATTGATGTTACATTCAAGTTTTTAAAGATCGTAGTTAACAGCGAAGCAAGTAAATGTAAAGGCGGGAAGTCTGAGAAAATAAACAGTTGAAGTAGAAGTGGCAGTGGCATTTCGGTATTTAAACAGTAAATGGGTGGAACCTAGATGCCAATCTAATAGTACGCTTACATTTATATTCGGTACACAAGTGGAAAAAAGTTCGTCGGAACAGTTACCATGAAAATATTTGTAGAAAAGACAGAGGGAAGCTGCATCACGTCGGTAAGAAAGTGATTGAAGTCGAGATACTCAGTCAGGATCGATTACATTACAGGTCCTTCTTTGGATTTTGTCAAGAGAAGGGAATAAAGGCGCGTATATGACAGATCGGGTCTGTAAAGGTCTGAACTGGTCGAACTAGGGAATGTAACTCGTTAGAATATTTGCCATGGAAATAGTGAGAGTATGGATAAACTTTGTAAAGGGTTTGTAAGGTGAGCAATAATTAATAACCTCGTAAACGCTTTTGAACACGAGACTGGGCAAGGCAGTAGGACCGAGTAGTGAGCATTGTGGGACAACTGCATTGATCTCACATCCTTCAGAAGCCTGACTACTAACAACGCCCTTACTACTTAAGAAGGACTTGCAGGTTGCAAGGACTCCAACATCACGGTTTTATAGGTTATTTAAAGACAATACATATTTTAGATTGAAAAAATAATTCTTTTTGTTTGCGAATGAATATTGCATTAACGATTTTTTGGAGATAATGACTTTTACAGATACAAGTCCTACTATTTAACCCATAGCTTGAGGGGGAGAGTTCTACTATTTAACACTTAACTTAATAGAAGAAATGTATTCATACCTTTTCCGATGGCATTAGCGTGTTAACATACTCGCCGACTGGAATTCGAACTCGGATCTCCTAGTTCTCATTCCGAGCCGCTATCTCTTACACGTTAGGAGAAAAGATGAAGCAACCCTGCAGGAGTCTGTTCCACAAAGTGGCCGTTCTTGAAAAAACAAAAATTGTCTTAGAGGAAATTTTTTCGTACATTTGGAACACGGGGAAAATGAGAATGATTCGACTCCGTGGAATTGGCTAGGTGAGTCCGCACTTCAAATGGCGAGACGAGAGAATGAAGGAAGTTGCGATACACTAGCCATAGTCTTGCAACGTTGTCTTTGTGCGAAAGCAGCTGCAGAGTAGTAAACAAATCATTATCTGCTTGCATTCAGTATCCGAAATTCTGGTTTTAACCAGTCAGGACTGGTGCAAGGGTCTCGTGGGCCTCCTCCAAATCTGATACGGGGGCCTCCATCCTACTACATAAATTTCATAAGTTAATATTCATATAAAATACAAAGTTTATTGTAATCTAATTCTGTACAACAATAGATCATCTTCTATATATCTATAATTCTCAAAATATGCGTGTGTATGTATGTATGTATGTACGTATGTATGTATGTACGTGTGTATGTGTATGTGTGATCGGAATCGATCACACATACACACACGTTGTTGATGCGCTTCCATAGTTTTCATCCGATTTCGATGAAATTTTTTTGTTTGATAGATAATTCTTCAGTGTCGGTTTTGATTCCAAATTGTTGGCGACAACGGCGCTCCACTACTTCCTGCTCATTATAACTCTCAGCAACGTTTTACTATTTACTATGTGATCTTGGGTATATATCTTTCATAAAAATTTTAACAAAAATAGTTTAAATTATTACAATAATATTATCTATAACTCTTAAAATGTGTGTGTGTATGTATGTGTGCGTGTGATAGGATCTTGTTCATACGTTTCCACAGTTTTCATCAAATTTCGATTAATTTTTTTTTTTTGATAGATAATTCTTTAGTGTCGGTTTTGAGTCCAAATTGGCTGGAAAAGATTACAACCTTGAAGGTGAAAAATCGAAAAAAAACTGATTTTTTACACTTTGCGCAAAAATCAAAAGCAAAATTTATTTTATTTTTTCACACATAACCTTCCGATTCTAGCTTAAGCTGTATGGGCGTGATTCAGACCTCCGCACGTTGCCCATCGGTTGACCTTGATAATTAGCGCGTGCAGCAACGCGTGTAAAGTGTGGCCATGCAACACGCGCTGATGCACGCGCATACGCATGACCTGCGGAACGCGACACCTGTTCGAGTTGTCCATTGGATGCACGAAGCCCCTTCACACGTCCAATCAAATTTCGCAGTGTCATATTGATTGTCTACGCAGTCCTAAACTCATTTCTACCACTTAGTTCCGCTTCTACTTCTGTACGTCCAGCCCTGCTTACACATTCCCCTTCCCTTGGCCAAGCTCTCAATCTCTCTCAAGTGAGGTTACATTTTCCGTTGCATAAAGCCCACCATTACAGTTTTAAGGCGTTGTTTTCATTGTCGTTTATAGATGTCTCCAATTTAAATTTTTTTTATTGTCCTATCAGTTTTGCATTGCATTCACAAGTAAGCTTGCTTTTTTATTACTCAACATTTATTTTTCCAACCTTCCCTAAAAGTGTTTCGAGCTTAGTGACCGCTGTATGTTTACAACATTCTGGTATTCCATTTGACAAGTCATACTTGCCTAAGCCATGCCACCAAAGACAAGAACTTGCCAAAGGTCGCAAAACCGCTGCCGCCAGGTCCGCCATGCGAATAAGAAATAACGAATCGTTTTTAGAACGTTCAGTTCGCCTGTCTCAAAATGCCCCTCGGAATGCTTCCATCAGAGCCACTGAGTCCGCAGATCAACGTAGCCATCAGCTTTCCAGAACGCTTCTGCGCGCGAGGCTGAAAATGATGATCAAAGGACTCAATGGCTGAGGAGAAACGCCTCTTCAACAGCTGCTGCGCGTGAGGCTGAAACAAGATTGAGAACGCAAAAACACCCCTTTTCAGGGCCACCCCCCCATTTAAATTGTTACCCCCACCCCATTTGAGGATGTGCCTCAGTTGCACCCAATTGTTGTTACTAATATTGATTTTCGGGTGGGCTGACTTTAAACTGCTCCAACTGAACGGCAAAAATTCCCAGTAATGAAAGACTCGGTCAAAAACGGGTTATACTGCTAGTATGCAATATAGGTGAACAATTCAATTGGAAAAACTGAAAATAAAAACAATGTATTTAAATGCAAATTAGAGACCTGTCATCTCTATCTATAAAAGGCAGGATGTGTGTGTGTGTGTGTGTGTGTGTGTGTGACGAATGCACGGCCGCAATTTTCGACGGATTTGCACTAAAATTTACATGCACATGCTCCAAGTTAGCGGAAAGGACAAGACCGACTTTGCATTTCCCAACTCCCATCGATAGTGGAAATAATCGATTTTTTCATGCTTCTACGGCAGTTTTCATGTAGTTTGCAGCCATTTTCTACTGGCCAGCGTGAGAGCCAACAGCTGACTGACACGAATGTTAACTAGCATGCTAGCATGCAAAAAAAATCGATAGCTGCATTCGTCACAAGTGGGAAAAAATTTAAATCTGCATGGTACTTTACTCCAATTGGCTCATTCGCTTGCTTAAACTCAACCTTGAATCTGATTCCGCAGAACTGGGTTGGGTGTGAAAAAGTATTTGTTGTTAACATTCTTTTTTCATTCGGTTTTTCGAGTTACGATTCCTTTTTTAAAGCTGATCGTTTCGTGTTCATTTTGTTTAGTTTGTTTTTCGTAACAGATTTAATGTTTAGTATAGAGCTTAGAAAAAGTTCGCAGTGTGAGATAGGCAAGAAGTAAGGCATGTAGCAACATCAGCACGGCAAAGGGCACTCCTTTAAAGGCAAGGAAGGGCTAGTGATTGCTGTACGAGTCGTACGATTTTTTAATCAAGCACGAGCAACGCCCGACCATGCTGCTAGTACTAGATAATTCCATCTTAAACAGCAGTTTTTAATATTAACCTTTTTTTCTTGTTAAAAAGTGAAAATAATTTTAACAACATTCTGGATAAAAAATAATGGATTTTATAGTTTTTTCGAGACTTTGCATAAGCAATACAAATTCACGGATTTGGACGAATATATATATATATATCCTAGAATGACAAAATTTCACGAATATTTTTCATCCTTTAATAGTTATGCTTAGTTTCATTTGTAACATATATAAATGTAGGTAGAAAAAAAAAAAAGCAAATATTGATAAGATCGCGATGGTCACAAAAGTTTGTGCCCTCTTGATTGGGGAGTAGTAGGCGCCGGCCTCGCAGATAATAGTAGATGCACAACCGTATCACCTACGAAGCAGTTTGACATCTCTAACATCATTTTTTATTTTTGATACTAAGTTAGTGATGTTCGTGAACAGGGAAATAGCAACGAAAAGTAAAACTTTGCATAAAAAACATCAAACAAAAATTGAGTAATTTTATTTTTATTACCAATATAGATATACATTTAAAAATACATGAGTTTTTTTTAAGGGGATAGTCTGCTTTTGGGGTGCACAGAGGTAATTTGTTTTCACCTGGGGAGACAGGTAGTCTTATACATATATATTAGTGGAGACATTTTTTTGGGAGGAAACATTTGTTTAATATCCAGATCTATAAAAATATATTAAATTTCAAATAACCCGAAGTAAAAAAAATATATGTATACGAATATTTGTCGAAAAAAAAAAAAAAAAATTTTTTTGAGCCTCAGTAAAAGTCACGTTTAATTATTTTTTTTAAATTTAGAAAGAAATGCGTTGTTTCAAAATGGCGGTATGTGCTAATGTAATGAATGAAGAATACAACAGTAAAAAAAAAAAAAAAAAAAAAAAAGAACAGGCTAAACCCTGGAAAAACTTATCAGATATCACACATTAATGCCCAACCACAAATACAGGGTGATTGAAAAGTAACTCCCTATTTTATGTATGGTGGACTCTCTCGGCTAACCTGTAGAATGATAGGTATCAATGAGGTAAAGACCGACTGTCTAATTAATCAGTCTTTCACATATATACGTGTACTCTTGTAAAAAAAACCGTAGCTGATAAAGTCACAATTAATTTATGGTGACCGGTAATAAAGGCACCTATTTCTGTCAGGTATTAATGAGGCCGCTCTATTTGCAGGTATATTTATTTTCGTCTACCTGCCTGAATAGTAAAGAAATCTTATTAAAGAAAAATGCGCTCCCCGGAAAAATTCTAAAGAAAAATGCGCTCACCGGAAAAATTCGAGATCGTCGTTAGTGCCTTTAGTCGACTCGGTCACGGAGCAGCCTTGCTGATCAAGCAAAATTCAAGCAGTGCCTTTAAACGAAATCCTTCTCATTATATAATTTTTCAAAAGTTAAATCGAGACTGAGATATGTGGCTACGCTATGATCACTTTCGCATCTGACTGGCGATGGAGAATTCAGTAGTACCAACTCTAGTCAGATACTAAACTGATCATGGCATAGCTACACTTATCTCCATCTCAGTTTAACTTTTGAATATCGTAGAACTGTGAAACTGGTAAAGTTACTCTAAAGAAATATTCTTAAAGACTCCAGTTGCATTTTCAACGTCTTTTCCTCCATATATTTTCACCGGTGCGGAATATATATATTAGTCCGATGAAATCAAAGAAACGAAACGCGAAAATGAAAACTTATATATTACACACAGTTATTTAAAAAGAAAGAGCCGATCCAGTAAAAGTAAAGTAAATGAATTGAATTTGATCTCTGCATTTGTTTTTTTTTTTAATTTTTCGAAATCTTTCTTCTTTTTGAATAATCATGTATATAAAAACAATTTTGAAGATTTCAATTTGATATGTTTCACAGATGAAAGAGGATTTTATTTCACAATAACAAAATCTCCAATAACAAGACAAAACGTAATTAGTGATAAGCGGCTGAAAGTTTGATTTTGAACTTCAGCTGTATTGTCGTATCAAACGTTCGGCTGGTTCACGTGGATGTCGCTTTCTCTTGTTGATGGAGATTGTGTTCTTCTGGAATAAAGTTCTTTTATTTTTTTATTTTTTTATTTTTTTTAACTCTGATGACGCCAGCTCATCGGCGAAACACGTTACTGTGTGTGTGTGTGTGTGTGTGTGTGTGTACACAATAAAACGCTCGACCTACTTCTTTCCAAAAATAAATATTTTAATTATCAAATATTAGAGTGGTGATTTGGGGAAGTGGGATTGTCTAAGAACTTTCATCACGCCTTCGTATTGTCAGTGATGATGATGCGTCGGGTAAAGCCGATGATGAGGATAAATATAATTGAATAAATAAATAAATAATTCAGTTAGAAAAATTGTCCACAAAAAAAATAAAATTATATATATATATATATATATATATATATATATATATATATATATATATATATATATATATCCAGCAGATAAAATTTATCACAGATTTTATAAAAAATGGAAAAAATAATTTTAAAAAAATGGTTCCGTAAATGTTTAGCCTACACAGGCGGTAAATATAAACTACTTACAAACAATTGACATTTACATTCTTCAGTGTTCCAGACACTTTAGTTTACAAACACACCGGATGCAAAGTATTATCATATCCAATAATAATTATGCTTTTCCCTCCCTTCGTTAGTTCGCACTTCCATTACGTCCTGCCAATACTTGATAAATAATGAACAATTGCGTTCTTAAAAATAAAAATCACTAGATAACTTTCTATTCAATAACGGACATTAAAATACTGAATTTTCAATTATATATATATATATATATATATATATATATTTTACATTGTGGCAGATTCATACAATCTTCGTAAGACTGAAGAATGTCTACTTCAATGATTTTGATTTAAAGAAGGTTAAAATTATCACGTTGATTAAAAAAAAGTATGAAACCCATAATGCATTATCACTTCCGTTTTAAGGAATTATAAAATTATGCTATTTACATTCTTGTAATGATTGTTCTCTCTGCGGAATCACTTCATATAAAATACTATTGAGCAAAGGTGTATTAATTCTAATTAAGGAACATCGATAACAACAAAAAAAAATGGTCTTCAAGGTATCGATATCTTGGTCACCAATCTGTTAGGTGGTTATGATTTCCTGTCGCAATAAATTCGCATGAAGATAGTGTCCTGTCTTTAGAGTAGGTCTCTTTTTCAGTTTTGTTCAATAAGGCTCTCTTGAAGGCAACACAAATTCTGAAATTCACGGGGACAAGGAATCAAGAGCTGAAATTTAAAAAAAAAAAAAAATATGTATATGTATTTTTTATATCAGAAAAAAAATGTATTCTGTTGCGGGAATTAATACTTTGGAGCGTAAATATTTACGGACTCCTGGAAAATTTATCCTGCAAAAGCAAACGATATTGGTGGACTCAATGTGAGTCCAAGTAAAAAAAAAATGAGTAACACAAAACAAATATAAAACAAACGACAATGCATGTAGTATTGACATAAGGAATTACATGTGACGAAAAAAAACAAAAACATGACACTAGCTAGAATAAGAATGTGTGTATGTATAAGAGCGTGTGTGAGAGAAAGTACAAAAGTCAAGAGAGAAAAATCATTATTAGGGAGCACTTTAACCATGTACTACTACATCTTAAAGTCAGAGTTGAAAACTGTAAAAGAACGTTGTCTAACTTCGGTGATCGGACAAAAACAGGCGTTTCAACATGCTATGGTCTTATTCCTATAATCATGTAAACCGGCGAAAGGAAATGATTTTAATGATGGGCAGATCATTATTTTTATGTAATCTCCCCGTTTTTATATACTCACTTTTTACGACCTTAATGAAATATTCCATCCCTTACGTATTTTCCGGTTTCGTTAGATAAATAGATGGAAGTTGATTTGACTATTTTTGTGTATCAATACACATGTAAAATACCTTTAGAAATCATTATCATCTTTCAAATTCAGTGACAAAAATGAGTTCCCAAAATCAAAGCACGCAGATAGCGCTAAGAAGACAGCTAAAATATGGGTGGCCATAAATGACAAAACCTGTTATTACTCATAATAGCAAAAAGTTAATTCCCCAAAATAAAAACATTCGTAAAACTAATAAGCTGAAGTATTGGTGACCATAAATGACAAAATCTGGTATTGGCCAAAATGGCAAAAGTCAGTTCCAACCAAAAAATAAAAACACTCGAATAGGTCTAATGAGACAGTTGAGGTATGGATGACTAAAAGTAGCAAAAGTCAATTGTTGACGTTAAAGCACAATCATATGAAAATTATCACTAAAACTTTTACCATGATAGCTGAAATATTTTATAGTTGAAATGGCTAGATGCAACCGTAAGTTCTATGCTAATAGTTTCTTCTCTCACACGTTTCACTTGTGGAACTTTTCCGGCTCCTTGCTTGCCAATCAACTTTTATCCTCAACAATTTAAATGCAATTTCAATAGGTGTGTTTGTTTGTTTTTGCGCTCTCTCTCTCTCTCTGATTCTTTTGCACTCGAGTTACTCCTTGTAACCTAGTGGCTTTATTGCCTTGCTTAGGATGAAATTTAAAAAAAAAAAGTATGAATGAGCATAAATGATAAAACCCATAAACTGGAAGTGTATATTCCAATATTAAAGCACCGTCATACGACGGGAAATAACAGAATATAATTAATAATTTAAAAAAAGCGGTTTCTTACTTCTTTCAAAGTCAGTTCTTCCTGTTTTCCTTCCTGGCTTATTTTTAAAATAGGGACAAGATTCTCTAATTCATCTGGCGATGAACATCTGAAAACAAAACAAAATTAATAGATTAATTAAAACAATGAACCTGTTTAATTGATAATAAATTCGGGTTATGAGATAGATGCTAAGCGATTTTGATAGTATCTGTTCGTCGGAACAGATAATTATCCAAATACTTATGATGAATAACTAAAAGATTTCGCTTTCTATAATGAGATTACGCTAAAAAGTGTAGAAATATGTTACATCCCTTCTATCAGACCCTGAAAAGGAAAAGTAGTGGATGTTGCAAAAAATTGTTATTACTTACGATTCGGGAGCACGTCATGTTGCAAAAGGCTAACTAGTAATCAGCTTAGATTACATTTTCCCCACCAGCTTAAATTACATTTTCCCACCAGCTTAGATTACATTTTCAAAGATAAAATGTGCTAAATTTGCATATTGGTTGGTCTTATTTGATCAACTTTTATAATCAGTTTTGACATTCTTTTCATTGCCATGTCCTTTCTGAACAAAAGTGATTATGGCTCTCCACAGCTTTCTTTTAATGTGTGTGAATGGTCGCGACCTTTTGTGAAAGATAGTGGACTGATATCCGGTTGCCTTCTGTTTTTTTGTTTTTTTTTTTTGGTTTGTTTTTTTTTTTTTTTAATTCAGGAATGTCTTGCTCTCTCCTAGAATCACAGTCACCCAATACCAGTGAGTCCAGTTTACCGCATTATTTAACCCATAGCTGGAGGGAGAAGAGATGGGTCCATGACTGCCCCCAAGAACATTTTTGCAAAAGTGAATGCAACAGACTAGACTTGAATTTTAACTCGGCTCGCCTATTCTACTTTTGGTGCCGATATCTGTTACTCTACCAGCTCACGATCATTGCTTGTGAGCATTTATTAGAAGACAAGGTGAATCTTACTGTAAAAAAGATTAACTGAGACTTTAGCTCTCTAGATATTTGAAGCTAGAAATGTTTAAATATTAGATTAATTACGACTGAGTAGTAAGTTTGATCCTCACTGAGTGCTCCATACTTTCGGTCTTGTGCCACATCTAAGCTACACTTAGAAAGTCACCATTTACAGAGCACTTCGATGTGGTGTAATGGTTAGCAAGCTTGTCTCGCTACATTAATTACGACCGAGTAGTGAGTTCGATCCTCACTGGGTGTCCCATACTTTCGGCCTTGCGTCACATCTATGCTTATTAAAATCAGCTCAAAGCCTTATAAGCCGTAAACGGCAAAATAGGAAATAAAAAGGTCGATATATCGTACTCACCCGAATTGTTCTGAAAACATAATATCGTGGGCCAATTTCTCAAGAGCCATGTATTCGAATTTTTCGCAGGTAAATTTTCCGTTGACCCCCCTCACGGTGACTCTCATAACACCTTTTTCAGGGTACCGCTTTCGCATATCACCCCAAATTTGATCCGTGAAGAGGACACTGTAGGGCAAGATCTGAAGGTACGACAGGCAGTTGGGAATTAAACTTGTGCATGCAAAATGGAGGATTCGACGGTCGGATTTCCTTTGACGCTTCAAACAGATCGACAGGATTTCGAGACCTTTCGGTGACGAAAGGTAATCTTCGCACACAAACATGACTATGTGGTCGGCTTTGTTCAGCTGATAGAACGAATCCTTATTCGGCTTGTTGAGTAACATCACGTGTATCCAAGGCATTTCCTTGAGGAGAATATCAATCAGCAGGCCGGCGATCCGACGGTCGTAGGTGCTAAAGCAGACAAGAATATTGCAAGGGCTTGCAAAGTTTCCCGGTAGCTCTCTTGGGATAACCATGGCCTCGTGTTCAAAAAAGCGCGTGTAGAACTGATGTCTTCTGTAGTGACGAAGTTCTCCTTTGAAAGACTTGTTTTTATTGATCTAAAATTACATTGAAACAATAGTTTTAATTACTGAAAGCAGGATTTAAAATACGAGTACACGTTTGAAGAAAATATATTTCGAATATTCACATCGTTCAGATATTTACGACGTTTCGACCGTTGTACACTCCGGCCTTCTTCATATGATATACGTTGGAATTTCGAATCGAACCCTTTATTTAGTCCCCGTGGGTAGATTGTTCTAATTCCATGTGCCGTGCCTTTTGGGGATATCTCAGTTTCAGTTAATTCCCCTTAGTAATATAACACTTCAAGTTTTGTTTAGCTCTGCTGTGGCCAGGTATTGAACTCACAACTCTTTTGATTGTCTTTGAATCACTCAACCAACGCTTTTATCCACTGGTCCATGTGTCCTTTGGAACAGTCTAAACCCCGTGGGCTAAATAATGGGTTCGGTCTGAAATTCCAACGTATATCACCTGAAGAAGGCCGGAGTGCACAACGGCTGAAACGTCGTGAATATAGCAATAAAGACGAGGACAACAATGTAAACAGTGTAAATAGTTACAATACCACATCTCAGAAATATAGACATATGTAAAATATATTTCTTTTTCTTAAAATGAAATTCACTCCTCGCAAGTCATAAACACAAGGGGTTACTGAGTGAGAAAGAATTAGAAAACAGACACATTATGAGAGTAATCAGGAAGACAGTAGATAATGATTAACATTGAATTTAAATTTTAGAAGATCAAAGAACTTACGGTTACATCTAGCCAATTCAACTGTAAATTGATGAGACCTTATTCCCAATCTAGTACTACGCTTAAATTCATCAAGTCTAGGTACAACAGCCAATAGCTCATCCGAGCAATTACCGTGAAAGTATTTATAGAAAAGGCACAGGGAGGTAACCTTATGGCGGTGGGAAAGTGACAGAAGCCGAGCCGCCAGGCCAGGACCAATAATATTGCTGATTCTTCATTGGATTTTATACTATATACAACAGGGTCATTGGACCTATGTGGCAGCAATATTCTAAGGACGAATGATAGATATATCTAAGATCAATTCTGGCAAGAAAAATTGTCTAGTTCGATACAGTGAACCAACTTTCTTTGCAGCAGACCTAGCAATGGATTCAATATAGTCTTTCCACTTACGTATTTCTTTGATGAAATATTAACATATTTGTTTTAGATTCGCTTCAAGTTACAAGATAAAAAGTAATCCATCAAATATGATTCAGCCTAAATTCAAATCTAATAAATAATTATTTTAGAGCCAATAAAATGCTTCTTTCGATTTACAATCTTCTAATTCGGGATTGAAAGGATTCAGCCAATAACAACCGGATTAAGTTGATATAATTTGAAAAGAAACGCCTTTCTTAGATTTATTGACCAATCGGGGCGCTTTATT
The DNA here is from genome assembly GCA_903632075.3 of Acanthosepion pharaonis. NCBI lineage: Eukaryota > Metazoa > Mollusca > Cephalopoda > Sepiida > Sepiidae > Acanthosepion > Acanthosepion pharaonis. The sequence continues at coordinate 2,093,511 of CAHIKZ030001247.1, forward strand.
GCGAATTTTAAAAAAACTGCTTGTTTAACACCTATATAATGAAGGGTGTCCAACAGCCTTTCCGATGTTGTTACTCACACGTACACACTCTCGGCGAACACACGGCTATGGTCGGCGTAGTAGATACCTATATCATCTTTGATGTCGTTGTTTATAGAGTCTTCTTGTCCTTTTCCTCCCACCACCAAAAAAATGTCATCTTCAATGCCGTCCAGTGCATTTCCATATTGGAGACGGTATGAGTGAAAATAAGTCATACAAAAGTAGGTAAGTATTACCAGTATTATAATAGTGGTCGACATCGACGGGCTCCCAGTGTCACCAACCGACACGCATATCCGCTCGAGGCCCCCTCTCTTCCAAACACCCACATCTTGTCTACAGAGACATTCCGCTCGTATCCTCAATATCGGCAAAGTCAGATTAACGACTTCACTATTCCGCTCCACAATGACCTCGGTCAACCGACCTGACAAACGCATCAACTCCAGGCATTACCAACTCTACTCTTCCTACAAAGCTGCCTCTCTCGTCTGCATTTAGAGACACACCGGCCCGCATCCGCTGCATGTCCAATACAAAAGATTTTTTATATTTACAATTCTTGTCACCTTTTCCTTTCGCCTCACCAGTGGTACTGTTGTTTCGTTTGTTCTTCCATACTATCATACGCGTGTTATAACAGTATTATTATTGTTCCAGCGATCGCAAGAACGAAGCTGTCTGGTGTTCCAAATCCTGGAAAGACCAGCCTGAACGCGACCAATCCCCGAAGACCTCAACGGCAGAATAGGCAAAGATCTCAACGGCCAAATCGTCGGAAGAGGGCAGCGCCAGTCAGGGTGCCGTAACCAAGGCAGACATTGACAGACCAAACATCCAACAGCCCGATGCAACCAGGTTTGCCAGATATCGCCTGACTCAATTCCCTTTGAGCCACGAGGCAGGAACTTTCGGTCAAGTGTGTGGGCTTATCCGCCACTCAGAGTTGTCCATCAAAATCAAATTCATGCGCATGCCCTCCTCAGATTCACAGCTATCTTCGACACCACCAGCAAGGGAGAAATTAGAGAGAAGGGATGTTGATATCGATGCTCGGATGCGAGCGGCTGCTGACAACAAGTAAATCAAATTAATGAATATATAATGGATTTAACAGAATAAAGCGCGACAAAAGCCATTTACCTCTTGTTCCATTAGCCAATCAAAATCCTCTTGGAGTGTGTTATTCTTGAAGCTTAACTTCAATTTTGCAGACAGCATCTCTATGGTTGTGTGAAAGTTCGATCCCCGAGCGTCGATAATATTCACTTTTCCAAACCAATCAGGAATGGATTCAACATCAGAAATACAGATTGGGATTACCGCCATGTCTTTCTTCTGAAAATGGAAAAGAAAATGATGCAAGATATTAGAACAAAGAAGTTTTAAAATGGCGGATAGCCTACGTTCAGTAATCCTGGTCTCTCAATCTCTTTCCTCGGCTTGCAGCCACATAGTGTTGAAACACCGGTTCCCGTACGATCACCGAAGTTAAGCAACGCCGAGCCTGTCCACTACCTAGATGGGTGACCACTTGGGAATAGCAGGTGCTGCAAGTTTGGATGTACGGATTGTGAAAATGGATAATGACTCGGAATTGTTAATCTGAGAGCAGAGTTCCAATTCAAGTCTGGTTCGTTATATTCAGTTACGCGCAAACACTCTTGCCAAAGGTATGAATCAAACTCTTCTCCCCCCGAGCTATGGGCTAATTAGTAAGACCGGTATCACTAAATCTTTATTATCTCCCCAAAATGTTCTTAGAATCTAAAAATATTTTCTGGTTTTAAGTAACCTGCAAAGGGTTGATAAGCTGTATAATACGAATCAATCAATCTTTCTTCCTGTTTCTCAATGCATTTAAATTATTCCTATAATAACCTTATTCGATCTGTAAGGCTTGCCTTAATTCCTAACCAATGACAATCACGTTTTTCCTAGATTTCAATGCATTTCCATATTAAAATCATTAGCAATGCTTTTAAATTATACATAAAATAATTCCAGGTTGTGATGTAATGGATATAGATTAGCAACTAAGTCTCATTGTTTTATTGTTAAACTAATTAAATGGGGGCACGGTGGAGTAGTAGATAGCGGCTCGGATTGAGGAATCGGAAAGCCGAGTTCGAATCCCTGTAGAGTTCATTACATTCACTTATGTGTTAATACCCTTATCTATACATTTATTCTGTCGAAGTACCGAGGAGGAAAGCTTATTAGAACAATTGATATGAAAATATTTATAGAAAAGACAGAGGGAAGCCAGGTCACAACGGTTAGAAAATGACTGAAGTCGAGATGCCAGGTCAGGACCGATAACAATACAGACTTCTTTGAATTTTGTCGAGAATCGTGAAATATATAGCAGGAGCACCAGGACAAATATGCAAGGAATATTCAATGCATGGACGAATGGTAGATTTATAAATGGTCAAGACAGATTCTGACGAGAAAAATGAACCAATTTTACTAGTCGTAAAGCCAGCAATTGATTCACTGTAATCACTCCACTTTATGTCAGTGGAAAACGTGTGACCGAGAAGGGGCAGAGAGTTGCTCTCCTAGAGGCTAGCATCAGCCATACTGTTGTAAGGCAGAGGATGCTTTTCTGTTAAGAAAGAACAGTTTCGTTTTGAAGGTGTTAAAATTTACAAGCCATTCCTTGCCCCAGTTAACAACTGATTGGGGCAAGAATTATATGTAGGTAATTTTATTTTTTAAAATTCTATTTGGACTTACAGATTCTTCAAATAGCCGTCTAGCTACAACAACATTAAATTCTTCCTTGCACATGACTGCTTCGAAATAAGCAGGACACACGAGAATGATGCAACAGCGAATTTCTTCAAGTGATTTGTAAGTGGAATGTGTCCAATTAGAACCTGGAAGGAAAAGAAAGGGGTAAAAACGTCATTATTGCTGTGAATCTAGGAATAAAAATAAAATAAAATTCACATTCTTAGAATATTCTGAACTGACGTTACGGAACCACAAATACAGAAGTGTACAAAATAATAGAAACGACATCAGGTGAAGACTTTCAACAGTAGCAACAACTAAAATGGATAGCATATTTAACTCCAAGAGAAAATAACATCAAAATGTTAACGTTCGACACTGAAGGGTAAGTGGCCATGGTTCAATGTAATTTGCAGAAATGTCCAACAAACAGAATTGACAAAGTTTTCAGTAAACAATAAGAGAAAGAAAAGAAAGACAGAGCAGAAGCAAGCAAACAATATATTCAAGGCAAGACAAGGCAACAGTAATATGGCAAAAAAAGTTCCCGAACTAAGAATGGTGTTAACACACAAAAGGGAATACAGACGAGAGATCGATCGCGGCGTTCTGGCTTCAAGACAAGACCGAGTCAGATGAAACCGAGAAGTGGCCTATCTAGCTACGAAAAATCACAGTGTGCATTGTGTGTTTCATTTATAATTTTTTTAAAGAGTTAATTGACATCATCCAAAGGAGTAGCGATAACAAAAAATGTTTGCAATTATTTACGAGCATTGTCGTCGTCACAAGGAACAATTGCTCTTGTCGATGTCGCAACGACAGGCGTCTCTTTTTGTTCCGCTGGAGGCCGCTAATATAGGGCATCGTCGTCGCAAGGAGCGGCTGCGATTGTCGATGTCGCCCAATAGAGGGCGTCGTCGTAGCAAGTAGCGGCTCCTTGCGACCACGATGCCCTCTATTGGCAGCTTCCAGCGGGACAAAAAGAGACGCCTTTTTGTAATACCATGACGTCACGGTTCCGGTTTAGATGCTTGTAAATAATTGCAAACATTTTTCGTCGTCGCTACTCCTTCGGCTGTTGTCGTTCCTGTCTTATTTTGAAACCCCCGTGGAGTGTGAGACTAGGGATCGTTTGTGGACCACTTGACTTCAGGCTCGGGGTGTCGGACGTAGTAGAGCAGCCACAGCACCGCGATATATTGGGACTAAGCCCTCGACAAACTCGATTCGTTCTCGTAAATATAAGAAAGAAGACTGACAAACACTGAAAGATGAGAATAAAAAAAATAAATAAAAAGGAGTCTTACCTCTTTTCAGTACCATTTTATCATAAAATATATTTAAATTTGGATTGTGTCTTTTCAGTACCTTGTAGACTGTTTCGACTTCTTTCCAATATTTGTCTGGATAAGAAATGTGAATGTCATATTGTCTGTTGTGGTTATCCGAATGTTTCCTTTTCAGCTTGGTGATTGTCAGATTCTTCGTTACGTCATCACAGACGGCCGAAAATTTATCGGACAAATTTTCATTTCTAGCTAACCTGGAATCAAGTTTCAAAACAGAGAAATTAGGCACAACACTTATATAGCAATAATAAGTTCTTTAAATAACCTGGCACAACGACTTTTCCTCAACCCTTTAAAACTGCGTTAGTCACATCCGGGTATTTTATCACCCTGACAACATTTTTAAAGTACTCGTAATTCCTAGTTGGAAACTTGTTTCTTTTGCTTCCTCCAACTATCCCGACTCGGTGAGGGTGTGTATCAAGCAGTGTGATGAGTAATCTAACTAAGGAGCTTGTGTAAATAAATTGCAAAACAGGGACTTGGATAAATATGGCTTAGAGTTACAAAGGATAGAAACTTGTGGAGAGGCATGACTGCCAATGTCTCGAAAAGACATTGTGCATAAATGAAGCCGATTGCTTTGTAAAAAAAATCTCGGTATGATTTGTGAGACTAACGCAGTGGTTCCCAAACAGTGTGCCTCGTTTCATAGGTGCAGAGGAAGAGTATAGCAGGTGAGGTGGAAAGACTGAATGACAATCAAAGATTTAGAAACAGTTTCAAAAAAATTTGCATGCCAAAAATAAATATGATTTCAAAATGTAAAAATATTACTATGGATTACTTGTAATTGCATGCATGAGTATAAAGAATTATTGACCGATTTTGTCATTGTGATAGTTTGTATTACTGAGTGTAACAGCAAAATTGTCCAATTGTTAGATTAAGCTCTGAACAGTTGCATCTTAGAAATGATTAAAAATATCTTACTGGAATTCTCCGAGGATTTTATGGCACTATTGAGTCTACTTTCAGCAATAAGAATGTATAATTACTCTCCGAGCTTAACGGAAGAATCGTGATGAAATCGATCATAAATGAAAATGACATGTTCATCATTAACAAGGATCGGAAGCCCATGAAATATTAAAATAAAGTTCAATATATAAAACTTTATCTCAATATATATATATATATATATATATATATATATATATATATATATATATATATATATATATATATATATATATATATATATATATATATATATATATATATATATATATATATATATATATATATATATATATATATATATATATATATATATATATATATATATATATATATATATATATATATATATATATATATATATATATATATATATATATATATATATATATATATATATATATATATATATATATATATATATATATATATATATATATATATTATATATATATATATATAATATTATATATAATTTCCTGGATCATTTTCTAACTCATTCAAGGTAATCTTCACTAACTTTCTGTCCTAGAATAAAAAGGTGCCTCACAGGTTTCACGTATGATTTCATTTTTTTCATTTCAAGTCTTTTTTCACTGCACTTTAGACTCATAGATGAAACTCTTCTCTCACGTGCCAAACGTCTTATGAATGGAGTTGCATCTTTTCTAATTGATCTCTTTAGTTGAATTGATTATCCCTCTTCCTGTTGTGACCTCCTGAGCTAGTTTTTCCTCTCTACTGTTCCCCATGTTTTAAACTTATTTACCGTTCTCTTGATGGTTCTTGAATGGACTTTGAAGCTAAAAGCCAGGCTATGAATGTTGGTACCATTACTGAAGGCTTGAATAGTATTTTTCCTCTTATCATTGCTCAGTTTGGAAGGCAGTGGGACTGACACGAAACAATTTTAACCTGCTCTCTTTTAAGCAGAAAAACCTAAAAGGGTTTTTCAGTGATTCTTACGAAAAATGGTGTCAAGATGGTTAAATGTCTTATCTGAAAACCTGGGAAAAATAAACTCAGTTTGTTCATTGTTTTTTTTAGATATTAAATAGTTTATGGATAAATAATTATTGTTACACGATTTTTAAGCGTTTCAACCCAAGCAAGGCGGGAAGCCACTAGCACGCAAGCGGATACAGAGATTTGGAGCAAGAGCAAATAGGAGTGATAGAGGAAAGGATGAAGAGAAGGACAGGGGATAGATCAATGCATCTGGAGACGTTGATTGACATTATATTTGAATAGTTGGAGATTATAGCTATCAGGGAAACATGAAAAGGAGAGGGAGTTTCACAAGCGGGAAGTGCGAGACATGAAGCTATTGGAGTAGGAGAGACGACTACATTTAACAGTTTCGACAGTGAAAGGGTGAGAGTGAGATGCTAACCTAGTAGAACGCTTAAATTCATGAAGTCTGGGAACCAACGAAAGCAGCTCATCCAGAGCAGTTACCATGAAAGGATTTGTAATAAAAGACAGGGAGGCGACGGAACGTCTGTGAGAGAGCGACTGCAGACGAGATGCCAGATCAAGGCTAATTACATTGCATATCTGTCTCTGGATTATATCAAGAACCTTGAGACAAACAGAAGGGGCTCCAGACCATATATGGCAGCAATAGTCCATGCAAGGGCGAATGGTTGATTTGTAGATTTGAAGCTATTGACTCAATGTATTTGTTCCATCTCAGGTCAGCAGTCAATGTGAGACCGAGTAGTCGCAAAAAGGAGCTCTCGTGGAGTTGAGCGTCAGACATTCTAATTCTGAGCAAAGGAGATATAGAGGATTTGCTATTGTTAAGTACGCTCTTGCAGAGACGCCAATAATCCTTGGAGCCGGATTTGCGAGATGCAATACGTTCTTTCATTCGAGCGGCAAATAGTGACTTTGCTTCATTGAGGACACGCTTACACACGTTACGGGCAGAGACTAAGAGACGTCTATTGCAATCAAACATGTTGCTACGATATAGGTGAAGGAAGAAGTGACGCTACGATAGAGTTGGAAGAAGCGATTTGAACAATTTTGCTGTCACAACCGGTATATCAAGAATTAAGTATATAGTAACTAAAGTTCACAAATTAGAGGAGGAAGTTATCAATGATAATGTTCCGACTCTGAATCCGTGGTTCTCTCCCTTTAACCCTCTCTCTCTCTCTTTTTTTTTTTTTTTTTTTATTATTTTTAAATTTACTTTGGTGAGGCGTGAGCAAATATTCATTTCGTAAATGCGGCCCAGAGAAAAAAAAGTTTGGGAACGCCTGCTCTAAAGGGACAACTTCTGATTATCACGTTATTTTAATAAACACAGCCGAATTCCATAACTGGAAACACCATATTGTCATAAATTGTTATGAATTGATCACACGATGTTGTAATTAATATTACAATAAAACTATATTAGACTATAAACATTCTCCTTGTCTGAACTGCACAACGAACAAAGTCCTTTAAATGATTCAACATTTATTATTATAACGATAGATATTTGAAACTTGAAACTTGAAACCGCTGGAGAGCAAGGATTTGCTTGGCTTTCAATTTATGTTAAATTCGTATTAGTCATCGATATGAAAATATAATTGATTTCAATTTTACGCGCATGAATTCTTTTAACACAAACCCATACTTGTACTTTGAACATTGTTAGTGTTTTGGCAGTAATCTTCACCCCTTTTGAAAGCACAAGAAGCAGACGGTTACAGAGTAAAAGGCTCAGTTTATGGGGCAAGATAACGGTTAACCCTAAACTTGAACAGGTTAATAAGAACTAATGACAGTAGAGTTTTTTTGTTTTTTCTTTTTTTACAATGACGTTGAACTCTGTACAAGGCCCAAGTGGTTTACAGTGTAAGAGGCCACTCGAGGTAGAGGGTTACATAATAAAAAGAACACCGATTTCGACATTAAATATGTTGCTGGGTTATGTAATATCGAAATCAGTGTTCACTATTTGCCCAACGGGTGCTATCACCCTGGATCGGGATGGACCCGGGAACAACAACAATTCCACGCTCCTCAAAACCCCCAATCTCATGATCAGAGGCCTTGCTGCCAGATGTAGTTTATCGTCATATCCAAGATGATACAAGTTAAGAGGTACTGTTTATGGGGATATATGGAGAAGATAACTGTTAATCCTAAACTTGAACTGGTTAAGATTATAGTGATCGAGGAAGCATCTTCTTGGGAGGTGTTATGAGGAAGAGAAAACTATGAGAACTACCTATAATTCTTTTTTCTTTAAATACGAAAATATAATCAATTTCCTAATACAACCCCTTCTTTGAACATTGTTATGAAGAAGAAAAAACTAAGATCTCTATAAATATTACATTGAAAGCAATAGTAAGTAACAGTAAGAGCTGGCTCCTCGTTTCTCGAATACGGCCTCCGACTAGAGTGGCTAGTTAATCCCTGTTGCCGGTGCCTGCTCAGTCATTGTTTTTTTTTGTTTGTTTTTTTTTCAACATTCTCAGAGCTAACTATACTGCAACTACGCTGAGCAAACCTTAGTTACAGTCTCTTGGGAGAGAATGGCGCGTTTAGTAAATGAATAATGTTAGTTTGAAAAACGGACGTTCGAATTCTCGGTTACTATGATTTGAGACAGTGTTGGCACAACCACAGACCATTTCCAAGGACTCAAACTCTCCCCAGACCTCAAGTGAAACTCATATATACGATCTATTGCTAAAGATGCTGAAAAAAAAATGGTTCATTTTACCGTTCCACTAAATATCTCACACCCACCCTCTGCTATACTCTATCTTTACAAGAACAAGATCAGACTAAAAATGGAGTATTGCTGCCATATCTGGGCTGGAGCTGCCCAGTCTTCACTTGCGCGTCTTGATAGAGTTTTAAAGCAGATTTAGCATTAAGACGCTGGAAATATGGTCGTTTACCTGTACCGCTCCAATAAGTACCTGACGCCTTTACAAGAGCCAGATCAAGCCGAAAATGGAGTACTGCTGCCATATATCTTCAAATATTTTCGCTTCTACTCATTTCTTAAAATAACGACCTGCGTTCATATTTATGATTGTTATTTCAATATTTTGTTAAAATTGTTAAGTTCAAAATATTTAACGATGCGATCAGGGAATTTCTACAGATATTTCATTATTCAATCATTAACTTAAGAATTAAGATTCATCAGAATATTAAAATAGAGATACCGTGAATTTTTCACGTGTTTAAACTAATCATGTAATAATTGTGCTTATTGCTTAAGGGTCGATAGTTTGTACGACCGTTACACCCTGCCAATACCTCAAATAATGGACTATTCCGTTTTGATTGCATAGAAAAAAAAACAAAAAAACAAGACATACGCTACTTGGTTTTAGTGAGAAAATGAATGAAAGAAAGGAAAATAGATCGAAGTGTTTACCGGCTGTTTCTGTGAAATGGAAAAAGTTGTCAATTTCAAATTTTTTCATTTGTACCCACTTCTTAAAATAATGACCAGCATTCATATCTATGATTATTATTGCAATATTTTGTTAATATTGTTAAGCTTAAATATTTAACGATGCAATAGGGGAATTTCTACGGACATTTTATTGTCGTAGAACTCGCCATGAGCTTGTTCAATAATTAACTGGAGAATTTGGATTCATTAGAATATTAAAATGGGAAAACCATGAAATTTTCACGGGTTTAAACTAGTCATATATTAACTGAGCTTGTCATGCCACTCGTTACTTCGGACGATCGTTACGACCGGCCTATTCCTCATAAATAATGGACTATGCCGTTTTGATCGCGTGGGAAGATGGGAAAAGACACTACTTGGGTTCAGTGAAAAAATGAATGAAAGAAAGAAAGAAAGAAGGGAAGTAAGTGCTTAACGACCGTTTCAGAAAAAGGGCAAAAGTTGTCAGTCTCAAATCTTTTCGTTTGTACCTACCTTACTTCTTAAAATAACCACCAGCATTCATAATTATGATTGTTATTGCAAATATTTAACGTTATTATAGGGGAATTTCTATAGGGGTTATTTTATTATCGTAGAACTTACCATGAACTTATTCAATCGTTAACTTAAATATTAAAATTCATCAGGAAATTCCAATAGGAAAACTGAAATTTTCATTGGTCTTTCTAGTGGTTAGCAATAGCTAAGAAAAAGTATAGTTCATCTAGTATACAGTCTTTTTAGTTTTTATAATTTAAACAAAATACGCATATATTCTTTAGTTTTTTGAATAACTACATCATTTTGTGACCTTCTCCCCCGCTTTTTTTGCCAATTTGTTCTTCGGTTGTCCAATTGAATTATGGGAATTGGGAGTAAACAAAAGGTTCGAACAACTTATATATATTTATGTGTGTGTGCAAAAATTTCCAGCCTTCTGCTTTTTTGTCGTTGGAAACATCTGCACATATCTATAAAATGTATATGAAAGTTTCCAAATACATTTTTTTTTATTTAATTATGTCATAATTTTATAGTTTATCATATTTTTTCAGCCGAATTGTTCTTCGGTCGTCCAACTGAATTGTAAGAATTTTAAGTAAACAAATAGCTTCGAATATGTCAAAAATTCCGCTAATCTTCAATGGGGATGGGTCGGGGGGTCTATCTTCCAAAAGAATACACTACGGTTCAAAAGTTTGAAGCCACCCTCAGAATTAACTTGACAGAAGAGTGAAAAAATAAAAAAAAATGAAAAAGCTCTTCGAGTCATTGAAAAGAGAATGGAATCAGTTATCAAATTTATATTTTGAAATACTTTTGCAACGAATGCCAAAAATTTGTGCTGCAGTAATCAAAGCTAAGGGAGGATATTTTGACGAGAGCAAAGTTTAATCATTTTATGTCATAATAAAATTTCTAATAAAAAAATCAGGTCTCAATTTTTTTTTTAACTATGTATAATAATCTACGCTGATTTAAAGTAAAAAACAACTACTTTGGGCGCTAATTTAAAAAACTAGCAGGCGTCGTCTCAAACTTTTGAACTGTAATGTAGATTAGACGCATGGAATCCCAGAAGAAAGGTGCTCTTCGTGACGAAGTGGCACGTATGAATGATTAACAATGGCAGCTTCGTCTATTAACAGGTCCTCTTATAAGCCCAAAGTTCAATCACACTTTAACCAGGAGCAGGGCTTTCACTCCTCTTGGAAGTGAAAGTCACCGCTGGTAACGTTATTTTAATTTTTTTTTTTTTTTTTGTTGGCAATTTTTGCACACACTTTGGGAGATTTTAAATATTAAAAAAAAAAAAAAAAATTAAACTAAAGTCATTCACACTATTTACATTCAAACTATCACAGCAACAACAAAGAAAAAGAAAATAGTCTGAATGTAAATAGTGTAAATAATGATAACTCCTTAATCTAGATGTTCGGACAGAAATTAAATCCCCGTATTATAAAATTTGAATAATTCAATATTATTTAATCATAAAACCACCCAGATGAATTGTATCAGAACAAAGTCGGCCATCTTTTATATATAAGCTGCTGAATCTTTCGTAGGAGGTACGAGTAGCGTAATGGTTAATGGCTGAACTGATGGTTTTACCTTTAGAGTCAAACGAAAATAACAATACATACCTGCAATCCGAGAACGGAATATTCCTGATAATTGGGGGTAAACTCTGAAATGTTTCCATGTACAGAGGAATCACCTTGAGATCTTGGATTTCCCTCTGGTAGCAGATAGCAGTGAAGAATTCGTCGATACAGTCCTTGCTTTTCAAGTAGTAGCTGGTTAAAAGTGCTAGAAATCTGGTGGAAAATATAGAAAGCAGGCTATTTATTAATACCGTAGCATTTAAATGATGGACATTGTTGTCAACAAAATAACTGGAGAAAAAGAAACAAATCCGAAGTCAATCGATCTAATAGGAGAACTTTTATTGATCGATTCGTTTTCTATAATGTAGTTTTAGTTATAATTCTGGGCAAATAATTATAAACTCCCTATACCATATACACGACTTTTGAAGATAATTTTTTAGGGGGTGGGGGGATCGCATCATACACGAGATGTAAAATTAGCGTATGTACTTCTGGCCCTGGCTACGCCGTTGACCAAACTATGTATCCGTTTACTGTAGTAAATTTAGCTTAAAAATTAGGTCTTCAAATGGCGCATGATACATGAGTATATACCCTATACAGAAATAATCGTAGAAAATGAGAAACAACGTAACGAGTATTCTTATCTGGTTTGTTATGTGGTGTTGGAGACACGAGAGGGAGTAATGCTGAGTAAAATTGTGAGGGGGTGGGGATCAAATATGGATCAGAATTCGACAGAATGGTAAGATAAAGAATGAGTAAATTGTATACAGTTTTTTTTTTTATAATGTGTGTAGTGAGTGTCCAGATAATTTAGCTGAAGTAAAAAAGTATCTGTGGTTTTCTTACCTCGAATTTTGGTTATGAGTGTTAAGAGATAAATGTTAATTGCGCTGGTCTGAAAGTAAAGGAAGCGACATTTTGGCCAACCCTCATGTTCACTGCCTGCCCAATTGTGAACGTGTCACGTGTTTGTGTGTATAGAGGAAAAGAGTGGGATTGATTCTCATTATTTATTGTACTATGTACAAATGTGGCACAAGACCGAAAAGGGGACTGGGGGAAAGGACGGTCATCACTTGTCTTAAAATAAAACTTAGCTAGCCACAACCACTGACCCTATCATACTAAACAATATTCCTATCACCAAAACAACACATTTATCCATACCTTTCTTACTACATCCACCAAAATGCCTCTTTGACTCAATGAAAATCCTAAATACACCCCTTATGTACAAATATTGTCTGTGGGGGAGGAGGGCATAAAAACAACAATTTTTAAAAAAATCCCCAATGAGTATATACAATATGTCGAAATATATTTACAAGAAACTAAACAAAATTAGTGTTAGTATTAAAACCCCCCCACAAACTTTGAATGTGGCAGAAATATCAGTTAACCGGACGAAATCGATGCGGGACTATGAAAATAAGGACACATTCATACCGTCAAGCACTCACACAAGTACTCACTCATCCATACACAACAACAAATACGAAAGCACACGCACGAAACGAAAGGCGCCCCGCATCCACCAGAGAACTGACATCACTGACCACCTAAAACGAGGGAGGGGACGGGGAGTTAAACTAAAGGAAGAAAAGTGGGGACAGAAATAAAAGGGGACCAATGAGCAAACACACCCTAGCTAAGTTTATCAGAAGTGGGATTGATTCTCATTGGTTTAGAATCGTTATTTATTCGTACGTTGGTACAAAATGTGGCACAAGGCCTAAAAGGGGGTTGGAGAAGGACGGTCTTCTTCTGTCTTAATTCTAAACTTAGCTAGTCACAGACACGGACCCAAACATACCAACAATATTCCTATCACCAAAACAACACATTCACTCCTACCTTTCTTACTACGTCCATCATAATACCTCAAATTCTCTATGAAATCCTAACTGGTCCCCATATGTACATTTCAAAGCCTGTGGGGAGGGGGAAACAACAATTTAAAAACCCCAATGATTATTTACAATATGATTTAATACTATTTACACAAAACAAAACAAAATAGAGTTAGTAATAAAACCCCCCACAATCACTAAATGCGGCAGAAACATCAGTTAACTGGACGAAATAATTGCGGGATTATAACATTATAAAATCAAATACGCCCACAAACACGCACTCATTTTGACACAATAACAAATACGAAATAGAAAGGGTGAATCGTATTAATGATAATTGTTATAATTATTTGTAGCAGTATAATTAATTTCTATTTTGTAATTTTTAATGGATACGACAAAGTAACAGTTTAATTAATTTTTATTTATTTATTTTTAATGGACACGACAAAGTAACAGTATAATTCATTTTTATTTATTTTTAATTGATACGACAATTAAAAAAATAATGTTCACTCTGTACAAGACCAAAGAGTAACTCGAGATAGAAGGTTACATAATAAAAGACAACACTGATTTCGACATTAAATAACGCAGCTACATTTTACACATGTTGTAAAATCCAGCAACCTAACTTTAATATTTCTTGTTGGGTGATGGATTCGTTTTATACGGATTATCAACCCCTTCCAGGTTATTTATAGCCAGAAGACATTTTTAGATTTAAGATTTTGGTGGGGATAATAATGATTTAGTCTTACTAATTAAGCAATAGCTGGAGGGAAAAGAGGTGGATTCATGCCTTTCCCAAAGGTATTTACCCGTACGTGAATATAACAAACCCAACAGAAATTGGAACTCGGCTCTCCGATTAACAATTCTAAGCCATTATCCATTACACCACCGCACATTCAAGTTTACATCATCTGGTATTCCTAAATACTGACCATGCTCGGCGTTGCTTAACTTCGGTGATTGTATTGGATGGAGGAACTTTATCGGCTCACAAAATCTCACATGTCTGACGAGGACCCCAATACGGAAACTGTTATACTGGAACACACCTATTCTATTGTTAATAGACTCTCCCACCTATAAGTAGGAGTAGTAGTAGCAGTTGCTCCGTGAGTAGGTCAGTCAGTCGATGTCAGACGACCGTTAGCCGGATATTAAAGTATCAGCCACCACAACTAGATTACTGCGTCATACCTATTATATGAAGTTCCTAATGTTTTGTACGTCGAACCTATTTAGGACCGACTTAGGGAAATACAAGCCTCCACTGTGAAACTACTGTATAACAGGAACATTTCACACATCATCAGGGCTACAGCAAGGAGGAAATGAGAGCGCCAGTTTATTTAATGTCCTGAGGCATGGTGGAGTAATAGATAGCGGCTCGGTTTGTGGAATCGGAGAGTCGAGTTTATTACGTTCACGTTATTATGTGCAAATACCCTTGGGAAAGATATGTATCAATCATGAGAACAGACAATGAACTGAAATAGCCTGGTTGTATATTAATTTTAGGGAATGATGGTTCATGGCACTTACAATGTATCTTTGAGTAAACTAAAGGTATTTTTCAAACATTAAAATGGTGTTTCCATGTTATAAAGATGGGAAAAGCCTCATGGTATATGTATAGCTCTCTTAAAAAAAGCTACATGATCCATGTATGACACATTCAAAAGGTACATGATAGATGCATGACGCTATGAAAAAAGCTATATTATGCTTGTAAGACACTTTAAATAGCGGCATCATGCATGTATTACTCTCTTTAAAAAGTTGCATGATACATGTATGACTCTCTTTAAAAGATTACATGATACATGTATGAATCTTTAAATGGCTACATGATACGTGTATGGCTCTCTTAAAAAAGCTACATGATACATGTATGACTTTTTTAAAAAGTTATATGTTAAATGTATGACTCTCTTTAAAAAATACACAATTCATGTATAACTCTCTTAAAAAGTAGAATTAAATAAGCTTTTCAATTTCTCTTTCAAAATTTCCTGCAACTTTATTTATTTACTTTTTTATTTTAGGAAATAAAAAAGAAGCTGTTTTTATACATTAACGAAGCTATTTTTTACTCCCTAGCTGCGGGTAAATAGCAGGACAGACTGGATCCTATATCTTTGGGTGGCAAACAGCCTAGGCGGAAAACGACTTTGAATTCAAAACCTCCATCTATGGGTTAAATAGTCTCACAAACCTGCAATTGGCCAAGCGGAGTGAGTACGTCTACACTCTTGAAGACATAGTCAATCGTGGCTGAGTTCCTCCAAGGAGTGAGGAAGCTGTGAAACTGTATCTATTCTTTCATCAATTATGCCTTTTTACACTATGCCCCCCCCCGCATATGCAAGCACAGATGTGAAGAGTGTTATGGGATCTTACCCATAATAACAATAATGGAGTATTCCATACTTAATAAATACTGCGCCTCAGGAGTCCAGTCCTGCAAGACATTGGAATAGTGATACTGGTCGAGGCTACATCGGTCTCTCTGCTAAACCTGATTGTTCATACTAACACTTTTACTTCTCTGTATATATTCCTGTTTGTAATATATCTGTGTTATTCGAGTTCTTCTTTATTGGTTCTACCTTGGACTATCACCGTGGTACAAGGAACCGGACCATAACAAAGAGAGAGATGGACTCTGATCTTTTAAGCATTCCATACCACATCCCAAATGAATCTATTAATAGAAGACAGCCCTCTTGCTTTCTCTCCCGAGGTCAATGTATTTATGATGAAGAGAGCCAATGCCGACGACTTTCTTACTTAAATTGCTTGGTTAAAAATAGTTTTAGGATTTGCGATAGACACCGAGATTTTTCAATGTAACTTGTTCGCATATCAAACAAAATTATGGATATGATGTTACTTCCTTGATTAAATGTTAACTTACCGTTTACAGCCATAGATCTTCAACATTGCATCTTCCGGCCAGGCCTTCGTAAATTTACTTTTGGGCTGATAGAAAATTTTAAGGTTTTCATTTGCTTGGGTTAAACTTGATACCAGAGCTTCGGCCTTTTTCGCGTCTTGTTGACTGTAGGATATGTAGACGTCGTATTTTTTGTTGAATCGCTGAAATAAAAGAGAAATAAGATTCTTTGATGTTTCAGGTGAACAGGGCCGGGTTATGACCTTTTGGGGCCCCTAGGCTAATAAAATTATGGGACACCTCTAAGAGGGCGCCACCCTCTAGCTTGCCCGCGCCTGTTTTGAATATATATTTTTTTAATTAATGCCATTCTTTATCTTTAAAAGAGCAAGATCAAACCAAAAATGGAGTATTGCTGCCATAACTGGCCTGGAGCTACCTTATCCTGACTTTTTAGTTTTGGTAGAGGTCAAAGATAAAGAAAGAAAAGAAAAAAAAGAAATAAGATGGAGAATTATGAAAAGAAAGAATGAAATAAGATGGAGAATTATGAAAAGGAAGGAAGAAAAGAAGATGGAGAATCGTGAAAAGAAAGAAAAGAAAATATGAAAGAAGAGAAAAGAAGAAAGAAAAAAAACAGATGTCTTCTTTTTTACATATATTGTGGCCATTTTGCTAAAATTTGCATTTTTTTTCATTTCAGATTAAAAAATATTTCCCTGAAATTTTCACGTTCTAAAAATTTAGTTTTTAATTATATCTGTCTATATTTCTGAGATGAGGTATTATGTACACTATTTACATTATTCGGACTATTGTCCTCATCTTTGTTGCCATATTTATCACAACGTTTCGGCCGTTGTATGCTCCGGCCTTCTTCAGGTGGTTGGAATGTCGAACTGAACCCTTTATTTCGCTCACTGGGGTAGACTGTTCTAGTTCCACGTGTCATGTCTAATGGATGTCAGTTATCAGTTATCTCCTCTTAATTTCCCTCTCCCAGTTCTCCACCGCCTTAACCAGGTATTGAACTCACACTGTTTGGGTCCTGTCTCTGGATCTAACTAACACCTTAATCCACTGTGCCATGTGTCCTTGAGTCCGAATAATATAAATAGTGTTTTTAATTATAGTTTTGATGTATGGAAAAAAGGTATCAGTTTAAAATGACACCAGGAAGATATGGGTGAAAGAAAGAAATAAAGAATTAGATAATTAATTGATTAATTAATGAATTAATTAATGAAATAATTAAGGAATTAATGAATGAATGAATTAATTAATTTTACAAAGTTGTGGAGAGCTATAATGGTCTACATTCGCAAGAAACATGGCACGTAGAAGAAAACTAGCCGTTCAGATAAAAAAAAAAGCATTTAATTTAAAAACAGACTCTCCCCACTTTAAAGACTAGTGCAACAATACTTCCACTTTCTTTCCATTTGACCATTACTAAGTCCAGCTGAATAAATTGGATATCTTCAGAACAAGCAAGGAGAATATAAGAATCGTTCTTACCCGAAGACTTTTCGAAATTGTCCATTTTTCCTTCAATCTTTCAAATTCTTCAATGCATTCTTCATTGTTAATGAAATTGTTTTTAGTATCTGTCTCATTAAGGATTATCTTGAGGCATCGTAACTGTAAGCCAACTTTCATCCAGTTGCAAGCCGCATTAACGGTCATGTTTAGCACTTGGGCACGATCAAAATGCTAAAGAATTAAAAAAAAAAAAACAATGATCAATTTAAAATCCTTAAATTACTTTAATTTTGAGATAACGTATTTTCAATATTAATTCTGGTTTGCCTGTTCTTCATCTTGCTGTTCGCTATCACAGCTTTCTAGTTCGGATATGCTCCGTTCGTTTACATTTAATTAAATACTCTGTTTTTGCCATGTTGATCTCTATCACAACATAAACCTCTTTCTTATAACAAAGCATGTTTGTTATTCCTTTAATTTCAGCTATTCCTTTCCGTCCGTGAAATAAGGTGTTGTTATATCATGGATGTAATGATGCTAATATTTGAAATATAATATGCTGTTGCTTAAAACTACAACATATAACTGAATATGACCTGAAACTGAAAATAACGTATAATTTTTAACTGAATATAACTTGTGACTGTATATAACACATACGAGGATGGGTTGAAAAGTTCAAAAACTGACTATAAAGGAGTGATGCTAGAGTTGTGAAATCTTGCATGAATTAATTTCAACTCTTCTTATTAGTAACTGCATTGCTTCTTTCCAGTTAAACTGAAATCTGACTGTTCCAAGAAGACTTCAAACGTAACTGCTAACGGTCAGAATTTGGATAGAATTTGGCATCATGGTGTTATCAAGTACCTGCAGAAAAAAAGGGTTTAGTCCTCAAGGACATTCGTGCTAATATGGTTGATACATTAGGAGATGATACTCCAGCTTTATAAACAGTGCAAAAGTGGGTTACTAAATCAAGGCCGAAGGTCTGGACGTCCTGCGACTGCTACCACCGAGGAAATATTAATCGTGTTCATCACATGGTGATGGATGACAGATGTTCGGCTATAAATCAAATAGCCAATGCTATTAGTATATTCCATGAGAAGGTTGAGAATATTCTGCACAGTGAACTTAGCATGAAGGTTTCTGATCAGTGGGTTCCAAGTCTTCTGACACCTGCTCAAAAGGCATTAGGCTGATCACATCACGGGAAAATTTGACACTGTTCGATGCAGATCCAATTGGTTTCCTTGAACATTACAGAGACAAAAACACCCCTCCTCACCTGCTCTAAAGAAGACCAATGTCGTTTCATCTGCAGGGAAGATGATGACCTAACATTTTTCGGGTTCCAAAGGAATTTATATTTATTTTTTTGTTTATTGACTATCTTCAAAAGGGCCACACCATCACTGGAGAGTACTATGCCAACTTGCTGAAGCAGTTATGAAAAGCTATCAAGACCAACTGTCCATGAAAACTGACGAAAGGGGTCTTGTTTCATCAGGACACTGCTCCACTGTGGCTTTGAACTGGTTCATCACTCTCCGTCTTCTTCTGATTTGGCCCCATTTGACAATCATCTGTTCTCCAACATGGAAAAAACATTTGACTGGGAACCTGTATCGAAGAGATGATGACGCCAGATTTACTGTTGATAACTTTTTTACCAACAGGATAGAAGCTTCTTCACCAATGCAACACTGATGGAAGAAATATGTAGACCGCAAGGGGGGGGGGTGGATAAACCTCATTTGGTCACATTCTATAAAAGTATCTTGGTCGGCCTATGAACTTTTCAGACGACTTTGGCAATTTAGAATATGGTTTCTTATCGCCTATAATTACATATTATAATAGGGAATAACGAATAATTTTCCCCATTGAAATTAATGGAAATATTTCCGATTCGTTCCCGGCCCCTAAAATCACCATTATTTTCCTAAAAGTACCCCTATTTTGTATTTGTGGGTTTCTTACAAGCAAAAACGTGTGAATAAACAAGAAATGTAGTTTACAAACAATGAAATAAAAAAGAAAAAAACAAATTTTAAAATAAATAAACTCTATTAAACCATGGCTTAAAACCGAATTTTAATAACTTACTTGATTCCATGTGCCGAGTAAATTCATCGCAACAGTTCTGTCTCGGAAGTCGAATATAGGCATAAGACCACGGAATATATTTCTGATTGAGGTAGATGGATTTTTGGAATCAGCTTGCCTAAAAATACAAATGAACAAAAAAAAGAATTCAATGAGAAATTGTAGAACGCCAATTGTTGCGTCAAGAAAAATTTGAATCGTTTACTCTGGATATGAGACATGTTAATGTTTTATGTTCAGAGTCAGAGTTTCTTGTTTTTTGTTTTGTTTTTTCCCCCAAGATCAAATGCAGGGCCAGTGCAAGGGTTTTGCGTCCCCTCTCCGAATCTATGATACGGACTTCACACTCTACTACATCTCAATTTTCATACGGTAATATTCATGTAAAATACAAATTTTATTGAAACCTAATTATGTACAATAACGGATAATAATATGCAATATAGGTGAAGAATTCAACCAGAAAAACTGGAAATAAATACAATGCAGCTAAACACAAATTAGAGACATGTCATAATAGATCATTCCATCTTAAATAAATCAACAATGTTTTGTGACAATTTTTAACATCAACTTGAAATTTTTCTTGTTAAAAAATTGAATAATTTTAACACCATTAACATTGTGGATAAAAAAAATGGTGAATTTTATATTGTTTTTATTTGGGACTTAGTATGAGCAAAACAAATTCACGAATTTGGACGAAAAAAAGGCCAAACAATGACGTCAAAAGCCGTGAAAATCTGTCACCCTTTAAGTCTCAATTGTTCTTAGTTTAATTTGTAACGTATGTAAATCTAGGCAGAGAAAAAGTAAATATTGATAAGATGGCGAGGGTCAGAAAAGCACTACCCAGGATCCCCAATCAGGCTTGCCATCCGGTCGAAGGTCGGGAAATAGTACTCATCAACCCTAAGCAAATGTCACTGTATATTTGAACAATAAGCCTGGGTTTTACTTTACTACTAATTTACCTTAAACATCGTTTCGGTAACAAAAGATTTCAGTACTTTCTCATTCTCAGTCCACATAAAGGATTTAATGTTGCTCCCTCAGAGGCATTGTTTTTATTCTCACACCATCCCAATATAGAAAGAAAGTAGGTCATACGATTTTCAACGCATTTATTAATATTAACTAATAAACATATTTGTTTTTTAGTTTACTAGTGCTATAAAGAATTGCAGCAGATATGAAAAACTATTTTAAAACATTATAAATCTAAGACCTTTAATAATAATATAATTTGGTAATAATAATAATATAATTTAATAATAACAATAAAATAAGTTGTACCCATCAGTGGTTACGTAGTAGAGGGTTAAAAGCCGAAACCAAAGGTTTTATTCTTGCTGCACAGGACCAATGCTTGCTAACTATAAATTACCAAGCACACATACTGAAAAATTGTGTTAACCCAAAATGCAGATTCTGTTATAAATGTCCAGAAACAATTGATCATCTTGTATCAGGTTGCATGGTATTGGAATCCACTGAATATAAAACCTGGCATGATAGAGGGGGCCAATATCTGCTTTGGAAAAATATGCAACTTTTACAGAAAGGAAACTGCAAGGAATGAGTATGAACAGCACTTAGACCCAATTACGGAGATAGGATCTGTAACAATTTTATGGTACTTTACATACCGACAACCAAAGCTAATCGACCGGATATCGTAATCAAAGACCAAAAGAAAAGAATGCGCTTTCTTATTGACATGGCAGTCCCTGCGAATTGTAATCTATCTTTGAAGAGCTTTAAAAAATATATCAAAATACAAGGATCTTGCAGTAAAAATCTCAAAAAATGTGGCGCATAAGGACATCAATAATTCCAGTTGTAGTTGGAACCCTTGGATTGATTCGAAAATGTTCCCATAGACTCATTGAAGGATTATCCTGGTAACCCATGCCTTAAAGAAATACAAAAAAAAATTGTATTCACAAGTACAGCTCATGCATTACGAAAGGCTTTATCTATGTAAAATGTGTGTGATCTTACGTTGTTTTTGTTTTCCTCAAAAGATGTTCAGTGGAAAATGTCATGATGCCATTTCTGACTTTAGATCTCTGGTTAGGACCCGGAAAAACATGAGTATATACCAGAAATCAAAAGAAATAATAATAATAATAATAATAATAATAATAATAATAATAATAACAATAACAATAATAATAATAATCGACTGTATATGCAGAGATCCGAAGGCGGCAGATGATTGGTTCAACTAGAACTGTCTTACAAAAGTACAACAATCGACTTTCAAAGATACCTGGGAACTACAGAAGACTGGATGATGATCCGTGTCAAAGAACATGAAAGAAGTAAGAAGCCCATAGGTCCAAAATGGAATTTCAAGTGGGTGAAGAAATGCAAGTAAAACATGATACACCTACTGCAGTAGCAAAGACCTTAAAAAGAAAGCAAACGCAAATGCAGTGGACCAGATACAGAGACGATAACAAAATACACCTCTTCACGCTCAATACTCTGCTGATGATGTAGACGACCCCCGTACCCCGTCAGTGGCTACGTAGTGCAAGGTTAAAAGTTGAAACCTTAGGTCTCTGGTTGAGAACCGGAAAAATGAGTATACACCAGAAATCAATAATAATAATAATAATAATAATAATAATTATTATTATTATTATTATTATTTAATTAATTATTGCAATTCAGGACCAAAGCCTCGCAACCAAATCCTATGTCACATAATCAAGGATTGAACTAACATGAAATACAGGATCTGTGGAAAATATGATGAAACTGTCGACCATATTATCTCAAGATGTCCGGAACTAGCAAAAAAAGAAATATACTCACAGACATAACAAGGTAGCGATATATGTGCACTGGAAGATATGCAAGAAGCACAAAATCGAAACCACTGAGAGATACTATGAGCACTAACCAGACAAAGTTACCAAAAATAATGATGTAACTATCCTCTGGGACATGCCGATTCAAACTGTCAGGGAAATAAAAGCCAACAGACCTGATATTATCATAAAAGACAAGAAATTCAGGAAGTGTATGCTTATTGACATAGCAGTATCATCTAAGAGAAACACCTCCATGAAAATTATCGAAAATTGTCCAAATACAAGGACCTGGAGATCGAGATTAACAGGATATGGTGAATGAAGACTGAGACTGTACCAATAATAATCAGAGCTGTGGGCCTCGTGAGAAAAGGAATGGAGAATTTTATTAACAGTGTTCCAGGTAACATCAACATCAGGTTGCCCAAAAGATCGTCTTACTAGTAACATCTAATATAATAAGAAAAGTGCTATCAGTTAAATGACAATTCTTCTATAGGGCCTAAGGATCATAGTTTGGATCCGGCTCAACAGGATACAAAGGAAATATAATACACAAATAATAATAATAATAATAATAATAATAATAATAATAATAATAGCCAATTACAAAGGTCTATAAATCTATAAATGTATTTTCTAATTCTTAATATATATTAAGCCTGGAGCATCACTTTATTGCATAACGTAGTTCGTCGCTTATAAGACGCTCTGTTGCATTAGACGTACCTCCCCATAAAAAAATGAAGGAAAAAAATTCTCCTTGTACTTCATAGCCCTCCTCATTATCCCTAGTTTTACCCACTGAATAGCATATAATCATGAAAACCTGACTAATCGTACCAAAGTCATCACAGACCGAGGAGATGTACCAAATTTATCGTAACTATTTGCTATGTAATAATTAGTTAGAGTGCATAATACCTGTTATGGGACCTTACCCATAATAACATAATGAACTATTCGATACGTAATAAATACTGCGCCTCAAGAGGAAGCAGGAAGTTCCGTCTGAAGTTTGAGAGTTCCGTCTGAAGTCTGGAGTGAAGTCCGTCAGGAGTCTGTCAGTCAGTAGAGTCAGAGGCAGTCCGGAACAGAGTCGTGTTCAGACAATTACTACTAAACCTGATTGTTCGTACTAACACTTTCTACTTCTCTGTATATATTCCTGTTTGTAATATATCTGTTGTTATTCCATATCCGTATTCAAGTTCTTCTTTTTTGGTTCTACCTTGGACCATCACCGTGGTACAAGGAACCGGGCCATAACAATACCACTGAAACGTAACCTTATTGCAGCCCGGAATCATCACTAATCGTGTCTAATTTATCACAGACTGAAATGAAGTACCAAATTTATGGTAACTATTTAGAATGTAATAATTAGAAGAGAAGTTAACTCCTGTCACTGACCTTCAGCTTATAGACGCTGAGTGGTTTTTGGAGATATTTTATAGGAAAAAATGTTTTGTAAGCAGTAAAATATGGTAATAACAAGGAGTGACTGATCCCCCATTTTATGTTCAATAGCATTTTATATTAATACAAGTTTACACGTAATATCAAACATGAGCGATGATATGAAAATGACAGTTTGTTAAATTCTTATACTGTTGACGTTAAAGACGACTTAGTTCCTTAGCACCACAAAAAAGTTATGATTACAAAATAGATTATGTTACCTCTGTCTATTTGGCAAAATGTATAATCTAGCACTGCTTCAAAATACATGGTACCGGAAAATGGTTAATTTAAATTTCGGTGGGACACTAAAGAAATGCAAAAACAAAATAGCTTACTTTTCGAAGCATACAAGACGACGGAATGGCAAGTGCGATGGCAAAGGTTTCGACAGCCAACAATGATAATTTTTCCTCAGATCTTTTTCCATTTCTCGCCAGAGATCGTCTATCAAGACATTCATGTTTGACCGCAGAGCCTTCATTATGGGCTCGTTTCTTATCGAGAAGGAGCCTGAAACGAGATAACGTTTATATTTGATTATTAACATGAATGGCTAGACTAGATCGTCACGAGAAGTAGAGGATGACCGCTGAAAATGACCGCTGAAAATGACCGCTCCTGTGTAAACGATGATTTTAAATACATCGCGCCCTTTAACGGACGAGCGACAATTATAGTGCCACAATGCACACTGATAAGATAAAGAACATATAGGAAACGTTTAGCAATCTAACAAGTTTCACTTTCATTACAGCTTCATCTTCTACTTCATCTGTATTTGAACTCAATTCAACTGACAAACAATGTATTCTTTTCCACTCGTGTCCATTCGATAAACAGTCGAAAAGACATGCGTTTAAGTGGATTTCGTGTATAAGTCAACTCTTGATTAATTTCTTGCATACTTCGTCTATTGGTCGACCCTAGGCTGTATCGAACGATAAATTAGATAAACAAAGCACCGTATGCCTCGTATATAGGTCGAAAACAGCCTTTCAACTTAAGAACCAAAAAATGCAACAAATTACGCAACACTTATTTCGAAATTTCAAATTAAGCGAATATTTTTTTGATAATAATAGTTGTTTTTTATTAGCCCAATGTCGATATAGGTCGAAAACAGCCTTTCAACTTAAGAACCAAAAATGCAACAAATTACGCAACACTTATTTCGAAATTTCGAATTAAGCGAATATTTTTTTGATAATAATAGTTGTTTTTTATTAGCCCAATGTCGATATAGGTCGAAAACAGCCTTTCAACTTAAGAACCAAAAAATGCAACAAATTACGCAACACTTATTTCGAAATTTCGAATTAAGCGAATATTTTTTTGATAATAATAGTTGTTTTTTATTAGCTCAATAGAATTGTATTTAGTATTGTTATCTTGCCTAAGTGTTCGGCACACAAAGAAGAATTTTGTGTAAGCTTGTTTCGCAAACTATGTGATCTGTATTACTATCATTATTGTCATTTAATAAATGACAATAATAATAGTAATATTATTATTGTTATTTAAGAAAATTTTTTTAAGAAATCGAAATTAAATTTGACATTTCAATCTATATAATTTCTATCTGAAATACACCAGAATATTTTATTTACTGGAAATAATAAATTTAATCATTTAGCTTTCAATTAAAATGAAATCTTCAAGAATGTTTTTTAATTTTTAAAAATTCAAATTTAAATTTTGGGTATCAAAAATTTATGCCGAAATAGTGGAGGTACCTAAAATGTATCTTTCAAATTTCACACCAGTCTTGTGTTTTTTCGTTTGTACCCTTAAATACTTGTAAAAGAAAGGTTAAATAATTTGACGTCCCTTCTTCTCTACAATTCCTTTTACTATTGTTTGCATCACGTGACAATAAATGTAAATAAAATAAGTAACCAAACAATCGTTTTAAACTCTGAATATCGGTGCAGGTACCAACTCTGAGTTCCCTCCAGTGAAGGTAAGAAAAAGAAAGATAGAGAAAAAGAAAAGTACTTACGTGGAAGAGTTGAGACGAGGCATATGTCTACCGTGTCTTTTTCTGTCATAAGCGTAATGTCACCAGCAAGGAGCTCAATTTGGCACAGACCTTGAGTTGTGACCAAATCGAGTGTATCAAGTTTCTTTAAGCCCATTTCGGAATTATATGACATTATCTGGCTTTAATTGAAAGAAAGAAAACAAACATGAAAGCTAAAAAAAAATGTAATAGAAAGACAAAAAAACTCGGTCGAGTTCAATAAAACACATTTAAATTTACCTTGCTTTTGAAGTGTGCAATCCACACATCCTCACAGACGGGCGCATGACTACTCGCGCGCAAACGCACACACGAACACAAACAATACGGAAAAAACTTACAACAGTGAAAAGTGCATTAAAAAAATCGAGAAATATGAGTAGTCAATTATTGTAGAGTGGACTGTCTCCGAAACTCTGGAGTCGGGATGCTGAAGGTAACATCAATCAGCTAAGTGATAAAATTTTACGTATATATATATATATATATATATATATATATATATTAAAACATGAGGTAAAATAACAACACCAGAGACAAAACACCCTGGAAAATGGCTATAGAAGTATCCGAAAGTGCTTGGGACAATAAAAATTATGGACTATTTTTATATTTCTTAAAAACAGGAAAATGTTAGAATGCCGGAAAAACTTAAAAAATTAATTCAATCTTCTATGTCGGCCATATTCAATGAAAGATGTTTGAAAGAAAGGTTACTACCAAAATATACATTAATATAAATATATTTCATATATTTTCTATTTATACGTTATTTTTTTATAGATACAATATAGTAAATGCCCTGTTTTTTAATTAAACAGTATTAATTACATTGACCGGCCTGAATGTTCGAGAAATTTCGGAGAAAATATGCGTTCTCCGACAGGAATCGAACCTGTATTTCTATACGGAAAACGTCATTTGATCTGACGTGTTATACTATTTAGCTACAGAGAAGACCCTGGCTAGCAAAGTCCAAATTACTGTTTCTTCGACGATTTTTCTCGATCGATCATATCTGCTCTTGAAACGTATTTTAACGCATATTTTCCACGAGATTTCTCAAACATTCAGGCCGGTAAATGTAATTAATACTGCTTAATTTAAAAAAAAAGAAAGAAAAAAAGAGCATTTACTTAAATAAATTATATCTATAAAAATAACTAAAATATATAATGAAATGGATCAAGTCCGACAATTATTTAATATATTTTCTGTTTTACGTTATTATATATATATATATATATATATATATATATATATATATATACATTATGAAATGGACAAAGTCCGACAATTATTTAAAGACATTTTTACGCTTAACATTCTTTTTATAGATACAAGTATTTAAGTAAATGCTCTGTTTATAATAAACAGTATTAAATAACATTTACCGGCCTGAATGTCCGAGAAATTTTCATAGAAAATATTCGTCCTTTGACAGGATTCGAATCTATGAAAATTTCTCGGACACTACTAGGTCTCATAGTTTTACTGTTGAACTAGCTAGATGCAACCGCCACAGCTGCCCTAACAGTTTCTTTTCTCGCACTTCCTGTGGAACTCCCTTCCGATTTTTTGCTCTCCTCACAACTACAACCTTCAAAAAATTAAATACAACGTCAATCGCCATCTTCTGTCTTCTTGAACCCTGTTCCTTTTTTTTTTTTTTTCCTTTCCTCAATCCACTTCATTTTTCAATCTTCTCATTCTCTTTCACTTTCAGCCCCTGTAACCCCTTGCGTCTTAGTGGCATTGTCGCCTTGCTTGGGGTGAAACGATTAAAAAAATTACCGAATAATCATTGGCCAGTCATTCCAAATTTTCTCACAAATGTTGTCACAGCAAAATTTTATCAAATGTAAAATTAAAAATAGATAATAATTCAGCCATTTTTTTGTAATAGTCTGATAAGTGATTGATATAAAATAGGCCAAAAAAGTATTGATTTGTTTCAGTTTAGAAGCCCTTTGTGGGTTACTTAAAACCGAAAACATATTTTTAGATTGTAAGAATAATTATTTTATTTTTTTACGAGTGAATATTGTATTAAAATTTTTTTTAGAATAACAATGATTTTTCCAGATACAAGTCCTACAATTTAATCCATAGATTGAAGGGAGGAGAAGAGATTGATTCATAGCTTCCCCAAGGGTATTTGCCCGTAAGTGAATGCAATGAACCCGACTAGAATTCGAACTCGACTCTTCGATTTCTCATCCCGAACAGACATCCATTACACCACACGTACATCCTCCCCAAAGTCTGCAAGATAGTATATATGAAAACCAGTTGGATATTTAAATTTTATTATCTCCTTTTTGAAGTTTTACTCCTCTCAATTTTTAGTATGAATAATTTTTACTGTTATTTGTAGTTTTATTCATACAATTTCAGAAACAAATTAATTCAGACAATCTTTCAAAGATATAAGCGAGACAATATGCTCCCTATTCTGTGGTAAAATAATAAGTCTATATAGTTTAAAACACGAATATCTACTTTAATATCTACTTAAAATGAAAGATCAGACGATTGCATGCCTTGACTTTTTCGGTATTTCTGTGCGTCTGCGAATCTTGGACATTAACAACGGAATTGCAGCGACGAATCCAAGTATGATAAATGGGGCGGTACACAACCTTCCTAAGCATCTCCTACGTCGACCGCGTCACAAATAACGCAGTGGGAGACAACATCAGAGAAGAAAGAGGCGCGTAGGGATGACCTCATAACCACCATCAAGAATAGAAAAAAGGAAATGGTATGTCATAAGAGTCAACAATGGTGTCGGCATGACATAAGAGCCAACAATCTTGCCACTAGTCATCCTACGAAGTACCACCTTAGATAAAAGAAAAATAGGCAAAGTAAGAAAAAATCACGAACTGACAATATCACTAAATGAACTGGGAGATCACCACAGAGACTCAGACATTGGCACACAGCCAAGAGATATGGAAGTAGCTGGTTAGGTGTTCAGCTGTGTGATGACCCTAGGGTCATATTTGGTCATGGGACTGATAATAGTGATGATTATGATGATGATTATGGCGGTGGTGGTAGTTTAAATAACCTATTAAGTATTTATTTATATTTCATTGTTTTTTTCTTTTGTTGTCGAAATTGTGTCAATAGAAATAAAAATAGTAGTAAAAATGTCGATACTGTTAAAAAAAAAAATTACTGCAAATATTTTTGCATTTTTGTTACATTTGATCGATCGAGTTCCTTGGATTCGTCGCTGCAATTCCGTTATAAATGGGGACGTTAAACTATGAGATATACATTTTTTATACATCTAAATTAAGTATGAATATTTTCCCGAATTACTCCATTAATATCCCACCGTAAAATCCGGTATTTACTATTAAAAAAAAGATAAAAATCCAGTTTTAATTAAAGGTTTCTATGTTCGAACGTTGAAAAAGTGGAAACACAAAAAGGAGACTTATACTTAACATCAAGTTGAAATTTCTAAGGTACATAATGAGAAATGAGGTTTTGGAAAATCTGATACTCACGGGACAGATTGAAGGCATGAAAAACAGAGGAAAACAACGCATAGTGAGCTTGAGTAAATGGGTGGCGGAACAGGGTTGAGGAGAAATAACGAAAAGAACAAAATATTAAGAGCTACGACGAAGGAAAAGAAATTGTGGAGAGCCATGATCACCTACGTCCTGAAGGAACACGGCACATAGAGAAGATGTAACATAATGTACACAGTTCCCCCACGCACACATACACACAAAACGGACGATGATAACGGATGAAAATACATATTTTAAGGTATTTCACATTTTAATTCAAAAATGGCGGCTTGTTGATGATTACTTTCAATAAAATATTTTTTACCGGATAAAGAATTTGGTTTCATATTATCATTCATGTCTTTCGAAATATTCAAATCTTATTTTATTTGATTGTTTTTATAAACGCGAATAAACCGTCTACCGACAAAAAAAATGCTTCTATACGTCCTCATATGATAACGACACAAAGACTTGATGAATGCAGAAATTTCACATTATTCCACGAAAATGTTTTTCCACCACGGTTACGAGATGTTATCCAAAATTTAATGGAATTTGAACAGCGCGTTAAAATGTTAAACAACACGTGTGAAGAAAATGTAACACGGAATTGTGTCGCTATTCTTTATGGGCAAGAGTATGAACAGCAATCAGACGATTACTTTTAAAAAAAAATGCGCTGAAAACTAGACGCAAGGCTAAGTAATTTGTTTCATCATTGAATTTCTTGAACTTTTGGTCTGCACATCGTACCATATGCAAAAAAATAAATAAAAAATTAACTTGTTTTGATTTTTTTCATTATTTCAAACGATTCGTCCTCATAAATTAAATGATAACCTTTTTTATTAATTTGTTATAGGTAAGTGGTCCAATCCAGAATATTTTGCATGTAACAAAAAACAAAATAAAAAACAACAAACAGAACAGCAAAAAAGAAAAACAAACAAAAACAACAAAAAAAGAAACAACAGAATTTTGAATTTGCAAAGCAAACCCTTCCTACTTGCGAAAATGAAGCAACAATTTCTTTCTATTTAATCATGTTTCATTAGTTTCAATGTTTTAAGATTAATAGCAGAAATTTAAAAAAATATATTGTAATAAAAATGCTTCGAACAAAATAGCCGAATTGCTACGACTGAATTACTTTGATACAGTGAATGTCTTTAACCAATTTGAGATATTTAGTAAATTCAGCTTAATCAGGCGTCAAACAAAATACGGTAATACTTCGTGAATTGTTTAGCTTATCACATGGCTATAACATTGAGGCACCTTGTGAGAATCGAATTCACTACACTAGAAATGGTTTTCAAAGCCTAACTTAAACCGTTGCTTTATATCAGAAGTCCCTTTTTAAAACCAATTTTCATCATTTTGTTCGGGACCGTTTGATGAAATGTTAATTAAAAAATCCAAAAGAAGCGAAATATTAACGCTAAAAAAATAAAATAGTTAAAAAGGGAGAAAATGTATATATAAAATAAGAAAAGTTTCTTAAAATAATTGTTAAAAGTTTCTGTAAATAGAGAAATTTCCCATTTTATGTGTTTTGGTCATTTTTTTTTCACGGAATAAAATAACCTGGTTTAAATTTTCAATATGCAAAGTATAGAAGTAAGCAATCTTGTAAATTAACAAAATAAAAATGAACGAAGAAAAGCTGTTTATAACAACAGGCACGAAATATAAAAATTCCTTTTTATAAATTCATTGCAAAATAAATGTACTTACCGTTTAAGACGAAAGATATCAGCTCGGTTTTGTTTGAAGGCAAACTAGAAATGGATGCGCACTACCATTGACTTTTTAAAGACGGTTCAACATTTGGACTTTGGAATTGGTATTGTTAAGAAGATCATAACGAAACAAAAAAAAAAAAAAGAAACATTCCAAAGTCTCTTGACTTCCTGAACAACAAACCGGATGTTTAGTTAATCTGAATATCTACCGAAAGGTGTTATTAGAAATATATACTGATTTTTTTTTTTTCGACTTGCTTCCCATTGATGCCTTTCTTTGCTCGATATCGGTCACTTCAAATTGCGTGGGGATATGAACGTTTGCGTGGGTGTGAACGTTTGCGCGTGTGCATGTATATTTTAATTCAATGACAGGCCTAAAAAATATTTCTACAATGTTTTTTTTTATTTAAATAATTCTATATATGACCGAATAATTTTCGAAATGTTCAATAAAATCTGGTTTATTTTGTGTTTAAAAAATTGTTTCTTTTTTTTCTGTCTTCAAATTTATGATTACATTTCTTAGCTTTGGGTAAGAGTTGTCCGGGATGAATGGATGGGGAATATAGCACTGCAATGCCATTTTTAAATCAGTCAAATTGTCTCTTTGTTTATGTGTGTGTGTGTGTATTTGTGTGTGCATTCGCGTATGCTTGTATATATTAAATTTGCACAAGCACGTGTAAGTCACACGCACGTTACACAGCCATACACATATGCATTACAAGCGCAGATACAGTGTCACCCGCGGACAACGGGTGACGGGCACAGAACAAACGCTTCTTTAATAATAATAATAATAATAATAGTTATTTTCCAAACATAGCTTAGATGTGGCACAAAGCCGAAAGTATGGGGCATCTAGTGAGGATCGAACTCACTTTTCAGTTGTAACTGATCTAGCGAGACAAGCTTGCTAACCATTACACCACGCCCAAGTGCCCATAATAATAATGATATAGTGATTTTCCAAGCGTAGCTTAGATGTGGCACAAGGCCGAAATTAGGGGTCACCCAATGAGGATCGAACTCACTACTCAGTCGTAATTGTTCTAGCGAGCTAAGCTTGCTAACCATTACACCACCTCGAGGTGACCATAATAATATTTATATAGATTACAGCGCTTTGACCGATCTATTTATCGACTTCCGTAGTTTTCCCGTTAATGTTTTTGTTGTTGTTATTGTTGTTGTTGTTGTCATCAGCGTTGTCACAATTTGGTTGCACACTATTTATTCTCGAGTTTCCACTTGCACGGCGAACGAGACATTTTGATAAAGAAGACAAAAACATTGAAAATTGGACCGAAAGAATCAGTGTATCCTGGAACAGTACCTAGTCTCAATAATTAAAACAGAAAGAAGGCCGTAGAGAAAAGCAACAGAAATTTTATAATAATAAAAACAACAAAGACAATGAACTGGGCCGAAAGACTTAATTTATAATAATAACAGTGCGTCACCTCAGTAATTAGGACGGGAAAAGACCCAAGAAACGTTTTGGTAGAGTTTAGAATAGGCCACTAGAAATAATATACTTTTTAAAATTATTTTTTTTATATTACTATAAATTAAGCACCACATGTTGTTGTTGTTGTTGTTCTTCTTCTTCTTCTTCTTCTTCTTCTTCTTCTTCTTCTATGGGACATGTCCCTTCAGGACGTAGGTGACCATGGTTCCCCACATTTTCCTTTCTTTTGTAGCCCATGTTAAATTTGTTCTTTATGCTATATCCCCTAATCCCTGTTCAGTCATCCATTTACTCAAGCTGACTAGGTAGATTCTAGTGATTGACTAAGCGTGGCTTAGATGTGGCACAAGATCAAATGCATGGGGCACTACTCAGTCTTTTTTTTTTTTTAAGCATTTCACCCCAAGCAAGGCGGGAAGCCACTAGGACGCAAGGGGTTACAGAAAATTTATAGCAAGATCAGATAGGAGTGATAGAAGAAAGGATGAGGATAGTGGATAGATTAAGGCAACTGGAGATGTCGATTGGCATTACACTTGAATAGCTGGAGATTATAGCTCACAGGGAAACAGGAATAGGGAAGGGAGTTCCACAGGCGAGAGGTGCGAGACATGAAGCTATTAGAGTAGAAGAGACGGATACATTTAGGAGTTTCGACAGTGAAGGGGTGAGAGCGGGATGCCAGCCTCGTAGGGCGCTGGAACTCAGGACGTCTGGGAACCAGCGAATGCAGCTCCTCGGAAAGTATTTGTAGAACAGACAGAGGGAGGCGACGGCGCGTCTGTGAGAAAGTGACTGTAGACGAGACAGGACCAACCATATTGCATATCCGCCTCTGGAGCCTATCAAGAACCCCGAGGCAAACAGAAGGGGCGCCAGACCATATATGGCAGCAATACTCCATGCAAGGGCGAATTGTGGATTTGTATATCTGGTGGATCGACTCCGGGGAGAAAAACTTCCTAGCGCGGCTCAGGGAGCCAACTTTCCTCGAAGTGGACGAGGCAATTGACTCTATGTATTTATTCCATCTCAGGTCAGCAGTCAACGTGAGACCGAAAAGCCGCAGAGAGTTGCTCTCGAGAAGTTGAGCGTCAGACATTCTAATGGAGGGAAGGGAAGGTTCTCTGTGGTGATTAATAGAGAGCAGTTTTGTCTTCGAAGCGTTGAAGTTGACCAGCCAATTCATGCCCCAGTTCACAATCGATTGGAGGTCCTTTTCGAGACGCACGGCAAGGTGAGTTTTGTCAGCGAGACTAGATTTGTTTTTGAGGCAGGAATAAATTGTGGCGTCATCCGCGTAGATACCAACTTGGGAAGTTACGGCATCAGGCAGGTCATTTAATTGATCTAGCGAGACAAGCTTGCTAAACATTACACAACATCGAGGTTCCCTCACTAAGTAGGTTATCGGCTGCTTTCCTCAATATTTCCTGTGGGTGTCAAATTATCCAAGCCCTCTTTCCTCATTATGTGCCCTAGAGATTTTCACTGTATCTTCCCGATGTCAAGTTTATAAGTATTCCTTTTGTTTCCATTTTCCGTCAAATATCACCATTGCCCGTATGTTTGTAACAATACGATTTCTCACACATCTTTAGAAGATAAGTAGATAAAATTCTTTTAAATCCACTTAATTAGCTGAGTTTCCTAGAAATTTCGTTTTCAGTCCATCTTTATAAAATCTCTCTCTCTCTCTCTCTTTCTCTCTCTCTCTCTCTCTCTCTCTCTCTCTCTCTCTCTCTCTCGTTCTCTCTCTGTTGTTACATTATCTTTGACACTCAGAACCAAAAGAAAGAAAAGAGAAGGAAAAGGAATAGGGAGAGAGTAGAAGGAGACAAGAAAATGATTAAAAGGAGAAATAACCACGACATGCGACACATACTCATATCCATCTATCTACTTCGGTCTTTTGATGATCTATCTATCTCAGTCGTTTCATTATCTATCTATCTATCTATCTATCTATCTCAGTCTTTTCACGATCTATCTATCTATCTATCTATCTATCTATCTATCTATCTCAGTCTTTTCACGATCTATCTATCTGTTTCAGTCGTTCTATCTATATCGTTTCATTATCTATCTATCTATCTATCTCATCTATTTTCATCTATCTATCTATCTATTTCAGTCGTTTCATCTATCTATCTATCTATCTATCTAGTCGTTTCATTATCTATCTATCTATCTATCTATCTATCTATCTATCTATCTATCTATCTATCTATCTATTTCAGTCTTTTCACTATCTATAGTCGTTTATCTATCTATCTATCTATCTATCTATCTATCTATCTATCTATCTATCTATCTATCTATCTCAGTCTTTTCACGATCTATCTATCTATCAGTTTCGGTCGTTTCACGATCTATCTATCTATCTCAGTCTGTTCATATCGATCTCTTTCAATCTGTTCATCTCTCTCTCTCTCTCTCTCTCTTGTTACATTATCTTTGAAGCTCAGTACCGAAAGAAAGAAAAGAGAATGAAAAGGAGCAGGGAGGGAGTAGAAGGAGACAAGAAAAGGAGAAATAATCACGACATTAGACACATACACACATACATACATGCACGCGCGCATGCAAACATGCATGCTCGCTAGCACACACACACACACACACACACACAGAAAAGAGAGAAAAAAAATCCAGCTGACACTAAGAATAAAAGTGCATCTCAATTAGCGCATAAAGTAATTGCATAAAGACAACGAAAAATTAGAAAAACGGCAAACAATGGCTGAAAATTTCCTGAAGAGTTGATCGAAAATGACAAAAATGTTCATCTTCGATACTCTGGAGTCGAGATGCTGAATATAAATAATATCAATCAGATAAATGAGAAATTTTATATGGCAAAAAAAAATGTTTAATTTTGCTTGAAAATGTTTTAATTAGCTCTAAAAAGGACCGACAGAAGTTACTGTCATGGCAGACAGATGGCGATAATATATATTTATTTTTTAATTCCGTGCCATAGTCGCAACATTGTGTAGGCTGTAGACCTCATGCGCTCCTTAATTCGGCCAGTAAATGAAGTTCAACTTTTTGTTTTATTATTTACAGAGACGCTGAAAAATATTCTTTCAAATTTTCTTTACACGAAAGATGTTCCCCAGAGAATAAAGGTTTCAATCTTTTTTCTTTCACTCGTTGGTAATGTTGTCTTTTTTTTTTTGTAATTCTTTTAGAATTTAGTATGGTTGTTGTTCTACCACTTTTTTATGTAGTTTTTAAAATTTTCTAACAAGCTAAATCTAGTGAGCTTATCATTATGTCCATGTATAAGCCACTGTGGTAATGGCAAAGGGGTTCCATCGTACTGGAGCTGAACGTGAAGGTTTTGGTCAATGGGAATTTTGTTATACATGGAAAATGTGTTTCAGGGTCAGAGACTATTCTACAAATTAGAATATACACTCCCGTTTTTGTTAAAATTCAAAACCGTTTGGACAACACTTTGCTTCTTCCAATTGAATAAAATCCTTTATCGTATCAGCTGAAATAAAATCATGTTAATTCATCAGTTTGGACCAGTCGCTGTTTTGGAGGCTTTCTTTATTCCCTTGTATTCGGCAAAAGAGACGATTTTCTTCTTTTTTTTTTTTTTTTAAATGTATTATAGGTATTGTATGTAAATCCCAATTTAGTTGGCTTCGTTTTCCTTTTCAAAATAGACGTTTCATACAGAGAACTGAATATTTCGTAGGAAACCAATCAATACGATTAACGAATTTTATCCATTTTTCTACGAGGTCGGATTTTTCAAGAGGAAAAGAAAATGTCTATATTTTTTCACTTTTAATAACATATCCACTAAAACAGATAAATACAACACTTTTGTGAAGCATTTTTGTTTAACAAAATATCACAACAAACTTTATAATTTAATCTTTAAATGCAATGGACTATGAGGAAGAAAATATACTTAATCGCGTTCATTTGCAAAACGGGCCGTAGACGCACTTAAAAATCATAAAACCAAGGTAACTCACAGCCATTTATAATTCGTGGATTAGGTGTAAATATGCATTTTAGTGTTGAAAACATGTCTAGAGAATTGAAAAAACGTTTGATAAATTCTACGTAATTGTACATTGTTAATTTACGTTCTAAGAATTAAATTTTTAAAGTTACCTCCCTTTTAGATTAGCACTTTTCTAAAAGGCCATTCACATTTTTTCGTTTATATTACATCGGCCTGTGAGAATTCAACATGCTATGTGACATGTGGGGCCGTATAATACTAGTTGGCCATGGGTGGAATTAAATAGCTATATAGAGTGGAGGGGTTTCGAAAATCTAAACAAAACATGTTATAATTATAGATTGATATAAACGAAATAAAATCTGGAATGATTATAATAATAAACATGTGAGAAAATTAAATAAAATCAATTTGTACAATTTTATTACCCCACTTGGTTTTCGCCAAACATTCGTAAGGTGGCGCTGTCTAAATTCTATAAAAGAACAAACATTTCCTCCTCTCTCTCTCTCTCTCTCTCTCTCTCTCTCTCTCTCTCTCTCTCTCTCTCTCTCCCGCATGCTCCAATATGTAGTAGGATGTGGACGAAGACGTCCCCGCTGGGAAAAGTTTCTTTTCCCCCGGTTGAATGACGACTGAACTCTCCTTTCCATTTTACAAAGCATAACGTTCGGACGTGTTTTGCAGAACCTTCTTTACTTTGGTCGTTTCAACTCGGCTCAAGGCTGACTTGAGATCATCTATTATAACCATGCTCATCAAGACATCCCCGAACTTACCTATGGACCAGGAAAAAAATTCTCTTTCCACTGTTCAATGGCAGTGTTCGGACATGTTTTGCAGAAACCACAGATGAAGTAAGCGCAACCTTTGCTTTGTTCGTTCCAGCTCAGCGCAAGGCTGACTTAAGCTCGAATATTATAAACATTCTTATCCTTACTTACTCTAACTTAGTGCTAGACCAGAAAACATGGACATACGCAAGAGACCTGTCAATATTTCTGAGATGAGATAGTGTAATTATTTACATTATTTACATTGTTCGGATAGTTGTCCTAATCTTTATTGTCATATTCACAACGTTTCGACCGTTGTAAGCTCAAGGACACATGTCCCAATGGATAAAAGCGTTGGTTGGATCCACTCCAGTGACTTGATCCAAAGAGTTCTGTGTTCAAAGGATCTTTTCACACCAGAAGCACAAAATAAAATCCTGATTAATTATCGGCTTCTATTTAAATAAGGAAAAAATGTATTGAAAATACATTTGAACTCTTCCAGTAACCTAATTATTTAATATACAGGGTGTTTAAAAAATGATATCATTATCATTAATTAAATTAACCGAGTAACTACATATTCTAGGTCATGGATCGGCAAACCCCGGACCCCGGGCCACATCCAATCCGCGAAAGAGTTTTGTCCGGCCTGCCAACTTAACGCCAATTCTCTAATTATTTGTGGAGCAAGTGACAGAAAAATATTTATTGGAATTAATCGACTTACAGTGCGACGAATATTTTAAATCAAAATTTCATTCCGAGTGCACTGTTGACTTCTACAAGGAATGTTTCGCCAAGCCGAAAATGTAAAACCTATTGAATAATGCAAAAATGATGGCATCATTATTTGGAAGTACATATGTTTGTGAACAAGTTTTATCGAAAATGAAATATACTAAAAGTCGTTTAAGTACAAAGGTTCGATGATGACCCTCTGGATGATGTTTTGTTCCTGTCATCGTCAAATATTTCCCCTGATGTGGTGAAGTTATCGAACAATAAGAAGAAACATTTGTCACATTAAATGATTCGCCATTTCTAACTATATTTTGATTGTAGTAAGGAATTTTCATTTTTTTTTTTGATTGTGGTGATTGTTATCATGTTATTCCTGCAGTAAAATAAGCAACCTTGTTTAAATAATATAATATTCACTTCCTTGATTTTTTTTTCAGAGCAGCCTTCGGGACGGAGCAGTCTGAAGTCGGGGACAATTTATTATGACACATTTGACATCATGGCTCTCCTCCGAGACTATGCAGATAGCTTTCTGGTCCGCTGTCTCCCATAAATTGTCGGTCTCTCTTCTAAGCAAATAAAACAAAACAGGCTTATTGTTGAACAAAATAAGATTTATTCGTCAAAATTTGGATGAAAAATTCAAAGGTATGTGAATTTCATGACCGATTTCATAAATTTTAACAAGTTTTCAATATGCGCACCGCCTGTGTCACGGCACACATCAAGTCGGTAATCGAGCTCCCGCCAAACACGCTGCAGAATATCTGGGCTAACAGAGTAGCTTTGCTTCTCTGCTTGAGTTCCTCTAGGCTTGTAGAAAAGGGGAGGCATAGACCAGTCACTTCACATTACATATCGACGCAATTTGCTTGCCATCTATCTTTAGGCTTGTAGGCTGTTATTCCACGTGACACGCCAAACTATCGTTGGAGGAATCTGGGTTTCCAGACTTGCTCTTAATATGGACTTCCTGGGGTTTCACAAACAAATGTTTCCCGAACCCACTCGACCATCTCCTCTCATGCTGGTGGGTCGTCCAGATCCTTTTGTCCTACACAGACAGCATTCCTCTTTGAACTTCCAAATCTGCACTGCAGTTGGTGCATCTATAGCGAATTCTTTCATAAATGCACGCTACACAGTCCTCGTCGACTGTGCATAATCTACCACACAAAATGCCTTTTCTTTTCCAGTGAATGGCATGTCTATACCTGAAAAGAAGAGAAAGAAAACATTAAACATATAATTTTGTGTTGTTTCTACACGTGCTGTTGAAATTGTAGAGAATTTGTCTACAAAGAATTTGTCAGGTTATTAGAGTACGAAAGGATATCAGTTTTTCTGAAAACCCCTGTATAATGCAAAGAAGAAAGCCCATCAAATTTATAAAAATAGAAAAATCAATAACGTAAGTAATCTTGATAAAACTAAGCACATTATACTACCTACCAACCAAAACACAGATGAAGATAATCTATGTAAACTTAATATAAAGTTTGTTGAAACTACTTCTAAAAAGTTGCGGCAATTTTTAACATCAACTTGAGATTTTTCTTGTTAAAATGTTGATAAATATTTTAAGACATTCAGCATTATGGATAAAAAAATCAAAACAGACTCCATAATGAAGACAAAATCTGAAAACATTTTTGATGCTCAGTTGTGTTAAGTTTAATTTGTAATGTATATAAATATAGGTAGAAAAAAAAAGCAAATGTTGATAAGATATCGAGGATGGCAAAGCACTGCCTAGGTCCCCCAGTCAGGCTTGCATCCCCTGTCTCGGAGTGTCGGGGTTAGTACGAGCCGGTCTTGTTTGAAACCAGAGGCTAGTTTTATTTCGAAATCGTTTTACATCTATATTTATCCGCATTTCGAAACTAAACTGCGAGAATTCTTAGCTTATTTTTATTAGTTAAAAAAAAAAAGACACCCATTTTAGCAGGCTGGTACATACTACACCCTACCCCACCCCCGACACCGGGGGGGTCATGCTTTTTTTCGACCTACATTTATATACGTTACAAATTCAAATAAGCACAATTGAAGGATGAAAATTTTTAGCGGATTTAGACGTCATTCTGGGGTATTTTTTTCTTCTCAATTTGCATGCGAAGTCTCGAAAAATCGCTATGTAAAATTCGCTATTTTTTAATCCATAATGTTGAATGTGTTAAAATTATTCAACTTTTTAACAAGGAAAATCTCAAGTTGATGTTAAAAATTGCCGCAAAACATGGTTGATTTATTTAAAATGGCATTATCTATAATAGCAGGTCTCTAGTTTGTCTTTAGATACATTGTATTTATTTTCAATTTTTCTAGTTGTATTGTTCACCTATATTGAAGATGATTCATTATTGTACAGAATGAGGTTACAATAACATTTGTATTTTATATAAATACCACCCTATGAAAATTGCGATGTAGTAATGTGTCTCGTCTCATAGATTTGGGGGTGGGGCATGAGACCCTCGCACCGACCCTGGCTGCATGGCAATCGTTGACTTTGTTCGTTCTTGATTTTGTTTGCATTTTTTTTCCTGAAATGTGTCACGAACTTTCTCCATTCCAATAGACTACGAGCAGACAACAAGAAGTATCAATTGCCTTCCAATTGTTGACTATTCGATGTTTTTGTTTTCCTTTTTGTCTATGACATGTGAACTAATTTATCTTTATTATTAACTAGCTTAAAAACCGAACTCCGTGCCGATTTTTAAGCTAGCTACTGCGGGGGGATAATTGGACCTCTAGCCTAAAACTAAGGGGACCACTAATTCAGCTTAAAAACAGTAATGATAAATTTGAAGAAATAACTTTGAAATTTTTTTTTCTTCAATTCACCCCATGG
Source organism: Acanthosepion pharaonis (assembly GCA_903632075.3). Lineage (NCBI taxonomy): Eukaryota > Metazoa > Mollusca > Cephalopoda > Sepiida > Sepiidae > Acanthosepion > Acanthosepion pharaonis. Next base: position 2,134,946 of record CAHIKZ030001247.1, read on the forward strand.
AACTTTAAAACCTGACTTTAATTCTGATTCGGGCTACAAGTCCAATTTCGACCAACAGACCGATTTGGGCCGTGTTATAATGCCCCGTGGTGAGCATAAGTCATGGAAAATAGAAAAATAAGAAAATGCAACGATTCCTTGCTAAAAAGATAAGTATAGTTTATTTCGATAACTACAATTTGGTACTAATCATGGATTACTGTGGATAATGTTTATCGATTTACTATCAGCGTGATGGTAGGTAGCCATCTTGGAATCCCATTCCACACCAAGGGCAATAATCACTTTGGGGGTAATAGGGAATTATATAACTTTTATCTTAGGGAGAATATGTCTCCCTAAGAGGCCGAAACTTCGATTTGGGCTGAAAATCCAATTAAGGCCGAAAATTGAGATCTTCATATGACAAACTCCGTGGAACTTCAATTGAGTTGAGTTCTTCAAATGACAAACTCTGTGGAACTTCAAAACCTCGCGTAACGAAACCTCTCACTTTAGCTCTGATTCCCTGGCATTTTGAAGAAATAAAAATTCACAAAATTTTGGAGATATTTTAAAATTAATTTAAAACATTTTTTTTAATTCACAAAGTTTTTGTATTACTTTAAACTCAATATAAATTAAAAGCTTTTAAGATATATTAAATTTTTTTCAGTTATTTTAAAATTTGAATTTTTGACTGTTCTCTCCTCATCCGGACATAAATCCCAATGCTGGATGTTCAAGCACCAGATCAAGGGCATATTTTCCATCTCAGGATTATCCCGATTTCAAAAAGGTATAATATGTCTATGTAGAGTAAGTATGGCCCGAGTTAGAGGAATTTCAGGCACACGGATGGATAGACAGAATTTACCATTTATTTATTTAGATAATTATTATTATTACTCTTTCTCTTGATATTGTATCTGTAAAGACTGCTTGTCATGGATACGTTGTCTTCTGGAGTCGTTTCGTCAATAAGATTTTTGGCAAAATAAAGTTTTTATTGATGTTACTAGATACACGATGGCTGTGATCCGATTTCATGCAATATCATTGCTGGGTCCGGGTCCATCCCTAAATATGGACACCGTGGATGTGTTTTTTTTTTAAGTGCTTCTAGGGTTTTACATTCTCTTGCGCAGATGTGACAACGTTGGGTGTAACAACAGTATTTGTTATATAACTGCAGCTGACGTGTAACTAATGACTTCTGTCTGCGTGTGGGGGGATGCCTCTGATGACTTCATTTAGCTGCCCTACCTCGACAGACGCAACCAAATTCATTTGGACGTAAGATCAAATTTTGTCTCAACATTTTCAGGAAAATTTACCAAGAACCTCTCTTACCATTGGGCACTGCTTTCCTCTAGAGCATTTTTGAATGATGTTGTCATTCTTCAGGATCCTATTGATGCGATATTTATATATTTGCTACACACACACCTCATTATGCTATCATTCGTTATAGTATTCTTCATATATATATATATATATATATATATATATATATATATATATTAAAAGAAGAGAGAAACCGAAAACGTCTTTGATTGTAATGTGGATTTTTAGAAAAAATATATTATGCTTTATTTTCCATAATTTTGTTACACGGGTTTCCGGTCTCGCGACCTTCATCAGGCAAAAGAGTGGATATATCCACATATTATTAAAAGGAATTAATTTTTCTTATGTGTGTGTATAGATGTATATGTGTACATATGTGTATACTAATTCCTTATAATACGACAGTATGTATGTATGGAGAGGGAATATATGTATATATACGCATGCTGGCAAAAACATAAAAAAGTGGAAATAGATCTAAAAACACACAGGGGTCATTAAAAGATAAGAATACAGATATCTTTCTCACCCTTTCTCGAACCAATCTTAATTAATTGTTTTATTACACTTCACGCATATCTTTTTCACTGCCAGTTCAAGGAAGACATTTGGGTCATTAACACACAACAAAGAGAATATTTAACATCAAAAGACATAATTTTGTGGGTGTCTCTAGTGAGGGTGATATCATGCCACCTCACATCAAAGAACAAGGTCTCGGGCGCAATTCGGATGGCTATGTGGAGTTGCTGAACACCGTGGTGAAGTCTTGGTTGAAGTTGGTGGCTGCTGGAACACCATATGCATGGCACCAAGATTCATCTACCTGTCACATCTCCATGGAGAGTCAGAAGTGGTTGCCAGATAATTTTTTACGACTTCACCAGCCCCAACGTCTAGCCATCTCCAAACTCCTCTGATTGTAATCACATGGATTATTATGTGTGGGATGCGGTTAAGAAAGACACTGACTGCACTGCCTGTAAGACCAAGATCCAGCAAATCAACAGGATTTAGGAGACGTTTGATGTTCTTTCTAGAGACACCGTTAAAGCCGTTTGTGCCAGATTCCGGAGTCGGATCAAGGTCATAGTAGATGCTGAGGGTGGCTTCATGGAGTGAATTGATTTTTTATCATTATAACCCGTGTGTAACTTTTCTATTTTTACAATAAATTGATTTGGGGCTTAGATATTCACTTTGTTTTCCCGAAAAAACTGTCAAATTTATTCTGTACATCATATATATATATATATATATATATATATATATATATATATATATATATAAAATAATGATATATATATTTTTATATATCAAAAACAATATTGGGGAAAATGTATGACAAAATGGAAAAGTTTTTTTTGTTGTGTGAGGCGTTTTGGCAGTAACGAGGGATACTGGGATTTTAAATTTTTTAAAAATTAAATTTAAGATCCTGAAGATTGCGCTGTGCATGAAACTCCGAGTCATGCTATTGGTGAGAAATAATATATATATATATTCTGTTTATACGTTATTTTTATAGATACAATTTATTTAAATAAATACTCTGTTTTTTTTATTAATCTGTATTAACTACACTTACATTCAGGCCAGTTAATGTAATTAATACCGTTTAATTAAAAAAATGGAATTCACTTAAATTGTATTTATAAAAATAACGTATAAACAGAAAATATATTAAATAATTGTCAGACTTGCTCCATTTTCATTATATGTTGTCATTGTTTACGTTAAGATACGTTTCGTAAGCTGAAATGATCAATCGAGAAAAATCGTCGAAGATTATGTGTTTATAAACAGTAATTTAGATTTTGCTAACCAAGCTCTTCTCTGTAGCTCAATGGTATAGCACGTAAGATCAAATAACGTTTTCCGTTCAGGAATACAGGTTCGATTCCTGTCGGAGAACACGTATTTTTTACAAAATTTCTCTAACATTCAGGCGTGTAAATGTAATTAATACTGTTTAATTAAAAGAAACAGTAATTTTCTTTAAAAAAAAAAAGATAAAGAACAAATAGGAAATGTTTATCAATCTAACGTTTCACCTTTATTAAAGCTTTCTCAGAGAATGAGATCCGGACAAAAAGAAGCAAGAAATTCTGGTATTTTTATTTTTGTATTGTTTGATTTTCATTGGTTAATCAGGTTTCATGTGCATTCGACTTGTTAAACAAACGTTAGTATAATTTGTGGAGTTTCGAATTCAAGAAGAGACGATTGTGGCACCTTGCATTATTAGAAATATTCATAGAAATATGATTTAATTTTTTTTTACTCGGTTTACTAAACAGGTTGTTGATTTTTTTTAAACGGAAAATAATTGAGTTGAAAATAATTCACTAAGATTGTACTTAGACGATCCTAAGGGGGAGAAGAGGAAAAGAAGAGAAAAAAAGGAAAGAAGGGAAGATAGAAAGAAGGGAAAGAGAGGTCAAGAAATGCAAAAAGCGGTCATTAACAAAAACACGTATCAGAAAGGTATTTAGGTCAACATCTTGGCCGATTTTCGAGAGACAATGAAAAGAAATATTATTTAGAAGGGAAAGTCATTTTGATAAGAATGTCGGTCGAAGCGCATGACCGACTTTTGCGTAGGAAGACTCATTATCAATTTGGAGTAAAGGGAAATTTTAGAACAATGGGAACGAAATCTTAATCTGGAGAAAGGGAAATTTTAGAACAAATAGAAACGAAATTTTTTTTAATCGGAGAAAAAGTGTCTTTTGGGTTGAGGAGAGTGACCGGTGGAACTATATACAGATTCTGACCTATTAAGAATTGGAAACCCATGATAACAAAGTGGGGACATTTTCAATGTAGATAATTAAGATTTTCTGACTGTCGGGTCTGACAAAAACAAGAGGTGAAAAAACGATTGTCTCAGTTCACAGATAGCGCCAATATTCTTCCCTGAAGTCACATCTAATTAGCGGCAAGCTGTTTTGACAGAGCCCAGGCGAGAAAAAGCCAAGATCGTCATTTTTTCGTACGTGCAAAAAGGGCAAAATTGGATTTTGTTTTTTTAAAACAAGAACGATGTAACCACGCCCGAAAAGAGAACCATTGGTCGAAAACGGTCACGTGATCTGCGGAAAAGAAGAGAAAGAAGTGCTCGATCAGGAATCATTGGTCGAGAGCGGTCACCTGACATACGAGGGACCGGGAAAGATGGGTGTGCGCCTCCCCACCAAGGGCACTGTGAGGAAGTAGGGGTGAAAACAATAGCGATAATGGGAAATCAAAAATAATGCGACTTTTGGAATTATCGAGAAAACCCTGACGCCGACAGACCCACCCCAGTTTGTTGCGGCGTCAATAAAAGCAGGACCCCAGTCGACAGAAATCAGTTGGAGTGGAGTTGCAGCTGGACCGCGGGCAGGGAAAGAGCCTGAACGCGGGCATCGGGCCCGATTCACTCGCCCCTTTGCGGGCAAAAGAATCCTCAGACAAGAAATCCTTCCAGCCCAAGTCGAAGACAGAAGAGTTCAGCCCCGGACGGCAGCGAGAAGAGATCACCTCGGACGACAGAGAGTTGCGGCTGAGTTGCGGCAAGAAATCCTTCCAGCCCAAGTCGAAGACAAGAGAACTTCCAGCCCAAGCAGACGAAGAAGAAGATTACTCGAAAGCCGCAGAGAAGTTGCAGCCAAGTCGAAGACAAGAGAAGTTGCAGCCAAGTCGAAGACAAGAGAAGTTCTATCTTAGTCGACGAAGAAGAAATACAACTCAAGTCGAAGAGAAGAATCAATTGCGAATGATCGATAGAAATTAGCCCCAGTGTCGAACTAGACCACACTCCGACATACATAATTCTGAAGAGTAGACAACTCGAAATCTTTAAGTTGTATGATAGAGGCTTGGTGCCATAGTCCACAAAGCGGGTCGGGAAATAAGAACAATTTTTCTTTATGTAACGGACATTAGATATAAAAGGTTGTCACCCTTTTTATCAGTAATTTTTTGTCTCGTGAGTTTTTTTTTTTCTTTTACTTGTGTTTTGCCACCCCCGTCGGACTCAACTTGTATCGGCCCCAATCCCTGCTGGTCCCGTCTGTCTAAGATCTAAACACAGCGTGGGTAGACAGACCGGAGATCAGTACAGTTGCTTCAGTAACCAGGTATTGGAAGCGAGTTGGGAAAGGCGAGGCTGGTGATCATCCAACCAAGGGGTTGGAGCGGCACGCTTGGAACCAGGAGGAGCGACCAGGAGGAGCGACGTCACAGTTGGCGCCGTAACCAAGGGATTCGACCCTGGGCCAGGTGTGTAACCGTCACACGATGTGTTCATTCGAAGTTCTAAGAAATGAACGGATTCCAGGCCTAGCAGAAAAAACGTAAATATTGCTTTATGTATGAAAGTATATAATAATCTGAAAAGCTTTTGCCATCACTAACGACAGCCAAAATTGTGCCATAAAACTCGTGAATCTTTTCGCATCAAAACCCTGTATATGAAAATATACGACACGTTATATCCAACACTGAGTTACGAGATCATTGTCTTAATCTTTTATATATTCATTGAAATACTATGATCTACCAATTGAGTCGAGGAGAAAAATTACCATTATTACCATTTTACAAAGAAACGCTGGGTTTACCATCCCAGGTATACATCTTAAAACATTAATATGGATTAGTTTTCAATCTGAACTCAACTGAGAGTAAAGAGAATTAAACAGTACTTTTTGTTGTTTCTTTAACTAACACATTTCATGTTTTGGCCGGCATGCACTTCCGTCCGCACTGCGCATGATCGAAGAACCACTGAGCGCCGTCGCCAAAATAATTCATGACGCGTGTTATAAAATAAAATAAGACATATCTCGGCTGATTTACAGGCAAATACTCAAGAGCGAGAGTCGGATGTGAACGGGAAAAAAACCCCGTCACAAAATGACTATTATCTTCATTCACACGTGTTCCGGTCGAAAAATAAAATAATATTTAAAGTGTTCTATTTTTCGTCCAATAAAAATGCTTCCCTCCTAATTATACTCGCTTCGTTTTTCGGCCCTGTTAAGCCATAAAAAACGCTATAAAAGGGGTCACAAAGTTCAACAAGCAGTCAACAGGTGCCCAGAGTAGAGATCTGTCACGGTCAGCAGGAGAGCGTCAACCACCGTCAACATGTGTGAACTACTATGAGAGATCGACCTAGATCCGAAGCCAGCTTATGAACTTTACCACAAGGTAGCTGTCCCAAACCCACACGTTCCTGTTGAAATAAACCACGTAAATCTATTTCTGCTGTTGTATTTCTTTCTTGCAACCATACGCTTGTCTATAACACGCGCCATTAATAAAATAAGTATCTGCGGTCAGTCACAAAAGGAACATTAAAGTAAATAAAACGGTGGAAATTTTAGCTCCACTTTCATCACTTTTTGAATTTATTTCCCACCATTTCCACCGATAAATGTTCTTAAAACTTCGCCTACCATAACCTAACTTAGTCTCAATTTTTCACCTCATCTAAATAAGTTTGGTTAGATTGGGTCTAGTATAGATAAGCGAGATTTCTACACGTTTTTTTTTTTTAATAAAAATATTGAAAGTGAAATAATACACTTCCAGTCCTGGTAATAAACTTATCAGTCATCGAGCGATTTTGCGCCCCATGACGTTGCGGTTTAGATTAAATATTTCATTATATATATATATAATGAAATATTTAATCTATATTCTTAGGTTTAGATATATGTGTAGTATATGATTCATGCCAAGAAATGCCAGCTGCTTCGAATCGAATTTAATATCAATAAGGAATCTTTGTCCCAAGAACTGGTCTGTGGTTATCTGTGTCTTGTGTTCTAAGAATTGATAATTTCTTAAAGGTAAAGGTTTTTTATTGACATTAAATTCAATACAGACCTGGTATTTGCGCAAAAGTGAACTCGACTGGAATTCTAACTCGGCTCGAAGATTTCTCGATCTGAGTTGCTAACCATTACACCAGATAAATTTTCCAATATTTCTTGCCGCCATTTATTACAAAACAGAGATGGAACAGAAATAATAAATAAGATATTGTTTATTTTACTTTTTCTTTTCTTTTTTTTTTTTTTGTATTCTAAGGCTTTTATTAAAATTCGGGTATAAAAACAACAACAAATGGTACAAAGTTCAAACAGTATCACAATTGCAATAAAAAATTAAAAAAACCGATAAACCTTGTTTAAATTATTGTTTGTTTTTTTAGTGTTGGAATCACATTAAAAAAATTGAACTACACCTTTGAATTCTTCGTTGCATAATTACTGATATGTCCACTAAGAAGCATAATTCTTTTAAAATTTCAGCATTTTATTTAGATTAGCATACCATAAAGATGGGTGGATTTTGTAACGGATATCGATGCGGAAAGTGGTCGAGTCCAAATTCCGGGGTGTTATGTTGCGTTCACTTTCCCACAAATGCTCTTCAGAAAACAATAAATCCGTCTCTTATCCCCCAGCTATGGGCTAAATAGCAGGGTAGACCGAAATCTTAAGTCTTAGGCGCCCACCAATTTAAGAGAAGTAGAACTGAATCCTGAACCGTAGAGAAGGCAACTGGAAACAATTTCACTCCACACAAGAATGCTTGGCAATTCCATAAATGGTAAAGAAAATGAGACTATGGAGGGACATGATCTCCTACATCCCGAAGAAGAAATTGGTACGACGTAAGTATGTGATCTATGTGCATGATTCTTCTAAAACGTGTTTTGTTTTTTTTTGTTTTTTTTTTTGTTAATCAAGTTTTCTCTAAGCCAGGCAGTAAGTAAAACCGCTGATACGCAAGGGGTTATTGGGTGTAGAAGAGTTAGAAACAGGAACAAATGCTAAGAAATGAGAACAGAAGAAGAGTAATCAGGAGGAGAGTAGATGGCGATTGACACTGTATTTAAATTTTTGCAGATTAAAGTTGATTCTCATTTCGAATTTCGTCATAAACACTTTATAATCATCGCTTTAATGAGCTTTCAATAGGCTTCTAAAGACTTGTATTGGTAGCAAATAATCAAGTGTGATTTACAAGTTTGTTATCGTTGAGTACAGCATGCTGTGGAATGTCTCTGCCGCGGAAACGAAGATTAATTTTCAATTCAGCATGTGATTTGGAATTAAATGCACACACAGTGCATGTTACATTAATAATATATATATATATAATCATCCACAGACTGTTTCGCTGTATCACAGCTCATCAGTGGGGCGAGACATGTGATTTATTCATCTTATCTGGCATATATATATATATATTTGACATATTTTCTACACACACACATATTGTATGTATGTATATATATATATATATATATATATTATTTATTTGACATATTTTCTACACACACACATATTGTATGTATGTATATATATATATATATATATAAGGCAGATATATAGGATAGCAAATGAAACAGAATTGGCAAACTGAGGCTTTAATATGCCTGAGATGTCGTGAATCCACTTGTGTTTCTCTTCCATTTACAGATAACTAGATAAAATATATCATCACTGGCATGCCACAATAATTGTCAGAGAAGAGTGCAAGGATATTTAATTGAACATCCCATGAGGGTGAGATTTAACATATCTGTAATACGTGCATGTTGGGAGCAGCGGAAATGACCCTGTTTGACCATGTCTTGCCAAAGACATCTGTGCAAGTTCCTCACTTCAGCCTGTTACTACAATGGAGATCGACAGGGACCAGGCTTCCTGAAGATAAGACTAGACTGGTGGGAGAAGAAAAAAATAGAAAGTGGAATTTTTGTGTCATTTTTGTGTCATTAATATAAACTTTGGCTTTTGTTTATACCTGTAGCCTCCTTGTGTGGAATATAGGTGGTCTGTGATTGCACCAAGAAATTCAGTAGCAAGTGAATATTTAAAGGGCCATATTGCAAGTCTAACACCTAAGTTGAACTATTTGAGATGGTTGGAGAGCACCAACTACCAAACTACTTACCCATAGCTGGAGGGAGAATCAGGTTCATACTTTTACCAAGGGTATTAATGCAAAGTGAATGCAACCTGTCTCTGCTAGAGTTTGAAGCTCGTTCACCGATTCCATTTTTTATATTGTTAACCATCAGGACATCCATAAAACTTTAAAATACAAACAAAAAAAAATATAATAATAAAAAATAAAAAAAATATTTACCTTCTTTTATGCCTCATAATGTATTAATACCCTTGGGAAAGGTATGAATCCAACTCTTTCCTCCCAGCTATGGGTAAATAGTAGACAACTAGATTCTATAGCCATTGATGGCAACCAGTCTAGAAGAAGGAATACTCTGAATTCATGACTGTATGTGGCCCTGGTGAAGCACATACTGTGCAGCTAAAGGAGAGAATCATTTGCAATGACTCGATCATCCCAACTATGATTGACTCCATTCAACAGAAAATTTTCTTTGTAAATTCGTTGAGTTTTTTGCATGTGTGGTAACTAGTAATTTTTAATGTAGATTAAGTAACAAGTCTTCTCAATACACCAGTACCCTCCTCAGTGTTTGGCCTCATTGACATTTCCTACCTGTATTATCTGGTGGCTTTTACCATTTTGAACAAGGCCAGTACACCCAAACATTTGTTCATGATGACTTCTGATTGCTTGCTAGCACAACCACCAACAGTTCCCAAACAGTTTTGTCTAACCAATTTCACTCACAAAGCTTGGGTCAATATATAGTATGGTTTTCAGTCACTTTCCATACAGTGCCATACACTGGAATCATCTCCTTAGTCTCAGTTACTTCTTTGACATGGTATGATTCAAACTGAAATCTCATGGTTAAAATGCTGATGACCTAATTTGCTTGATCACATACCCACTTTTTATCTACATAACCACACCAAAGGGGAATTGACTAAGACATATTTTGCTCAACCAGTAAACATGGTGTGGGTCCAGGAAATGTATTTCCCATTTGTACCATAGTTGCAATCACTGAGTCAATGCAAACAATCCTTTCCTTAGTTGCATAGTATGTGCTTCACCAGGACTACATACTGTTTTAAATTTTGAATTTTCCTTCACCTATACTAGTTACCAACCAAGGCAACCTAGTCTATCTTACTATTTAGCCATAGCTTGTGGGGAGGAAGAAGAATTGGATTCATACCTTTTCCAAGGATTGTAGCACATAAGTGAATGTAATGAACTAGATTTTAATGTAAACTTAGCTTGCCGATTCCTCAGTCCAAGGTGCAATTCATTTATTCTTGCCAATGCAAAACCCTGCTATCAAATGCTGGTTTTCAAGACATGCACATTAACATAATAGAAACTTTTCAAGGTACACACATTGACACAACACAATCTTCCAAATTTGAGATTGTAGCAAACTAAAGGTGATCCTTTATTTTTCTTCCCTAATTTGTCCCATGATCTGGAAATGTTCAAAGGCAAAACTTCTAAAACCTGGAAACTTGACAGCACCCATTGCCTCTTTAGGATTTAAAGATGTGCTTTTTCTAACTTCGTCTGGCCAAAAAGTTATAATTTTATACATAATTTATTTTAACTTAGCTACACCATTCCATAAGTCACATCACATAGCTGGACCCAAGCCATTGTGAAAAATGGATAACATCGGACATTAGTTCAATAGCTCAGCCTTATAAAAACATACAATTGCTACAGCAGTGGTTTTTAACCTTGTTGGAGTTACTGAACTCTGCAAGTTTATGTTGGAATTTTTGGGTACCCTGGTGTACTAGTGAGCCAGCCAAAATGAGCTGACTCATTTTATAGTTCACCAATAGAAAGGTTAACCAATCAGAAGGCTCAAAATATTCAATGCAACGTGTATAAAGTTGGCCATGTTTTTCCCAAACACTGCCAGCCTTTGATATCGAAAGCTGAAGAATTACGCAACAGCTGCTGGTGGTGGTATTGGCGATATAGTCAGATTCAGTAGAGTGTCTGACTTGAGAGTATTAATCTTTAATGTTGTTTCATTGAACAGATTACGTACTGCACTGTATTCTATATTCATAGACTACGGTGAACATGGTCAACAGTTTAAACCATGCATTTGCCAAACTCTTTGTAATTGGAAAAATAATATACGATTTCTTCAAAACATAGGTATATAATTTATTAGTGCACAAATGAACCATGCATCAGTTCCACACAAAATCACTTTCTTCTAAGAACAAAACCAACATGACTTTCACACAAAAAAAAACATAACTCAATGAATATTTACTGCAAATCAGTGTGACTTTTGCTGTTGCCTTTCAGAGACAATTTCAGAAATGTGCAGTTTCACTTTGGCAAGTGCTACTGTAATATCATTTTTGCAATATGTCTGTTCCTTTTCTTTCTTTTCATGTTTCCCATCCTTGAAAAGGATTGCTCACAGAGATACCAACAAGAGCATAGAGTATCTCAAGGGCATCCTTGGCAATAAAATGGTACACTACAATTTGGTGACACCAAAACGGTTGAGAGCGTTGTTGTTCTGAAGAGTTGCAGTTGAACCTGGCTCAGTTGAAGTTCAATGATCTTGACCTCCACTGAACCCCTGAGAATGACTCACTGAACCCCTGGGGTTTGATTGAACCCAGGTTAAGAACCACTGTGCTACAGAAATAACAATTCTGACATGCTTTATATTTACAACAGTAAGATCAGACCAAAAGTGATGTATTGCTGCCATATATGAACCAGAGATGACCAATCCTTAATTTCCAGCCTTGATAGAGTTCAAAATCATTTATGCTGCCTTCTGGAAGATTAGATATATTACCCCAAGAATTGCTCTCCCATGGATGAACTGCCACTAGCCTATTCTTACTCTCATGGCAAGTGTTCAGACAAACTTCTTTGTTTAGTGCCACCAATTCAGACATTTACAGCCAAGACTTGCCTAGCAAAATCCACAAGGTTGAATAACCCTCAACCCTGACATATTCAAAGGTTAGAAGATTGTTCCACTCCAAAAGCTTCCTCCTGAGGGCTACTACTTTTTGGAAATGACTCTTAAAAGGATGCTTGCCTGAACACTACAATCTAAACCTCTTCAAGTCTAGGGTCAATTGTTATCTATCATTCATATCCTCATAATCTTCACTTCCTATTTTTACTTTCATATCACACAAGTCTTTCAGTAACCCTTGACATTGAGTGGCTCTTGGGCATTGTATTAGTAAGAGAAAAACAAATCCCAATTAGTTTTTAAAAAAAGAAAAACAAATCCCATATCATGCAAATTAGAAACCATTGCCTGATATGCCTTATTAAATGGGAAGACCTACTGTTATACAATACAACAAGGGTGTATTGAGGTTGTGGGGGGGAACACTTAACCGATTGCTCTCCCAAGAACTACAGGAGGGTAACAGGCAGAGAATGGAAAAAAAGGAGGAAATAGACTAACACTCTCTCAGAAACCACAACACAGCAAGCAGCATATAATGTTAGGAAGACAATGCCAAATTGAACAACTTCACAAAATGAGTCTTGTCAACTTCCCACTGCTGACTACTGGTTTTCCCATCACTTTTATTGCCATAAGACGGCTGACAAAACCTGAATCTGGACAAGTTTTAGAAAGGACAGTATCTAGATGTGCCAGGCTATCTGACTGCCAATGGGGAAAACCTGGATGCAGCTAGCTTCAATATATATGAATTGTCCGCATACAACTCAGGCTCTCTTTGACATCTGTACTGAGATACATTCACTACCCCCAAATATATATATTTAAATAAATTAAAAGCGTTTTTGATACTGATAAATATATTAACTTATCATGTGATGGGAATATATTTTATATTATATTAACTTATCATGTGATGGAAAGTTATATTATAAAATAAATGGCAGTTCTCTTTAAAATCAGAAAACTAGGTTCAAATTCCAGTTGAGTTCATTACATTCACTTATGCACAAATATCCTTAGGAAAGGTTATGAATCCATTTCGTCTACCCCACTATGGGTTAAATAGTAGGAATTGGAATTATTATTATATCCAAAATACGTTTTGGCTTTAAATAACTCACAAAGGGTTGATAAGCCAAAGAAAACAAAGCAATCAGTCAGTTCTCTACAGTCTTTTTTTTTTTTTTTTTGGAAAAGAAAATTAATCACTGGTTAACTTGTCACATACCAAGACCTTTTTTTATTACTTAAATTGGCTTTCTAAGATAAACTAAATTTAATCAACTTCAATTAAAATATGACTGTAAATTTGTTTTTGAAAAACTAAATGGTCAAGAATACAACTTGAGTTTTGCTTGTCAATCCTCAATGCAAAAGTTCTTTTTTTTTTTTTTATGTGACTAGGAGAATTACTACCCCAACCTGACAAACATGGTGGATGAGGTTGCAACTCTGAAATCTGAAATGAGCTTTCCTACACAAATTGAGGAGGGAAAAATATCATATCATTTTGTGACCCTTCATCGCAAAAGTGTTTGTTAGGGTCAGGTTAAAATTGACACAATGCCAAGGAGTTTTAGACATAATGAAAAAAGATTGTTTCATACATTTTAAGAAGTTTTGAGGGAAAATACTTTAAAAAAGTACACAATGAAAAAATTAATTATTTTTTAAAAAAAAGAAATTCTTTTAAAAATGTTTTTCCTAATCAAAAAAATCATTCAATTACATCAATTAAATAAAACAAATTAAATACAAACAAAATTTTATAAAAACATGAAACCAATTAGAGATAGATAGATTGGAACAGAATCAGATGGATAGAATGTAACAATTAGATAGAGAGAGAAATAAAATGGAACAGAATTAGATAGATAGATATATATAGAGAATGGAACAGAATTAGATAGATAGATAGATAGATAGATAGATAGATAGAGAGAATGGAACAGAATTAGATAGATAGATAGATATAGAGAATGGAACAGAATTAGATAGATATATATAGAGAGAGAATGGAACAGAATTAGATAGATAGGGAATGATGGATTGATAGTTTAGATGGAGGGATAATTATTTGGATAAACTGGGAGGGATGAATGGATGCATGGACATGATGGAGGGCTAGAGGGATAGATAGGAAGGAAAGGATGGATTGATAGTTTGGAGGGACGGAGAGACAATTGGTTAAATTAGGTGGGATGAACAGGACGGAGGAAGGCAGGGTTAGATAGATAGATAGATAGATAGATAGATAGATAGAAGTGAAAGCTGGATGGATGGATAGATAGGGAAAGTTTGGGAGGGACGGAAGGATAATAGGAGGGAAGGATAGCCAGCTGGATAGGTCGATAGGTAGAGACAGATATATATATATATATAAAAATTCTTTTCTGATTGAGCCAATAAACATATCATGAAAAATTTAGATATACCGTATACACTTGTGTAACATATGATCTCACGTATCATGCAACCCCTAAATTTTAATTTATAAAAAATGATTTTATCATGTATCTCATGTATTATGTGAGTTCCTTTTTTGAGAGACCAAATTACAATAGAATAGCCTTTTTCCTCTATCTCTTTATCCCATCTTCTAGTTAGATAAGTTAAAAAGTAAAAGAGAATGATAAAAGTATCATTAGTAAGGCTATATTCATTGCCTAAATGTGTACAGCCATAAACAACCAAACAAGAAACAGCTAAACATCTTATAAATGTAAACAATGGAAAAGATGTATATTCACTATGTTTGTATTTTATAATAAGATACTAATATGTGAATATTACATGCATTATTATTGGATACAGTTAAGTAAAACATCAGTTTTATCAAATCATGTTTATTTTAAATACAGCTGTACTTTTTGACTACAGTAAATGGATATATAGTTTGGTTAATGGCGTAGCCAGGGCCAGCAGTACATAAGCTAATTTTATATCTTATGTATGATGCGATCTCCTTAAAATCATTTGAAGTTTTTAAACTGGTTACTTTGTCAACAATTACGGTACTAATATGTGAATATTACATGAATTATTATTGGATACAGTTAAGTAAAACATCGGTTTTATCAAATCATGTTTATTTTAAATACAGCTGTACTTTTTGACTACAGTAAATTGGTATATAGTGTGATTAACGATGTAGCCTGGGTCAGCAGTAGATATACTAATTTTATTTCTCATGCATAATGCAACTCCATTAAAATTAGCTTCAAAAGTCACATGGTACATGAGTATATACGGTAGCTAAAAAATAAAAATAAAAATCATTTATAATCATTTCTTGAAATAAACAAATTGTAAATGAAAAACTTATCTGTTGATCAAGTCATTCATTAAATTTTTAAATTTCCTTAATCTATTCATTATCTTCTTATAAAATTTTGCCAACATAGAAAGACACCTTTAAGCATCAACTAATGTCCTATTGAAATCAATCTAAAATTTTGATATTAGCTTTTAAGGTAATTTAAATTTCTTTTATTCTCCCTAAAATATTTATCAATATTTGTTTTATTTTCTTGAATCTTTTCCTTTTGAGAGTTTAATTAGCTTAACATCAATGACTTTAATGTAATTAGTGATAATATCCCTTTCAGGCTAATACATTTAAGAAAGGCATGAACTCAATCATTTCCTGTCTTGAGAGAATTATCCGAGAAAACTTAAGATAACACATCATTCTCTAATTATTTGCACAGAAAGTAATAGCTGCTATATCCATTGTCAGTCGCAATAAATGTTAAGATATATGTACACACACATATATCTGTGTGCGTGTGTATGTGTGTGCATTTTCAGATTGTAGTAAATGGCTAATATGGACGGAATTCTAAAAAGTCTGAGCAAGTCTGTTGGTAATCTCCCCAGTTACAGGAACTGGCACTCAAATACACATATTCAATGCTGCTTTTAAAGGCCTACACAAAATTTTGTTACATCTTTTCTTAACCCCTTTTTGTCTTCCATCAACATGGCTGATGCTAACTTTCAAGAGAGTGACTCCTTGTGACTTCTCAGGCTAATATTTTAATCAATTGCTAGGAATGCTGCTAGCAAATTTGTTTCATTGTGTAGTGCTAGACAACTTTTCTCACCAGAATCTACCTTACACATCTATAAGTCTACCATTCTTCCATGCTTTGAATATTACTGTCACATTTGGTCTGGTGCTTCTGACCTGGCATCTTGGCTGCAGTCACTTTCCCACCACCATAATGTAGCTTCTCTGTGCCTTTTCTATAAATATTTTCATGGTAACTGTTCTTTCCCCAATGGTACCTAAACTTTACAAATTTAAGCACAGTACTAGACTGGCAGTTAGTTTTCATCATCTTACAGCTGAAATGGCTTGATGTAACCATATGTTTTATGCTAACAGATTTTCTCTCACACTTCTTGCTTGTACAACTCTCTTCCAGCTTCTTGCTTTCTAGTCAACTTTGATCTTCAAAGATTTAAATGCAATGTCAACTATTATCTTCTGATTTCTTAATTCCTGTTCTTTTATTGTTCCCTCTCCTTAATAGTGTTTTTTTCTCATATTCTTTCACACCCTCTTGTATCTTAGTGGCTTTATTGCCTTTTTTGTGGTGAAATAATTTTAAAAATGATTAATTTGGTTTCATGGAAGTATGACTTTATTTCACCAATATTTTACTAACTGATTCTTTTAACCCTTCATTGAAAAATATCCTATCAGGCTGAGATCGAAGTGTAGTATCTGTTCTCCTCATCTCTAATGTCAGTGGTAATAATATCAGCTGTTTCCTTATAAGGAAACATTTGACGTTCATTGACCAAGCAGCCAGTGCTACTTTTGGTTGCAGTTTATAAAATTTTTCTATTAAAAATTTTTTTTCAGGAAGATAGATTTCTTCAGACCACTGTTATTACTTGTAGAAGTATTGGTGGGAGGGGGGCTTCCTTCCTAACCTTTTGTTTGAAGTTCTTTTTGAGTTATATGTGCTATACATTTTAGCTGTTGCTGGTGTTGAATATCCTCAAGTGATGTGGTTTCTGTCATTTTTGGATACCGTTCTGTTTTTGATTCTGTAATGCCGGGGTGGTGTGGTTTAATAAATATCAGCTTGGAAGAAGAAATTGGAGAGTCAAGTTTGAATTCCAGTCTGTTTCATTACATTCATTTATACACAAATACTCTTTGGAAAGGTATGAATCCACTACCTTACCACCTCCAGCTATGGTTTGAATAGCAAAACAGACTGGGTCCTCTAGCCATGGTTGGCAACCAGTCTAGTACAGAAAGAAACAGCAGCCTACTTCTGCATAGTCAGTCACAAATCAAAAGAGACAAGATTGCCCAAGCATGTACCATGTATGGTATTTAACCGAGTGCCAGTCTACTAGGTTCAAAGAGGGATGGTCCTTGCTAAGACCTACATGCTTCATTTGCTCAAAGTCACTGCTAGCCTTATGCTCAGCAACGTACCTAGCATTTGTGTCTAAACAACATTCCAAATGTCAACACCATCTACAAAATATAAAGAAGCACTAAAATTATGGCTATTTATTTTGTTTTGAGACAAAAAGTTATTTAAAAAAAAAACACACACAAATGACAAAATATGAATATACAAAAACATAATTTTAAAAAATTATTTTAGCAAAATAAAACAATTTTTCAAGATTAAATGATGTTATTGCATTAACAATATGAACCCTTATGAATAAAGAAAAGCAAAAAACTATGAATAAGTGGTTCATAGTGCAACCCTCAAAGAAAATGTCCAGTGTATTATTTAACCATACAGTGAATTTAGGTAAAAATTGCATAAGAGGAAAGAGAAGCAAAAAATGGCACAAGTGGAATTAGAGGGAAAATGGCACAAGTGGAAAGAGAAGAAGAAATGGCACAAGCGGAATTAGACAAAAAAATAGGACAAATAGAAAGAGAGGATTGAGGGAAAAATGGAAAAAGAGGAGAAAATGGTTCAAGTAGAATGACCCAAGTGGAAGGAGAGGATATATGGCACAAGTGGAATTAGTGAAAGAAATGGAATGTGAAAAGAGAGAAAAATGGCACAAGTGGAATTAGAGGAAGAAGGGCACAAGTGAGTAGTGAGGAAAATATGCCACAAGTGGAATGAGAGAAAAAACAGCACAAGTGGAAAGAGAGGAAGAAATGGCACAAGTGGAAAAAGAGTGGAAACTGCACAAGTGGGAGGAGAGGAAAAATGGCACAAGTGGAATTAGAGGAAGAAAGGCACAAATGGAATTAGAGGAAGAAATGTCACAAGTGGATATAGAAGAAAAATGGCACAAGTGGAAAGAGATGGGAAAATGGCACAAGTGGAATTAGTGGAAGACTGGCCCAAATGGATAGAGGAAAAAATGGCACAAGTTGAATGAGAGAAAGAATGGAAAAAATGAACAGAAAGAAAAAACGACACAAGTGGATAGAGAGAAAAAAATAGCAAATATCTCCTTGTGTTCTTGTTTAATACTTGCCCTGTTTTTGGGTCTGCACTACCCGGCCCAGGGGTTGAACACACAAATACTATGGTATCAAATCCATTAACAAATTCTTCAATCATTTAGGCTATTGCCCTGTAACCTTCAGGGAACCTTGAATTGAACCCTTTATTTAATCTATGGGGGTAGATTGTTGTCATTCTACTGGCTATATCTATGGATATCTTATCTTGCTCTATTTTAATATTTAGTTCAGTTGATACTCATCCTGTTTCAACTGGAATATTAATTTGACTAGCATTGCTGCATTTCAAAAACTAATTTAAATTGACTGGAAAATTTATTTATTTATTTGCTAAAATTAGCACCCTTTTTAGTCATCTTTTATCACAATGTAATTCTCTTTATTAAAAAATCTTCCAAAAATAAAATATACTTTTCTGAAACTTTAACTGCGGAATGTTAACTGATTCAAAGTATAATTAATCCAATTTGAACCAAATATTATTTAGTTTAAGTTGAAAATATTGCAGAAATTCATTTTTTAACCAGACAGTAGCTGTGTTAACAAGGTGATGACAGGTTTAATGTTGCTCTACGAAGACTTTATCTGTAAAACATAATTGAAGAAAATGACAAGTGAGCATTTTTTACTTAATTTTTAAGTATTTAGTAATCTTAAAAATTTAAGAGAATAATCTAATGTTTTATTGAATTTTAGAAATTTTGTCTTTAAATTTAATATAGTCATAACTCTTATTTTCTGATAAGTTTCTTTCTGCAGTAGACTAGTTGCCAACTAAGGCTACAGGACACAAATGCTAGGTATGTTGTTGATTATAAGACGAGCAGTGGCTTTGAGCAAATGAAGTATGTTGGTCTTAGTGAGGACCATCCCTCTTTGAACCTAGTAGACTGGCACTCAGTTAAGTGCCATACTTGATACATGTTTGGGCAATCATATCTCTTTCGATTCATAGCTGACTAGGCCTTCCCGCAGTAAGTTGCTGTTTCTTTCTGCAGTAGACTAGTTGCCTATCAAGGCTATAGGACACAGTCAGTCCTGCTATTCAACCCATAGCAGGAAGAAGAAGAGATGGATTTATACCTTTTTAAAGAGTATTTGCGCATAAGTGAGTGTAACAAACCCAACTGGAATTTGAACTTGGATCTTCAATTTCTCATTCTAAGTAGTTATCCATGACACTACAATCTTTACCATAAAATCACATTACTGAAATAATAAAAAATACTAATGATTACCCAGACAGTTTGAATATGGAGACTACACCCACTTTTTATAGAGACTTTTCATTTTAATCTTTCAGCGATCAAACTATCCAGGATTGGGTCTTCCTAAAAACACCTGTTCAGCTTTATCCAAAAGTAACAAGAATAGGTAAATAATTTAAAAGACAAACTGGAATCTGATAATAAAACATTGGTAAGGAAGAATCTTTTCTTACAATATAAGAATGAAACTATTCAATCACAAATATTTACAGAATCAATCACTTTTATTAGTTAAACTAGTGTACCTATGCCATCAAAATTGACGGCAAGAAGGAATGCATTATAAGCAATATGTATTATGGTGTAATTTTCGTTTAATCCATATACAATTTTGTAATCTAAAATAGTTTGTTGTTAACATTAATAATTGAACAGTATACAAGTTATAAACACCTCAGGAAAGATATCCATATTCTATCCTCATAAATGTTACATATTTACAAACAAAATTTTTTTTTACTGCAAAAAAAGCAAAGCACAATAGCATAAAGCTGTCCATCCCTTTCTACTCAGATTTTTGTTAAATGTCAAAATTCTAAGCATCTAGATTTAATACAATTTAGTTCTTACTATGAACTGTCACCCTAGGGAGCAGTTCTTTTTGTAGTCCACTGCACCCTTCCACACCAACTCACGCAAAGAGAGAGGGAAAGAAGGGATTTACTTTGTAGTTTGTCAGCGTGTTAGCTTTTTGTGTGTGGACATGAATGGGGTCTTTTGCACACTGCCCCTCAATTGTTACACATGAAAAAAAAAACGTGTGCGTGCGTGGCATATTTAAGGAATATGCAAGTGGTAAGAATTACATCTCAATTGAGTCACAAGTGACCCACCTCATATTGGAGATGAGAAATGTGAACACTATATCTTCTTCTGTTATGGACTCTGTTCCTTCAGGATGTGAATGATCATAGCTCTTCACAACTTCCTATCCTTTGTAACTCTAAGCAATGTTTGCCCCCTATCTTTCTGAGTTCATGTTCTGCCATCCACTTACACAGGCTCGTTAGGTTGGTTACTCAGTGTTTCTCTTTGCACCTTCAATACATCCTGTGAGTGTCAAATTCCCTAAGCCTTCTTTACCCAAGGCCCCTAGAAATTTCAACTTTCTCTTTCTGATTCTAAGTGTCCTTTTTGCTTTCTTTAAAACTTTCTCGTTTACATGGCGCTGCCATGGCATTCTCAGCATCCTTCTGTAGTATCATATTTCAGTTGCCGGAGATCTTCTCTTCATCTGTGAGGAAATTGTCCAGCATTCATTGCTATATAGGGGGACTGATATTACACAACAGACCATCACTCTTTTCTTTGTTTCTAATGAAATCTACCTAATTTTTTAATACTTTGCTTAGCTTTTGGAAGGCATCTTTGCTATTCCATTGCATCTCCACAATTTAGACAAGCAGTGAAAATTTCAGATTTTCTATTGAATTTTCTGACGAATCAAAATTCTTAAGTTAATGACTGATGTTCCTTGAGAGTTCCCTGACTATAAAATATCTGTGGCTATTCACCTATTGCCTTGTTAAATATATGAGCTTAACATCTGTAACAATATTAAAATAACAATTACAAATATGAATGTGAGTTATTATTTTAAGAAGAAGCTACTAATGAAAGATTACCGAAACTGAAGTTAAATACATGAGAGCATTGTTGCCTCATACCTTCCCTTTCTTTCTTTCATTCTTTTTTCATTGAAACCAACCAGTAAATATGTGGTGGGTAAGACAGCCTTTCTTTCTTTCCACATTCCTGTTATCTATCTTTTTTTCTCTCTCTTTCTTATTTTCTTCCTTCCCCCACATTTCTGTTTTCTTACTTTCTACATTCCCAAACTTTGTTCTTTTTCTTTCTTCCCAAATTCCCATTTTCTTCCTTTCTTTTTACATACTGTTTCCTTTTTTTTTACTAATTAAGACATGAACCACTTATATTTACATATGCTCTATCCTGATATTGAGCACTTTAATCCATAAGTATAACATACCTTTTATTTTATATATTATATATATATATATATATATATATATATATATATATATGAATAAAGACAAAAGGAACACTTTTCTTTACCAACACATTTCGTCCTCTGATGGACTTTATCAAGGTAATGGTAAATTTTTATGCTTTGGTGAAGAAAAGCTTTCATTTTGTCTTTTTACAGATATATTTTATTGATATCTGAATTTTTACGCACATATTATATATATATGTGTGTGTGTGTGTTTGTGTGTGTAAAATTTGGTATATTTATGGCGGAAGATAGTGCATTTGGAGATAGAGACAGTTTGGGCACAGGAATCAACACTACATGCTGACTGTCAGTTTCACACCTCAAATGATCTTCATATCTGATGATTGAGTGTTGGTTCTTATATCCACTCTCTCTCTCATGTGTGTGTGTGTGTATGGCTTTTATTTATCTACCAATCTTAATCTCACCTACATGAAGCAATAAACTGAACAACAGAATGTATTATTTCTTGAACACATTCCTAAAAACTTGTCAATTATAGTTTTGAAAATATTTTCAAATAATAGATATTCTTATTAAAAGGTGTGATGTTGGCACAGCCAAACAAAGCATATGAGGAAAACAAACAAAAAGCCTTGAACAAGATTTCCAAAGCTTATTTCATGAGAAAGGCTTCGCCATTATTGTTGGCTACTATTTCTGCTTAGACCCGTAGTTTAAAAAAAAAAGGTATTATTATGAAGCATTTTGTAAAACTGAAGAAAATTCAAATTTATTTTTTCAAAATAATTTTTAAAAAAAGTTGTTGTAAATAGTGAATAGAAAATAATTTTTTTTAAAAAAAAGCTGTTCTCCATGATTCAGCACTTAATATTTGGATGTGATAAAATGGGATAAAAGGGAATAAAAGGGCTACAAATAAAAACATTATTTTTGTTTTCTTTTGTTTCTTTGAAAGTGTAGCAAAATTATTTTTCTCATAAAGTTGGTCAGCTTGGCAGTCAAACTTTAAGAAAGAAAAAAAAACAATCAATCCCAAATTTGTAAAAAAAAGTTAGAAAACAGCCCATAATTGTAAAAAGAAAAAAAAACAACAGCCCATATAAAATAATTACAATCCATCAATGTGGAAAAAAGGGCTATATGGAAAAATAATAAAAACAGAGCCCATGTTAAAAAATCCATTTGATAAATGTTTAAAAAAGCACAACGTCTAAATGTGAAAGATCAAAACCCATTTAAAAAAGTACAGCTTATAAATGCAAAAAAGAAGTCTGCTTATAAATATCACAAAATACAGTTTGTAAATAAGAAAAATTAGAACCAAAGTAAAAAAAGAAAATACAGTTTATGTAAAAAAAGAAAATGCAACCTGTAAATATAAAAGAAATGCAGTCTACAAATGTAAAAAATTAAGTTTATGTGAAAGAATGCAGCCTATGAAGTGAAAAAAAGTTCTGTCTATAAATGTGAAAAAAAAAACTAATAAATGTGAAAAAAAAAAATAAATAAAATTGCAGTCAATAAATATGATAAACAAATTTGTCATTAAATTAAACTTAATAATTCAAAGTTCTATTCAT
Source organism: Acanthosepion pharaonis (assembly GCA_903632075.3). Taxonomy (NCBI): domain Eukaryota; kingdom Metazoa; phylum Mollusca; class Cephalopoda; order Sepiida; family Sepiidae; genus Acanthosepion; species Acanthosepion pharaonis. The sequence continues at coordinate 2,158,464 of CAHIKZ030001247.1, forward strand.
TAGTGTTTACTTGTTTGTAAATTTGCAAAAGAATTTCTGTACTAATCTTTCCTTATTTTATCAAAAATGCTTTGGAGAATTAAGTTGATCTTCGGGATAAATTCATTTTGTAAGAATGTCCTTAGAAATCAACATATTACAAGAGAACCTTTCTCAGGTTCTGTACAAATAAAATTACTGCATATAAAACATTTAGCTTCTTATTTAACAACCTTAAATTGAAATGTAAAACTGGATCTGTTTTTTTCCTTCTTTTTTTTCCTTCTTTTTTTTTTTTTTCCAAAAACAGATTTTAATTCACTTGCTGTGTGAATATTAACAAAATGATTCTTCTGACCCACAAAAATAAAAAATAAAAAATAAAATAAACAGATAATAAAAAATCCATGCACAATTTCTTCATTGTCGTAATTTGGTTCATAATATCCAGTATATTAGTCACAGACAAAGAATTAGTACAGGGTCACATTAGTAAGATTAAATTTTAGAGGCAGTTCAAATTATTGGTGACAAACAAATGAACACACACATACTTGTGTGTGTATGTGCACAAGAATGGATTTATATAAGTGTATATTTGTTTATATATGTGTGTAAGTATGTTGAAGTGTATTTATATTTGTAAATATGCATTTACAGGAATATATGCACACAAGTGTTAATGCAGAAAACAACTTATGTGAGATTCAATTTCTTGTCATTTTCAAACCCCCTAATTTTAACTTAAATAAACAAAAAAAAATAAATAAATAAACAGCGGAATAATTTCCTTTAAACTGCATAGAAAAGTTCACAATCTTGAGAAAAAAAAAAAAGAAAAAAAATTGACTATCAAGAATATCTAATCATCTCTTTTTTTCAAACAGTAAACATTACCAAAGAGTGAAGGTAGTTAAAATAAAAGCGGTGTCAAAGGAAAAACTCTTATTTTTGACATGCAGTTTTCTTGTGGGGACAAAAGTCCAAGATTGCCAAAAATTCAATGTAGTATTATCAAGAATATTCTGAAGTTATTTAAAAAGGTAGAATATCTTTTCAAGACCCCTAATTTTAACCAAAAAAAAAAAATAAATAAATAAAAAAAGTGTTTGTAATTTCCCTTAAACTGCTTAGAAAATTCAAATTAATATTCTCAAGAAGAGTCAAAAGCTATCTAGAGGACAGAAGACCTTTTCAAAACTCCTAAAAGAATTTTCTAAAACGAATAGTGTAATTTCCCCATAAAATGTAAAATAATTCACTTTAGTATTTTCTAGAATAGTCTGATGTTATCCATGGGGCAGCTCCTTAATTTTAACCAAAAAAGAAAAAAAAAGTAGGTGTAATTTCCCTTAAAATGTAAAATTCAATATTGTATATTCAAGTCAAAAAAAAAAAAAAAAAAAAGAAGAAAACTACAAGTAAAATTAAATGTAGTCTTTTCATGAGTAGACTGAAGTTGTCCAAAGGGCAGAAGATCTTTTGGTGGTGATGAATACGTTTTAATAAAAAAAAAAAATGGGTCAACATCTAAGTATTGTATTATTCTATAATTCAAGCATGAAACTTCAATGAAGATGAAAACATGGACAGATTTAAAATGCAAGTCAAAGTCCATCTGTTATTTAAAGAAGATTATAGTCTTTAGCAGTGAACCATGTGACACAGATTTCAATAAACAAATTTGTTTTTGTGATAAACAACAGCATTAAAATAACAAGGGCAATATTTCTAAGAACATGGACTAATTTTTTTCAATGAGCTGGACTACTACCAAATACCATGATAATTTCAATTCATTCATGAATTTCAAAAGGTGAATAATAGTATTCAGTTAATATATATATATATTATATATATTAATAAATATACATATTTTTTCTCATCAGTAACATAACTCAGGGTTTCATGCCCAATGCAATCTTCAGATGCTGAGTTAAGTGTAAACTCAGGACTTGAAGATTGTTTAAAAGGCAGAATATTTTTTCAAGACCTCTAATTTTAACTAAAAAAATAAATAACTAAAATAAAAAAAGTGTGTGTAATTTCCTTAAACTGCATAGAAAATTCAATTTAATATTTTCAAGAAGAATGTGACGCTATCTTGAGTGCAGAAGATCTTTTCAAGACTTCTATTTAAAAAAAAAAAAAAAATGGAGAAAGTAATTTCCCCTCAAGTTTTAACTCAGCATCTGAAGATTGTGTTGTGCATGAAATTCAGAGTTGTGCTACTGGTGAGGAAAAATATGTATATTTATATATATTTTTTATATAAATAAATAAATATACATATTATTGCTCCCTGGTAGCTTGACTCAGAGTTTCATATACTACACAATCTTCAGATGCTGAAGACCATTACATAATTTTAATAAAAATAGCTGGTTAATGCAATGGCACAGTCCATATATTACACAGGGATTACTGGTATTTAAAAAAGATGGGATTTATATTTAAAATAAACAGAGATTAATGGTTTTATTTTATATTTAAAATAAACAGGGATTAATAGTATTTTTAAGATAAATATGTATTAAAATAAACAGAGCTAAAACTATAAAAAAAATATTATTAAAAATAGACAGGATTTATATTTTATTAACGGGCATTACTGCTCTTTCTTTTTTTTTAAATCTTGTTTGAATGGTGAGAAATAATATGTATATTTATTAATATATACTTAATAGCTCTGTCATATTACATCAAGCACTATTTTATTAACACCAGCACTCAATGAGCATTATTTATATATATATATATATATATATATATATATATATATATTATATATATTGTTCTAACAATTCCTCCTCACATTTCTAACTTGTGGAACTTTATTCCAGCTTCTTACTTCCCAATAAACTTAGATCTTTAAAAATTTAAGTGCAAAATCAATCTTTATCTTCTGTTTCCTTAATTCCTGCTCTTTTATTGTCTCCTCTCTCTCTCTCTCTCAATAATGCTTTTCTTTTCTCATATTCTTTCACACTCAATAACCCCATCCCCTGTTGCATCTTCTGTTTCACAGAAATGCAGAACATTTGAACAGTTTTTACACATTTTGTGTCCAGAAAAACACTTGTGTGAACACAAGAAAAATTAAATAAAAAGCTTAATAAAGTACCTTGTCAGTCATCTTTAACCACACACACACTTTATATATATATATATATATATATATATATATATATATATATATATATATATATATATATATATATATATATTTTTTGGTTCACATATTCTATATTCTTATAAATAAAACATTTCTTAGGGAGTCAAAAGTGAAGACAGTAATATAATTTTTTATGGCAGGAAGATTAAACATTGCCAAAACTTTCTTACTTTCATTATCTATTCTCTTATATAAAACAATGTGATTTATATATAAATATATATATATATATATTAATCACAAAGTTTGATCTCACCTTGTTAATAATGAGTTGTTCCATTGTTATTGATATAACTTCCCTCCAACAAGCAAACATGGGTCACATTAGTATAACAACAGAACACCTAATTATTAAGTAGGAGAAATAACACTGCCAATACATTACATTTTACTTGTTTTGGATTAACTTTCTTTAGATATTATTACTTTTAATGATTTAAAAATAAAAATTCTTTCTTCCATGTGACAATAAAGTTAATCGTATTAATCAAAACTCCAGATTATCCATACAGAAAATGTAACTAAAACAATAGCGAAATTACTTAAATATGGCTGATATTTTTTTTTAAGGTATGGGTCATGTTAACTTTCTTTGGATATTCTTATCTATAATAAATTAAAATTCTTTCTTATGTGTAGCAACAGAGTTAACTATATAGATAAAAAACATAGATTACTTATGCAGAAGATATAACCAATGCAATAAATCAAATAAGGCCATCATTTTTTGAAGGTATGATTGATCGATTTGTTTTTTATGGCTTATCAACCTTTTGCAGGTTATTTAAAGTCAGAAAATATTTTTAGATTGTAATAATTTTTTTTGGAGATAATAATGATTTTACTGATACAAGTGCTACTAATTAACCCACAGCTGGGGGGAAAAGAAGTAGATTCATACTTTTCCCCAAGGGTATTTGTGTGTAAGTGAATATAACAAACTCAACTGGAATTGGAACTAGGCTCTCCATTTTCCAATTCCGAGCTGTTATCCATTACACCACCTGCACATCCAAATTTACAGCACCTGGTATTCCCAAGTGGTCACCCATCTAGGTACTGACCAGGATCGACATTGCTTAACCTCGGTGATCTTACGGAAACCGGTGTTTCAACATGACAATGGCCCTATGCCTTTTGATGGTATAAGTAATCTAGTTAATTAGTAGTTATTAATACCATGTCCAATCATTAAATTCTGCAAAATAATTAGGATTGTATATCTTTGAATCTGTCATACTACTTTAATCAAGATTTCTTTCTGATTCACAAATACATTTCATGAGACATGTCAGCCAGAATGTGAGCAATGCAAAACTCATCTTCTGCAAAGGGGCTTCAAGCATCCTACCTGGTTCACAAAACAAATCCCCACAAAAATGTAAAATAAAACAGCTAATCACAAAAAAAAAAAAAAACGGGTGATAAGCCTGGGAGAGATTGCGCCCATTAAACCACAGGTATAAAAATAGCATGTCTTGCCAAAAACAGGTAGTCTGGTTCAACCTCACCACATGACTGCTGACCCATCCACTGGCTTGTGTCAATTTCAAACCTGAAGACGGATCAACCCTGCCAATGACACATACATTACATTACTACCCAGCTTCACTAATCCACTCTAGGCCTCTCTCCTGACACCAACCGGGACCTCAGTCAACCAACCCAACATACTATCAACTCCCTGTTTTACCAATAACACCATTACAGCAAATTGCTTCCATCACTAATGGCAACTAAAAAAAAATCACATATCAACAATTTTCTCACCTTTTCATACAACTGTATGTATTTTGAAGATGGCCAATATGGAAATTATGTGAAATCACAAAAAAAAAAAAAAAACACCTGATAAAGTTCAAAGGCATACCGAGAAAAAGCACTTTCTCAGTGAGTTTGGTTGGTACGTGTCTGGTATATACACATCAACTAACCTTGTAACATCTTGAATTTGCCGAGGAGGTATAAAGTGCCCATTTTCCTAAATACCTCTTTCTCTGGTATGCTTTTGTATTGTAGCAGACTACATTAAGAGTTGCTTCTTATACATAAATATATACATATACATATATATATACATATATATATATATATATATATATATATATATGGCACGTGACCGAGTGGTTAGAACACTGCTTTCTGACCATGAGACCCGGGTTCAAATCTCACCATGGTTGATTTGTCAGGAAGGTGACTTCCTGATGTCATCAGTCTGGAGTGGGGGGGAGGTTGATCCTAGTGTGAGACATCTTTGGAAAGTGCCTGAAAACCATACCAGGAGTTGACCCAAGCCTTGTGATTGAAACTGGGTAGACGGAACCCACCTTTCAATTTCGGTGCTACCACAAAGTCACAAGTTATCATGATCAAGGGTTTGAGCATGCTGGCCTTGTTCAGAATGTTGATCATGTGAGATAACACACTCTCTCCCAGAAACTGCAACTAAGGTCTGCTCAGCATAGTTGCAGTATAAACCACAGGTGGGCTCTGTGGGCATTGGACAAACACAAAAAGCGCCTGAGCAAATGTCTGCAATATAGATTAGCTAGTTGCCCTAGTAGATGGGTATCCTCAAATATGAGTGGTCAGCCATTTTTTTATATATATATATATATATATATATATATATATATATATATATATTAGAGAGAGAGAGAGAGAGAGAGAGAGAAAATCAATACAAATATAAAATTTGTCACTTAGCTGATTGGTATTACCCTCAGCATCCTGACTCTAGAGTTTCATAAACAGTCTCTTCAACAACCACTCCATCAGAGGATATCAGCTCTCTCTCTCTCTCTATATATATATATATATATATATATATAGATAGATAGATAGATATTTCTTATATCTATATCCTCCTGATGTTAGTTTAAACTGACGCCATATTTTTCCCCTATATCAAAACTATGATTATAAACTATGCTTTTGGAAGGTGAAAATTTTTACTGAAACTTGTTGGAAATTTTTCTAGTCTTCATCTGAAATCCAGAAAATATGAACTTAAATAAAAATGGTCACAAAATATGGAAGAAAGAAGGCATCAAGTTAAATTGATGCCAGAACAATATTGGTTTAGTAGTGGTGAATATATAAGCAGCAAACTATTAATAATTATAATTAAATAATTAATTACAATAGATAAGAGCAAGAGTTACTTAGAAATTAATATTTTTCTTTTCTTTACCAACTTCACATTGTTTATTATTAACACCTTTAGCCATAGATACATATAACACTGTGCAATGAAGCAATACCTACCACTACTGATAGATGGAACCACTATAGCCTCTTATTTCATTTGTTATAGTGCTTGCTTTTCTAATTCAAAAACATTTTATATTGAGAGAGCAGTATCTTTTTAAGCTCCGAACCACAGATATAAACTACGGTGTGCATTGAAGCAATACATATATACCTTTGCCAATAACTGAAAGCACTATGGCCTTTTATTTTATTCACTACAAAGACTACCATCTCCAATTTAAAATATGTTATAAAAAGAAATATTTTATCGCTTTAACGAAGGATATACACTTTAGTGAGTTAATGTAGAATAAATAAAAATGGTCAAATTTGGCCTCCTAAAATTCTAAGACTAATAAGTTTGATTTCTAACAAAGTACTGTTAAGTGGTAATCTTAGCCTGCTACCAGGGCTAGTGCAAGGATTTCATGGTCACCCACAAATCTATAATATGCCCCCACCAATCTATGATAAGGAGGCTTCCCACTCTACTACATTTTAATTTTCATAAGGTAGTATTCATATAAAATATGGTTGGTGTTTGGGGGTAGTATGCACCAGCCCTGCCTGCAAAAAATATTTTTTCTTTTTTTGTGCAATTTACTAATGATTATAATTTTTTTCTTCTCATTTGTCATAAACTTAAATTAACATGAGAGATAAAGGGCATTAATAACAAATAAAAATAATTAATATAATGTAAAAAAAAAAAAAATAATCAATGTCCAATTTAAAAAAAAAAGAAAAGAATTCTTCAAATAATCTTTTATAAATTCATGTATGTCTGTGTGGTCCTCCACCTTACATCAGTAGAACAAAATGACTTGCTTTGTTAAACAATCACTTCACTTTTCCTTTTTTTTATATGTTACTAATGAATAATGTTTACAACATAAGCAGTATTATTTCCTTTGTATAATGATATTTAAAAGAATATTTTAATAAAAACAAATAACACAGAAGAAATATTTAATTCAAATTTTAAAAATTGCCATATATAAGCTGTTTCTGTTGATAAAGTTGTTTTTTAAATCATTACATTTGTACAGAATGAATTTATATCTTCCATGTCAAAATCCAGTTGTATGTTAGCAGAAAAAATAACAGTCTGCTTACATTTAAATAAAATGTAAAATAAATGTAAACCTGGTTTCTAAAAATAACTTCCTTTTTTAATAAGCCAATATAAAGCATACAATTAAAAAAAAATTAGATTATCTATAAAATTCTATAAATTTTAGGCCTGGATACATTAGTTACAATCTTATTTCCTGCAATGTTCATTATAACCATAGTTGTCATCTGACATTTCCCAATTATGACAAATTAGAGAAGTGGAGCTCAAAAATGTTTTTTTTTTACAGTATTATCTAAATAAGGTAAAATTTAATTAGATTTTCTTAAGATTGTACCAGATTATTTAAACAAGTGAAAATAAAATAAGTTTGGTGAATTAATTATTATTAATATTATTATTTATACAAAGAAAATTATTCAAATGTTTCTCTTATGGTCAGTTTTATGTAGCTATGTCCAGAGTAGGAAATTCAAGTGGACAAAAAGAACTTTAGAAAATTGATGTCTTGCTGAAAATGTTGTTTATACAGAAATTTTATAGAAGTAGAACTTCTACAAGAAATTACTTTTCTCTGCCCACAGGACAAGTATTTGGCTAGTAATAACACATGTTAGTTAATATATAATGTGAACAAAGAACTCAACACTATATGGTGACTGTTTCATTCCTTAAGTTATCATAAGGCCATACGGTATTAATTTCTTTGTCCACACTGTTTATTATGGCATTATCTAAATAAGCCAAAATATGCTAATTAGATTTTCTTAAAAACATACCTGATTATATGAAAAGTGAAAAAAATATGTTGGCTGAATTAATTATTTATTATTTAATTAATGCAAACATAAGAAAATTATTCAAATGTTTAACTCCTAGTCAATACTATGTAGCTATGTCCAGAATAGAAAATTGTGTGGCCAAAGAATTCAGCCCTGCATGGTGACTACTTGTTTCATTCCTTAAGTTATCATAACACCATACGGTGTTGATTTCTCTGCCTGCACCGTTTATCTTTACATACACTCTATCATTAATATTGAGCATTCTTCCCTGTTAATATCCTGAAACTTTAAACATTACATATTTGGACACACTACATAAACCTGTGTGTGATTCATTGAGTCACTGTTTAAATAGGAATTATGATGAAAGGGAACATTAATTGAATTTTATCCCACACACATTATACAAAGGTCTTCTGTGCATTATTGGGGCAAAAACAGAATTTTACTTGAACATTGAATTTATTATATATATATATATATATATATATATATAGTTAGTTAGTTAGTTAGTTTATGGAAAACTAGGTAATCTGTATGGGTAGACCCAAGGAGGATAAAATCCAGAGAGCTCAATGTAAATCCAGAGCAAATAATTTAAATAAAAACAGACCACTTTAAGGTTCCATGTAATAAATTATTTCACCACAGCCCTTTTAAAGGATTGCGGATCATCAGACTTTACTTCCAAAGGTTGAAACAAAAATGAAAAAAAAATTTTTCGTTTCAGCCTTTGGAAATAAAAATCTGATCAAGATCTAAAGGGCTTATTGGCTAAAAAAACCTATTTATTTAAAATATATATATATATATATATTCTCTGTTTATATGCTATTTTTATAGATACAATTTATTTAAGTAAATGCTCAGTTTTTAAATTAAGCAGTAATAATTACATTTACTGGCCTGGATGTTTGAGAAATTTTGTAGAAAATATGCATTCTCTGACAGGAACTGAACCAGTCTTCCTATATGGAAACCATCATTTGATTTGACATGCTGTACCATTCTGCAGAGCATTTACTTAAATAAATTGTATCTATAAAAATAACGTAACAACAGAAAATATATTAAATAATTGTCAGACATTATCCATTTCATAATATATATATATATATATATATATATATATATTTAAAAAAGTGAACATTGAAGTCAACACTCATAGGCAACAGACTGTTTCATGCTAGATGTAAAGGTCAGGCCACATGTGGTGATTGATGATTGATTTGTCACCTTTGAGTGTTGACTTCAATGTTCACTTTTATATTTACCTACGCTCTATCTCTGATATTGAGCACTTTATCCCAGAAATATAGTATAATTTAAAACTATATATATATATATATATATATATATATATATATATATATAAACAAACATAAGGAAATTATTTAAATGTTTTGCTTCTAGTCAGCTTTATGCAGCTATGTCCAGAATAGAAATTTCAAGTTGACTTAAAATAATGATAAAAGGATCTTTAGAAAATGGATGTCTTGCTGAAAATGTTGTTTATACAAAAATTTTAGAGAAGTAAGAGAACTTCGATGACAACTTATGTTTATCTCCCCATAAACATGTATTTGGCTAGTGTTTATAAAAAAAAAATTTAAAAAACCCCCAAAAAACACCTGTTCAATGCCACCTGCGAACTTTGGTTTCTTGCTTGTTGATCATTTTGATTTGATTGTGGGGTAATTTATCAAAGAAAAGAAGACCTGAGGCCCTCTCGATTTGCTCAACATTCATGAGGAAATATTTGAGTTGCGCATCTTCGGGATGGGCCTCATTTGGCAACACGAAAGATAGTAACTCAAACTCCCCAGTCTCCGTCTCAATGAGAACAACTTTGAAGAAATGTGTTGGAACAGCAATGTGGTTCCGGCCAATGATTTCATATTTTACGTAAAGTTTGCCATCTGCTTCAGTCCTGAAAAAGAGAAAATTAAGAGAATTTAGTCAAAATATCTTATTTGATATTCATGTAAGTTCCCAATACTATTTTCAAAAGAAAGTAAAAAAAAAATTATGTATACCATATTTTTGGTGTATAAATATTAATGTCAAAACCTGCATTGACACGTATATATATATAAATATATATATATATATATATATATATATATATATATATATAATTATTTTCTATTTTAAAATATGCTCCCATCGCTACACAGAAATTAGAAACTAAAATTTTAAATAAAATTAAATTTAAAATCCATAGCTCCATTGTTTGTGAACAAGCACCCCTAGCCCACCTTATCTTAACCTGATTTTGAAAGTAACTTATATTTGATACATAAGTTGGCTAGGGAAATTAAAACCCAAACATCCCTTATCAAAATGACTGAATTTTTCCATAACCATAACAATTTAAAATATTAAGATTGTCTGTGTTTATAAGTGAAGTAAACTTCTTAATAAGTTATTCCAAAAATCATTTGAGAATGAAAGAGAACTATAGATTTTAAATTTAATTTTATAATCAAGTATAAAATTTTAGTTTCTGTTTTGAAACATGGTAATTCCTGTGTTTTTTAAAATAGAAAATAATTATAATATTATGCTCTACAGTTTTTGTATTGAGCACTGTTTTTTAAAATAAAAATAATCACTAAGAACACCAGATTGTAAATCTTATTTTCTTTCTTATTATTTATATATATATATATATATATATATATATATATATATATATATATATATATATAATACAGGTAATAGATCCGTTGGTATATAATCCAGGTGGATCCTTGTAATATCAGATATTAAAACTAATTCACAGAGAGAGCTCAATGTATTTATTTAATATAACAGAGCATATATTTTATACAGCAAAAAAAATCCCAAATTACCACATGTGGGTATAGTCTATTTCATATATATATATGTGTGTGTGTGTGTGTGTGTGTGTGATACGTACCAGGCATGCATACATATATTTAAATAGGAATGGTTTAATTCCCTTGAATGTGTTATTTATAGCAATGGTATCGATTTCAAATGTGCACATCACCAATCAAAGTGTTTAATGCAGTTAACATCAGTAATCAGCTAATCAATATTTCAATTTTCATTGGATCCCTGGCAAGACTGCCTTCAAAATAAGGATGGATGCATCTTATATTCCCAAAAATACAGTGTATATTCGTATATATATATTGGAGGAGGCACGGTGGAGCAGTGGATAGCGGCTTGGATTGAGGAATCGCAGAGCCGAATTCGAATTCCAGTCGAATCCATTACATTCACTTACGTGCTAATACCCTTGGGAAAGGTATGTATCCTCTTCATCTCCCTCCAGCTATGGGTAAAATAGCAGGACAGACTGGGTTCTATAGCCTTGGATGGCAACTGGTCTAGGAGAAGGACAACTCTGAATTCAAAACCTGCAGAGGGTCGTTTGGGAACCTTGTGGCATGCATTAGGTGCACCAGGTTTCTGTATTCGTCCCCTCAAAAAGTTTGGCTGGTCCTGCACGAGGCCTTCACCACTATAATCAAATCTCATGTGCGGTGTCGGGATGTCGGTTTCCTGGGGACTTATCGGCCTGACCCTCATCGTCGACGTGATTATATATATATATATATATAGTATATATATATATATATATATATATATATATTGTCATATACAGAGAGACTGTTTTGCTGTATCACAGCTCCCCAGTGTGGCTAGAGATCCAATTGCTTCAAGCCGGATTGAACCCGATTGATTCAGCAACAGCTGGAGATTTTCCCCCTAAGCCATTGGCGCATAGTTGAAAGAAAGGTGAATTTTTATGTACTCATTCTGTGAATAAACATGCCAATGACCGAGAGAGCTCAATTCAGGGAAGAGCCTTGTAATATTAGTAGTAATAGTCATTGTTTACAAATTCACACTTATCTTCCAAGAGTAACAACTGAACTTTAAGTTTTTCGGGTGCGTATATATAGACACACACACATACACTGTATTTTGGGGAATAAAAGATGCAATACAACTAAGTATATATATATATATATATATATATATATATATATATATACATACACAAACACACACACACACACACTGGATACAACAGCAGAATTGTCCAAATCCTGTAACAGCATGGGATAATAGTTCATCCGACAAAATGTTTAATATCTAAAAAACACTAAACTAATGGAGTTTCTTTTTTCCAGGTTTTCAAAGAAGACGTTTAGCCATCTTGACACCATTTGTCATAAGAATCACAGAAAACCCTTTGAGTTATTCAGCTAAAAAGACAACAGGTTAAAATCACTTTGTGTCAGCCCCACTATTCCTTCGCAATTGAGTAATGATAAGAGGAAAAAGATCATTCATCCCTTTTATTATAAACAATTGTCTTGTAAATGGAATTTTTAAAGCATTCTGAATGTAAATAAAGAAAAAAGTGTGCAAGACAATAAGAAATACCACCTGCTGAAAAAAAAGTGGATGTTTGTTTTATCGGCTGAAAAAATGTAAGAAAATCCGATCCCATATATAAAGGAACACGCACAAACAACCTGGGTTTTTAACCTAAGTCACTCCACGGAATCGCTAAAACATAGAGCATAGTCTGAAGAAAAAGCGCAAAGTTTATGAAAACAAAATTTTATCGTCAAAATGCTTATGTTTTTATGAAGAGGAAAAGACAATTCTTTTTAATTATTTTTAAAAAATTTTTCCATCTTTTAGAATATTCTAAATTTTGATTTAAAAACCTTGTTTCTCTTTGTCATAACAGGGGTAGTAAATAACATAGATAATTTTGGCGCGTTTTTTGTATTTACACACATTAATTTGGAAAATCTTGCAAAAATAAAAATAATTGTCAGATGTTAAAAGAAACTTTCAGAAACTATTCACAGATGATCAAAATTATTATAAATATGTTTTTTTTTTTTATTAAAGTCATGGCAGAAATATTTTTTTATATTTATTATCACCCTCATAACTAATTTTATGAAAAACTCTAGAAATTCGAGACCATCGGTTTTTTAGTGATTACAATAGTTAAAAGCACAAGGCTTTGAAGAATGCAAATCATGTTTTTTTTTTTTTTTTTGTACCTGACCTGAAAATCAGCTGTGAATTGTAACATACAAAACTCAATAAAACAAATATATTATTTAGTTTCAAATGCTTTTATTTGTTTTAATTTGTTTTTATGAATATCGACAATATTTTCTGAAAGCAAAAATTTTTCAATGAAAATTGAATTTTTAATACAATTATTTCTTATTTCTTTAATTTTAAAGATTTTTTAAAAATGTTTAAATTGAATTTTAAAAATATTTTAACATTAGTTAAAACTTAAAAAGCAACATCAACCTTTCAAAATGTCCGTGTGAGATTGTCTAGCGCTTTGAAAATTGTATAATTTGAACCAATAAGATTAGCCATGGTAATTAAGAAATGTAATTTTTGTGTTTATAGTCGGACAGTAATTATCAAGTACGGAAGACCAACCAGAATACAATTTAGTTGCATTATTTGAGTTCAGCATTGTTTTCGCTGTTAAGCCCTTTACTTTTTATGAAACACTTATGGAGAAGTTAATTTGAGTTTTCAATTTCAACTGAGAAGGGTACCTACAAGTAACAGTATCATCTTATGAAATTTAACTACTGCTAAACTTTTAATTTATATGATCTTATTTTTATATTAATCTCAGTTATGATATTTTTCCATAAATGAAATATCAAAATTAATAATAAAATGAATGGAAATACAAATAACACAGTAAAATGTAATAAATGTACATAAAATTATAGTATTTTATGTACACTTCTGATAAAATTTCATAAGAAAGGTACCTAAATTAATTAGATACCTTTTTCTTATGAAATTTAATCTCACTATTAACAGTCTTATTTTTTAATTTCTTTCTATTTTCCATAAAGCATCATAAACGTAAAAATGAAAGCTAAGTAAAAAAAAATTTTTTTAAAAATAAAAAATTAGAGCGCTGAAAGTTTTCCTTAAAATAACAAGGTAAATAATTTGTTCACTTAAATAATTTCACTTCCTTCCATCCGTGAAAGAATTCTCCTCCTGTAAGTTATCTAAACATCATGAATGTGCCTTTTCGTCCAATCGTCAGCGACACGAAAGGTTATGACCTCTTTGTTTTATTTTCAAATTACCTTTTTTTTTGCTTGAAGTTAAGTTAAGCTTGGTTCAAAATAATTTAAATAAAACAGTATAATTTCTGTTTTTATTAAAATCAGTTTTGAAAAAATGATAATTGATTTTTAAAAGAATATCAAAGTAAGATTTTAATCTTTTAAATCGAAAAGAATGATTGAAAATGATCCTATCTTTTTTTTTGACCAAAAAAAAAACAATATTTTTAACGAAAATTTCAGACGTGCTAGGAACGATTAAAAAATGTAAAAAAATACCCCCAAAATACTCTTTAATAATAATATGAACATTAGACGATAAAATTTTGTTTTCGTCAAGTTCGGCGTCTTTTTCATCATGCCATACTCTTTTGTTTACATTTTCATGGGTGAGTTGTCCCCCTTTCATTCTCACGATGTGTCTTAATCGTGTTTTCAAAAAGATTTTCTTAAAAAACAACTGTGTTTTTCCCATTTTCAGCCCCGTTAGAACCACCACAAGGTAATTTTATGTAGTCTTGTGAAGTTTTGTTGAAATCGGCTAAAAAATATAGGAAATTCGATCCAACATATAAACGTCACACACACACACACACACACACACAACCTGCGTTTTATAATAAGTAAGATAATTTTTACATACAGATAAAAACAACTTGTCCGTTACAATGATGCATTCTTGTTTTGATGCAACTGCATCTCAACTGGTGAGAACTAAAAACAAGTTGCATCGAAACAAGAATGCATCTTTGTAGTGGACATGTTGGGTTTTGTCTGTATGTAAAAATTATAATAAATAATTAATGCTCTACTCTTGAGATTGAGCCCTCTTTTGAATTAATTCTGTGAACATAAGAATTTATATTATTTTCATTCTCATTACATTCATATATATATAATTATTTATTTAATAATTATAACATAAATATGTTATAACATATTTATGTTATAATTTTAAATAAATAATTATATCTATCTACTATGTATTGAGCACTCTTTTAAGAATAGTAATTGTTGGTTATTGGAATTTATTCCATATACACCAATCTATACCATATATATATATATATATATATATATATATATATATATATATATATATATATATATATGTGTGTGTGTGTGTTTGGTTGATAATGATATATACATTTTTTATATATCAAGAACAGTTTTGGAGAAAAGATGTAGTTTGATGAAGTTGTAAGGAAAAATTTTTCCACTTTGTCATACATCTCTCTTCCAAAATATATATATATATAGTTTGTTTTTTGCTTAGTTAAGTTCTATATGTATTCGGATATATTTTTAAAAAAACTTATATTTCTCATGATATTAAATCTAGCAACAAATATAACTGGTCTTAAAGGGTAAGTATGAATTATTAATTTTACTTACCAGCTATTGATTAATAAATAATCTATATAATGGAAGGGTGCTCATTTGATCTAATTTAATATAAAATAGTAACAATACTAAGAAAATTAAGTACCAATACTGCAGAAAAATTTTTAAAAAATAAAAAGAATTATATATATATATATATATATATATATATATATATTACGATAAACGTGCAATCAATTTACAAATACATGAATTATTCACACAAAACTAATGCAAAGGTTAATGATTTAAATGGCGAGACATCCATCATCGCAAACAATTCAAATAGTATACAAAAACCTCCAAATCCGTTATGAATGAATTGATCCTTGTTTATATAAATTTCTGCTCTAATTTAGTTGTTATTTTTACTACAAGCTTTCGTCTGTTCCTACAGACATCTTCAGGTATAGAATAGATGTTGTTCTTGTTTTTTTCTCTTAGTAATAAGAGGACAACGAAAATATGTGTTGTTGTATCCGAAAATGCTATTGAAATTATTGCTATTGAAAATGAGTTATTAAATAACAACTAATACAGCAGAAATTTATATAAACAAGGATCAATTCATTCATAACGGATTTGGAGGTTTTTGTATACTATTTGAATTGTTTGCGATGATGGATGTCTCGCCATTTAAATCATTAACCTTTGCATTAGTTTTGTGTGAATAATTCATATATATATATATATATATGTATATGTATATATAATACCAAATTGTAATTGGTAGGGATTATGCCAAAGAGTTCCACTTCTTAAAATACCTTGTCTCTTAAGGATGTACACAATCATGGTTCTCCACACGTTCCTTTTTTCTTTGTTTTCTGTGAGTTGAAGGATAGTGAGGTGGCTTTCAATTGCCTTTTCCACAATTTGGAATTCAAAGTTTTCCTTCTCTAGTTTACTCTAATATTTATCCAGGCACCATTGATTGATTGATTGATTTTTTTTTTATACCTTATTAACACTTTGGAGACAGAGATTAATTTTTTTGTGAAGGAATATTATATTAACAATATTTGCATAAAAAACAAAAGTTTTCACCTTTATCACTATATTAAAAACTAGATCTGTGTTTACCTTTTAAACTCTGTTGAAAACTGGACTGTTCTATCTTTACAAATCTAGTAAAAAAGTCTCGTAAACCTTTTAAACTCTAGCAAAAACCAAACCTGTGTCTACCTTTTCAACTCCATTTAAGATGAAATCTGTGTCTACTTTTTAATTTCTATTTAAACCTTTGTCTACCTTTCTGGCTCCATTTAAAACTAAACTTGGGTCTACCTTTTTGATTCTAGTGTAAGAGAAACAATAAAAATTGCCATCTCAACTCATCTAGTTCTGAATATTGAAGATAAAAAAACACACTATTTTACACATGCTGTATACTCCTTCTTAATGGTGGGGGTGTCCATGAGTTTTACAACAGTCTAGTATACTTTCTAACTTTTGATTGGACAATCCTGTGTCTGATTATAATAGAATATTTTTGATAGTGATAGAGGTTTATGAAAAATTAACAATCAGTGAGTTACCTTGGTAAGTAAAGAGGCCCAGTGCAGACATAGACATTTTTATTTCGCCTGGCAATGGAACGAACGTACTTTTCAAGTTTGTTCCAAATTCCTCGGTTAAAGCCAACACCAATCTGCAAATTAAAATTTTAAAAAAAAGTTGTGTAGTGGTGAGGTTACTACTTGTTATGGGAAAAAGGTTATGAATTGTAACAGCTGGTGTTGAAACAAATCTAAGATATATATATATCAGCTGTTACAATTCATAGATAGATATACAGGGTGTATCAAAAATACTTTTACAGACTTTGAAGGTGGGTTCCTTACACCAAAACAAGGACAAAAGTCCATATCAACATATGTCTGCAAATCTTTCATTTTTGAGTTATTAAGTTTAAAGTTTATAGTAGATGCTGTTAAATGTACAATCTAAGATACAATCCAAAAATACTTTTACAGACTTTGCGGCTGGGTTCCTGTCACCAACAATAGATTTCAAAAGAACAGAAAGGAGTTATATATATATATACACAGGGTGTATCAAAAATACTTTTACAGACTTTGCGGGCAGGTTCCGCACACCAAAACAAGGAAAAAAGTCAATATAAGCATATGCCTGCAAATCCTTCATTTTTGAGTTTAAATTTTACAATAGACGCTGTTAAATTTACAATCCAAGATACAATCCCAAAATACTTATTACCATATTTTGTGGTGCCATGGATTCTGTCTCAGCAACATAATTAAAAACAGCAGCAAATGTTTCATGACTCGGCTGCCTTCAGTCAGGAAATGCAATCTGATACAGCCATGCAGCCTAGCTTCCATTACTGTTATAATGTATGTAAAAATCATATCTGCCAGTTCACTGATATGAATATCCTGCCATTGTTAAATGGAACACTTCTTAGGTAACTCACTACTACACATTAAACGTTGAAGACAGGTTAGCCACAAATGTACATGAATGACAAATGTAACCTAGTCTACATGGCAACACAGTGCCATCTACCGTAAAGTTTCTGTAAACTTAACTCAAAAACAAAGGATTTGTGGATATATGTTTATATGGACTTTTGTCCTTGTTTTGGTGTGAGGAACCTGTTCCCAAAGTTTGTAAAAGTATTTTTGATACACCGTGTGTGTGTATTTATACACATATATAGTTCAATAAAGAAAGAGAAATTTATATTTATGTGTAAAGATAGACATAGCTCAAAAAGAAAAGAAAAGAAAAACATGTGTTGCATATGTGTGTGTGTGTGCATGTGTGATGTACACTGTGGTTTGGATGAAATTGAGAAGTTGGTTTGCCTGAAATCTTGTACATACCATATCCTGTGACTGACAGAGTAAAAGAGAGAAGGAGGGTTTTTGTCCTTTCTTTTTATACTTTTTATTTTCATACTATCATGCAAGCATTAAGCAAAGTCCCTTGGCAGACAAGGTGGGGTAATTTCAGAGACGATTATTTTTACCTGATATTTTAGATACATACCTTTAATTAGGTGTGAGCAAAAGTTTGCAGTGAAATGTCGATTTTAACCTGTGTATTCAGTTTTCAAAAAAAAGCACAGGGAACTTCTAATCAATCACAAGGTGACTACCTAAAAGTTTGGAGAATTTAAATAGCATGTGTCAACCTGTACTATAGACTTGAGCAGTATTCTTTGCATTTATATACAGTGATATAAAAAAGACAGTACTTCAAAGGATAAAATGGAAACCAAGCATGAGAATAATTTTTTCAAGGTCAACTTCCATGACATTTTTTGTAGCACCTTGTAGAACATGTTTGAAAATAATATATCATAGTGTCAGGAAAGTTGTGATATATTTCACTGCTATGAATTAAGAGGCTACCAACCAAGACAGAACCAAAGCTGAATGGCAGGAATCTGTCTTGAGAATTAGTTTATCATCTCTTATATTAGGGTGTTTTTTAAATTAATGACGTATTTCAATGCTATGAATTAAGTCAACCAACCATGGCAGAACCTAGGAGGAATGATAGAAAAGTGTGTCAAGAATTAGTTTATCATCACTTTTATCTGACAGTGCATCATTTATAACACATTTCAGACTGTAATTAGGAAAACTTGCAAAGAGGAATGTGCATTCTCTTGAGAACTGAACACAACGTTTCATCAACAGTTTTTAACCAGGAATGCCCACATTTAATTTTTGCATTGCATTGTTACAGGTGATGAAAAATGGGTTTTGCAGGTCAATAGAAAACAGAAATGTCAGTAGATATCCCAAATTAAGAAAGCATTGCTTGCACCAAAATCAGAAATTTATTGACAGAAATCCTTGCTTTGTGTCCGGTGGAATTACAAAACATGGAAGTGTCATAATTGCAGATCAGGTAAATGAAGCATTGTGTCAATAGTGTTCCAGTTTGGTAAAAAGAAACATTGTTAGCTTTCAGTATGACAATGCAGGAGTACACTCTGCAAAATACACCCCCCCCAAGAAAAAGATCATTAGGATGGGAAGTTCTTCCGCATCCTCAATACACACCAGATTTAACACCTACAGATTTTCATATGTTTCAGAACATTGAGAAAGAAGAAGTTGAAAATGGGCTGTCAAACACTTTTCAGTTTAAAAAAAAACATATTTATTCATATGTGAAATCAAAACTTTGCCTTCCTGTTAGTTGTGATTATATTTTTCATAAATAATATTTAAATAAATTTAACATCAATTTGTTTTTATATGCTAACCTATTTATTACCTTCTGAACATTCTAATATACACACATACTTCAAAGATTAGTTGTGCTAAGTATTTTTTGGCTATGTGACTGAATATACCGTAAAATATGTTACTTATAGAAATTACATCTGTCTTAAAAGACAAAATAGCAGAAAGATGTTTTTTCACTAAATGTTATTGTTATATATCATACATATGAACACTAATGGGTATGTCCCAATCCTCATAAATATGTTGGACACAATTGTAAGCGGGTGTAATACAGGGTGTTTCAAAAAATTTGATATCCTTTGAGATGTAAATATCACAGAAAGTACATGATTAAGGCAAAGGAAATTAAAAAGTATTAATGTTGAAGATCATAAGATTTATTCTTCCAAATCTGAATGAGAAATTCAAAAGCATGTGGATTATGTGAACACACAAAACGCCTTTTCTCTTCTAGTAAATAGCATTTTTATACCTGTAAAGAAAAAAGATTAAAGATTAAAGAACATAAAAATAAAAATAAGAAAAACACAAAAACATAAAGACATAAAAACATAAAACAAACATTAAACATAAAGATGCTATTAAAATTTGAAGTCATTTGAAGGAGATCTAACAAAGTTATTAGATTGCGAAATGATATCAAATTTTTTGAAACACCCTGTATATTGTCGAAGCAGTCCACCACTAGTCAGTCGTTCAACTCTGAACCGACTGTTCGGTTAAACTCTCTTCCTACGGGCGGGAGGAACCCGAAGGAGGCTACGCCCAAGGCGGAGA
This sequence comes from Acanthosepion pharaonis, assembly GCA_903632075.3. Taxonomy (NCBI): domain Eukaryota; kingdom Metazoa; phylum Mollusca; class Cephalopoda; order Sepiida; family Sepiidae; genus Acanthosepion; species Acanthosepion pharaonis. The sequence continues at coordinate 2,179,238 of CAHIKZ030001247.1, forward strand.
GTCTCCGGGAGAGGTAAATCGCCCTGAACCCGTTTATCACGGGTTCAAATGGGCTATTTTTGGCCGAGCCTAATGGCTCGAGAATGCCCACGTTAAAAAGGCCTTGTGCCACATGACACCCTCGTGGGGGGGGGGGACTGAATATCGTCCACCACTAGCAGTGGTTTACCTACTTCACACTGCTGGCGAGTATTGTATATTGTTGATGTTATAAAGATTACCATTCCATTTCCAACCTCCATTTTGATTATTCCTCATTCAGCAACTTTTTCTAGGTTACAGCAGTTATATATACGCATACTAAAGATTTTCTTCCAGTTAAATTATTTTAACAGTTAAAATACTCACAATTCTTTCCTTCAAAAATTGTAGAAAGATGTTTTTTCTTTTGAATTGGTTCAAAAACTTTCTTATTTGATACAGTGAAATAAAATTAAAGCCTTTATTTCAAGCGTAGAATAGTTGGAAGTGAACAACATCAAATCAAAGGAGCAAAGAACAAAATTAAACACACTGTGCAAGAGCTCCATGCAGCCTTTTGAGTTTCAAACATACTTCAAATTTTCAGTTTAATAAAAATAAGTAGCCAATAAAATGACCTCCCCTCCACCCCACCAGTAAACAAACAAAGGATTCTGGAGCCTACACAAGATCATAAAAACCAAACATTCATTCAACTAAGCAGAAGGACTGACAGCAGAGAAGAAACACAATTCAACCTCAGTGTCTTTTTCTTATCCAAGCAACAGTGAACTCCCTTTGATCTAGTCTCACAACTCCACTTTCTCTTTTCCTCACTGAAAGAATATTCATATTCATTTCCTTACAGTCAAAGAGAAGAAATTTCTAACTTTCATTTCATGATAAGTAATTACAGTTAAAATTTGTGCATCCTACTTTAAATAAATATCATTTCTTTGAACACACAACACTCTTTTCTCTCATTTTTGTATTCAAACAGTGAACCAAGGAATCTTTCCACAACAAAAGTCTTATTTTAGAATTTATATTTATTTCATAAGATATATTATTCGCCAGCATACTTACATTTTTTTGAAAATGATTATTATACTCGTAATAATAATTCTTTTTGTATATCACATAAAAAGCTGGAAGATAATCTTACTAATGTATTTTAAGAGTAGATTTCTTCCAGTAAATTCTAATATTTTACAATATTGAAGTAAAGGCTTAAATTTTATTTCCGAGCATCAAATAGGATAGTTTTGATAGAATTCAAAATAAACATTTTCCTGCATGAAAGAAAAAGATAGAATATTTCAAATTACACTATTTTATTTGAAACAAGGCAAAAAAGATCAAAAAAAAATTAGGCTGTAAAAGAAAAAAAAAAAAAAAAAAAAAACAATTGAAGAACAGCATCCCTGTTTTTCCTGCCCTGCCAGAGACAAATTATGGGGTGGGGAGCTGATGACATAGATATTCATAGTTGGGATAAGAATGATCTTGAGACAAAGAACCTTTCATTCTGTTTTAAGAACACATTCCCTTGAGGTGAATATGTTACAATATGGGACCTGAGAATATTGCAGATTTTGGAAGATGATAAAACTACACTAGAAAAGTGTTTGCATTCAAAGTTGTGCATCTGAACCAATAGCCAAGATTTGAAACAATAGGTATTTTGACTACGCAGTTGAGAAGGTCAAAAGGTTGAGAATCATAGAATCTAGGACACTGATGACATCACGATCACAGGACATTGTAAATGCACGTATGCAGGAAATGGCAGAATCCCTCAGATTGTGTGGGTGCTGAAATTGGGAGATTCCTGACGTAAGTGAAACTGCCTCCTAGGAATCATGTGGTTAGAATCCACTAGTCAGGATGAATTATGATATTGGGAAGGATGTTAGGTTAAACCACTATTTATTCAGGTGTATAGCACTCACCAGACAGTTGAAGTTGGAGAATTGGTGCAAGTCACAGGCCAGTCATGGGAAGACTTGCCAGGAAGAGTTATCAAATAACAGTCTTTAAAAGAAGTCATCAGAAGTCAGTGGTCACCAAGATTAATTACTTTGCCAGACAGAAATACAGAGAACTTTTTTCTTTTTTGTTTTAATCATTTCACCCCAAGCAAGTCAATAAAGCCACTAAGAGACAAGTGTGTTAGAAAATATGAGAAAAATATACTATAAAGGATAGAGGACAACAAAAAAATAAGATACTTTAATGTCTTCTAGACTGTGGCATAGAAATTCTTCCCCTGTAATGGCTGACTTATTAATAGGACAAGTCCATTTTGATTATGACATTACACATCCCAGAAACAAAGAGGTTTTATGCCCTTCACTGATCTGTGACTTCTCTGAACAATAGTACGAGATTCTGTGTGTTTGTGTGTGTGTGTGTATACCTGGTTCTTTTTATTGGGGATCTTGATCTGAACTCATCTTCACTCTAATTTTCTGACTCCACGTTAGATTCATGTGAACTATCTTCCATAGTTTCTTTATTATGATATTCATTTTCTTATTTGATCAGAATGTGCCAATAAGTCCTGTCCACTTGTTACTATTATAGCTGTATTTTATCCCTTTTGCATAATAAAGTTAGCTTTTTCAGAGCTTGATTCTCTGTCTTTTTTGTACCACATTTTTTCATTTGTTGAATAGGACATTGTTATGCACGATCTAATTTATCTTCCCATCAATGCAGAGGAACTTTGCATTCTACAAACTTGTAGAATAACTTAGTAAAAGTCTTGGTAGGTAACTATCTATGGTGTCTCTTTAAATTTTTCACCAATTTGTATCTGGCTTTAGGCAGATTTGAGGTCAATTTTGGAAAAGTATTTAATTCCTTACAACTCATGAATAGCAGTTTCAATGTTAGGAATAGGGAACGAATCGGAGAATATTTTTGTGGTTTATTCCTATTATATCCTTAAATCTCCATCCAGTTTTTGTTAAACAGCAATGGGTGAGGCCCATTTACTACCACCAGGGGTAACATGTTCTAAAAGTCTTTGCTCCACCATTGTTTTCGGTTTAACAACTACTAAAGGTAGCATGTGAATGGGCAGTCTGCAAGACTCAAAGTAAAATGGGTGACTACTTTCTTTTAATTGAATGTTCCTTTTGTATCCTTTTAACATCCCTGTGTTATTACTTTCAAACTTCACCTTGTTAATTTGGTTGTATCCACTTTCAAGACATATTCCCATGTGCCTAATACTTTTTCCACATTTCACCAATGTGATGGGAATAATTTCGAAGCATGTATCAGTCTGAAAAGTTCCTTTAAAACAACCTAATGTTTTGATGAAAGAATCATCAAACTGTCTTAGTTTAAGCCAACTTTTGTTTAATTTGGGTTTGCCCATTCATTCCCAGAAATTTATTGGGATTAGGGTGACATTACTCCCAGTACTTGCATAGGAAAAGTTATACCATTTAATTTATTTTTTCTCTGGTACATTTCTCTTTATGTCTTTGTATTGAAAAAAAAATTGTATGTTTCTGAAGTGTATGTGTGTGTGTGGGGGGTAAATTTTCTAACCTTTCTCTTTTCATTTTATACTTGCACATAGACTGAAAATGTTTTTTCTTTTTACAATTTCAGCATACTTGTCCTAATGCTGGACATTTTTTCTTGTCCTATTCATGCTTTTTATCACAGTATTTACATTGCACACGGTAATTTGATATTCTGTATGCTTCAGCATTACTCTTGGATGTGTTGTTGCAGAAGCTCTACAGATGCATCCAAGGACATTTTAGTTAAGTGTAACAGTTCTAAAATTTTGTGTTTGCATGAAGCATTACACATACCTTCAGTTAATCTCAACTGTAACAACTCGTGCTCAATGGCCATTTCTCCCGTGCCAAGCTTTTCAAACTCTCAAAATCTGGAAGCCTCTTGTAGCTTGAGTACATACTGTATTATTGTTTCATTTGGCTCTTGTTTACTCATGAGAATCTTTGTCCTCTCAGTAATAACCAACTTCTTTTTCAGCTGCAAATTTCACTTTTTAACATCCAAAATTTGTGAAAAGGTCAAATCCTCCAATTCTCTGGGATATGCCATGACAGATCTTTCTGTTGACCTTGCATTCTGCTGAAGCCAAAAAGAGATCTGTAATCTCATTCTCCCCTCTTGCAACATAGTGGTCTTTTAATTTCTTGGCCAGAAGCAACAGCAATATTAAAATTAATGATGTATGGTAGACTTAAATATGTAAATTATATTCTGTCTATTTACATTATTCAAACTGTTGTCCTCAACTTTAATGCCATATTCACAATGTTTCAGCTGTTGTATAATTGGAATTTTGAACTAAACCCTTTATTTCATCCACTGTGGTAGATTATGTGTCATGCCTCAGTTATCTCCCTTTAACTCAACTCTCCAAGTTTTTGGTCACCACTGCAGTAGCCAAGTATTGAACTCTTTGGTTCAAGTCACTGGATCCAAGCAATGCTTTTATCCAGTGGGTCAGGTGTCCTTGAAGACATCAGTGTATGAATTTTGGGGACTTATAAATTTGATATATATATAAATATAGGTGATTTGTCCAGAACATATCCAGTCTTTTTGAATATCTCAAGATATCTTTTTTTTCAATGAGTAGCTTATCTGAGGGGATCTTAATGTACACACATGAACAGACACTCTCCTGAGAGGTAACTCAGTCATCGATGAGTAGATTAGTTAAGTCTTGTGCAGGAGGTCTTGGCAAAACGTCATGTCACCCACATCTGTAGAGGGACCGATTTTCCGTTTCAAATTTTCCTTAATTCCATTTCAAGTTTTAGGGAATTACATTTCCCACCCACCCCCGTTTTCAGTACAGATTTTGGTTTTTGCTTTATTATAATAGTTAGTGAGAAAGTGAAACAATATATAAATATTATTAAAATAATAAAAAATAAAATTATTAAAATTTTTGAAAAAAGTAATTTAAAAAATTTTAATTTCTGAAATGACAAACTGCACCCCCACCATATGTGATAGGATAAAACAAAAAGACAAAATTTTTGTCAACATCACACATACACACTTAAAAAAAAAAAAAAAACTCAGGCAAACTTCATAAAACTTGGTTTCTAAATACTGTAAACTGTAGGGAGACAGTAGATAAGAGGGGTGTATTAAAACATTATCAACTTCATCCTTTGATGTCTGTCAGGAAATGAGTGAGTTAGGAAAGGCAAACATAGTAACAAATAAAGATGGCAGTTGGCAGATTTAATTGTTAGAAAAAAGAATTTCCATTTCAAGTAGGCCATCCCGTTTTTTTTGGTTTTCATGGAAAATAAGTCCCTCTATATCTGGAGATTGCCAAATCTTGCCATTGAAAAAGAGGCACTTTCAGAGCAGGAGATTGAAGATCTAAGTGTTGCTTTCTGGCCCTCTGCCTAGACAGCAGTATCTGTGCACTCTGTCTAGGATCAAATTCTAACTCCCTGACATTTCTGTCATCTGGGATGGGCTGGAGCTGCCCAATCCTCTCTTTCCAGCCTTGACTGGTTTCAAAAACGTTTATGCAGCCATTTTTTTTTTTTTATCATGATGTTCAGACTGTATGAGAGCCACAGCATATGCGGATATGTAGGGAAGATAACAGCTATCCCTACACCTGAACAGGTTAAGATTATATCGGTCAAGGAAGTACAATCTTAACCTGTGATAAGTAATGAATTATTTTCCACCCTACAACCCCTCTCCCAAAGATGCAACATGCAGGACTGCTGCAAGGGTCTCATGGGCTTCCACTAAATCTATGATACAGCCCCCTCAATCAATAATACTGTGGCCCCCACTCTATAACATGTCAATTTTCATAAGGTATTATTTGTATAATTATGTACAATAATGGATCATATGTAATATAGATGAACAATTCAACTAGAAATATTGAAAATAAATACAATGTATCTAAATACAAATTAGAGACCTGTCATAATAGATCATTCTATCTTAAATCAACAATGTTTTGTGGCTATTTTTAATATTAACTCAAGATTTTTCTTCTTAAAAAGTTGAATAATTTTAACACATTCAACATCATGGATAAAAAGTAGTGAATTTTATATAGTGTTTTTTGAAACTTAGCATGAGAAAAACAAATTCACGGATTTGAAAAAAAAAAAAAATCCCAGAATGATGTCAAAACCTCAGTTGTGGTTAGTTTAACTTGTGATCTATATAAAGGTAGGTAGAAAAAAGCAAATAGTGAGGGTCACAAAGCAATGCCTGAGGCCACCAATCAAGCTCCCACCACCGCAGTCAGGGGTTTAGTGGGGTAGTATGGTCCATGGCAGTTGGGTAACATCACAAACCACTTGCTCATCTATTGCTATTTCCATGGAAAATGTTCTGACAAGCTACATTCTCTAGGTCCACCAGTTCAGACCTTTACAGCAAATATCCACCATGCCATGTACACAGGGTTGAAACATCCTCATCCCCTTCGTATTCCATCGGTTAGGAGAAAGTGCTATTCAGCCAGCTTCTTCTTGAGCTGGAACAGACTCCGAAGAGGATGCTTCCCCAAACACGACAATCTAAGCTCTTCAAGTCCCAGGTCAACTATTGTCTATCTTATATATCATCATAATCTGCACTTACTCCCCTCCACTATGTTCATACAACCTCATTTAGTAACTTACTAACTTGAGTGGCTCTTGGTTAATTGATTTGTTTTTTTACAGCTTACCAACCTTTTGCAGGTTATTTAATGCCAAAAAAATATTTAGATTTTAAGAATTTTTTTTCTTTTTAGAGATAATAATGATTTAGTAAAACAAGTCTTACTAACTAACCCATAGCAGGGGGTGAGAAGTGGTGGATTTATACCTTTTCCAAGCGTATTTGAGCAAGAGGAATTGGAACTTGGCTCTCCAATTAACCTTTAGCACTCTACATTATTAATATTACTATCTTTTCTACTGCATTCTTTTTCAAGGCCTCTCAATTGTAGTATCCTTATTGTTAATCTAACTCAAAGTTTTTTTTTTCTGTTGTCATAGCAGGATATGACAACACAACTATGAAATTCAAACAGTATTTTTCAGGGCTCAGAGTCACCTTCAGTGCCAGGATAAACTTTGCGTACAGCAAATGAAGTCACATACAGCGTGATAAGGTTAACAATTCTGAGCCATTGTCCATTACACCACCCACACACCTAAGCTTACAGCACTTGATATTACCAAGCGGTCACCCATCTAGGTACTGACCAGGCTCAACATTGCTTAACTTTGGTGATCATCTGGGAACTGGTGTTTCAACATGATGTGGCCATTGGGCCTTGTATTGGGAGAACATTTAAAAAAAAATTTCTATGCACTCACAAAAGAAATATACATACATGGATACACCTTGCATTTCATATACACTACAGTTCAAAAATTTGAAGCCACCCCCAGAATTAGCATAGGATGATCTTAAAAGAAGAGTGAAAAAAATGAAAAAGAGCTCTTAGAGTCATTGAAAAAAGAATGGAATCAATTATCAAACTTTGAGAAACATTTGTGACAAATGCCAAAAATTTGTGCTGCTTTAATCAAGGCTAAAAGAAGATATTTTGATGAGAGCAAAATTTAATCATAAAATGCTTTTTTATCTTTTTGTCATACTAAAATTTCTAATAAAAAAATCATGTCTTACTTTTTTTAACTATATATAATAATTTTCTTTTATTTAAATCACAAAACAACTACTTTTGGGGCCAATTTGAAAAATTACCAGGTGTGTTCTCAAACTTTTGAACTGTAGTGTATATGGATGATTTTCATTTTGGTACAAGAATTTAGTGTGTTACAGTTCTCAGTAGATATGTATTTTGCTTTACCTAGTCTGACATAAGACCACATCAGTGTATCACCCTTTTCGAATTGCACTCATAAGGAATAACTTGCAAGTAGATATGCCTGCTTCACCTTATTTATTACATGAAAACATCCATTAGGCATCTTGGATATGAAAAATAGGGCAATCTTGGACCTTCGTGCCTCCACCCCAAAATAAACAGAGTGTCAAAAAGGATGTTTTTTTCCTTGACACTTACTAACTACCTTCAATCCTTGGCAATGTTTATCAATTTAAAAATGATGATTAGAATTTTAATAATGCCTAAACAACCTAAACATATGTAACTTAATTTATTATACATTTTCTTTGACCTTGAGAATTGACAATAAAAATAATAAACACTATTCAATTATTAGATTGTTTATTTACACTATTTATTTATTATATTGTTTATTGGAATGGTTGGTAAAACTCTGGCTAATTGCCAATCTATTCTAAAATGCTAAATAATAGGGAAGGTATACATATTTTAATAATTTAGTAAATGTTTATAAATTTATGAATAAAAAATTGTTTAAATATTTGTTTCATTATAAATTGGTAATTAATAGTGCATTGCATTTGTTCTAATTGTATTAGTTTTTAGAATGCTGTAAATATAAATTTATTCTTGTAAATAAACACTCTAATAAACAGTGTTTAATATTTTTGTTGTAAATTCTCAAGAACAAAAAAAATGTATAAAAATTCACTTTCATCATGTTTCCAATAAATTAATAACTATCTATGCTTAAACTGAAATTTTGCATATTAATAACTTGATATATGTTTTAAATGCTGGGTAATGTTTTGTCTTTCTCCATATAGAATTTTATTTTAAGTTGGTGTCTGCTAAGTAGGGATATCGTACTAATTAAGATAAACAGGTTTTTTTTTTATCTTAGCTGAAACTGATTAATTAATAGAATACATTCTAATAATGTGTCAGCTGTAATTTGAATATGTCTAATTTGTTCATTTTTAGAGATTTTTAAAGGTTTTCTTCACAAACACTACACTGTCTACAAATTCAGTAAAAAGTTATATTTTTTTTACTATTGTTCACCCACTAAAAGGCCTAAGTGGCACTCAAGGTAGAGGGTTACTGAATGGGGATAATGTAAAGGTATAAAGGGAAGGAGAAAGAAATGCATATTATGAGGATATGCAGGATAGATAACGGTTGGTCCTCGACTTGAAGAGGTTAAGATTGTAGTCATCAGGGGAGCATCCTCTATGTAGTCTGTTCCGCAATATTTTCTTTTACTAATTTTCACCCGGTATAATGCCCAAAAGCCACTCAAGTTAGAGGGTTACTAAATGATGTTATTGTCAGGGTGCAGAGGGATGGAGCAAGAGGTGCATATGAAGATATGTAGGATAGATAACGGTTGGTCCTCGACTTGAAGAGGTTAAGATTGTAGTAATCAAGGAAGTATTTCCTCAGGAGTCCATTCCACATTACACCGGTTCTCAATTTATCTTTAATATTTATTATTACCTATCTACAAAGTTTTATCTCATTATTGTTATCATTATCATTATTTGAACAACAATGTCCAGTATTGTTGTAACCTAGGGAAGGTTACTCAATAGAATAATCATACGAAGGTTGGTAATGAAAAATAATACTTAGGACAATAACAACACATATAAGATTCATCAGCAGCGTGTAGAAATAGTAGTCAACTGCTATAAGGGAGTCAAGTGAATTCCACAATGAATCTCCAACTGCAGACCAACATACAGTATTTACTACTGTATTTATATGAATGGGGACATAGCCATTATCGTCTGTAGGTATGTTATAACTATAGAGCACTTATTGGGGCTTGACCTCAACCCAGACCTGAAGTGGAACTCATACACATGATCCATTGCTAAAGGTTCTGAAAAAATAGACAGTTGGTTCCCTGTATTGCTCCAGTAAGTACCAGACTCTTCTTGTTATCTTTCACATTTTCAAGAGCCAGATCAGGTGGAAAATGGAGTACTGCTGCCATATATGGGCAGGATCTGCCCAGTCATCACTTGAGACTGGAAAGTGAAGACAACAACTCCTTTTCTAAAAGTGAAACATTGCGAGCCTCTCTCTACTCTATCACTATTTCCATGGAAAGTGTTCAGATAAACTACCCTACTTAACTCTAACCTGTATGGCTAAGAATTGCCATACCATACTGTTATGGTCCAGTTCCTTGTACCACGGTGATAGTCCAAGGTAGAACCAATAAAGAAGAACTCAAATACGTAATGGAATAACACAGATATATTACAAACAGGAATATATACAGAGAAGTAGAAAGTGTTAGTACAAACAATCAGGTTTAGTAGTAATTGTTTGAACACGACTCTGTTTCGGACTGCCTCTGACTCACTCTGACTGACTGACTCCTGATGGAACTCACTCTAGACTTCAGACTGCACTCTCTGCTTCCTCTTGAGGCACAGTATTTATTATGTATGGAATAGTCCATTATGAAATTATGGGTAAGGTCCCATAACACATACGCATTGTAGCAAACCACCATCATTCCTTTTGTATTCCAGTGGTGAGATGTAAGTTCTATTCGAGTAGCTTCTCCCTATAAACAACCACTTTGTGAAATTGACTCCCAAGAGGATGCTTCTTCAATCAATACAAGCTTAACCTGTTCAAGTCTAGAATTAACTTATCTTCCACACATATTCCATAAACTGTCTCTCTCAATCTGTAACCCTCTTCCTAGACTAGTTCTTGGGCCTTATATAGGGTTAACATTATTGTAAAAAAAAAAAATTAATTACTATCATTAGTTCTTATAGAACGTTAACCTGTTCAAGTCTAGGGTTAACTATTAACCCACAAACTGTACCTCTTACTCTGTAACACCCCATCGCAAGTGTATGTTGAGTGGTTCTTGGGCTTTGTACAGAGTGAAGATCATTTTTTGTTTTAAAAATCAATGATAATTACCGAAATAGATTTTACAATAGCGTATAGACAAAGATTTACACCCATCAAGTGTGTAGTGTGTAACAAAACAGTCAAATCTTGATATGCTGCTGTTGTTTTTTTAAAAAGAAACAACGGATTAGATTCACTTGACAACACAAATTGATATCTGATTATTGGCTGAAAGATTGTGTTCTTTAATTTATGCTTTCACATGAGTAAGCTGATTATGGCTTCTTTCACTGTGATTGACAATGTTCCCCAAGAGTTGTTTGCTTAGAAAAGATAATATCCTTTTCTACCAGAAGGGAAATTAATCTACTTTAGCCTGAACAATAAATCAAAATAAGGTTCTGCTATTGTTTTCCTTTCTTTTTTTCTTTTTTTAAAAAAAAAAAAAAACAATACCAAATCCCTTAAGGATTTTAGCAATCATGGTCTTCCATAACTTCCTTTTCTTTATTATCTCACCATTTGTATTGAGTTTTTAGGAAAGATAGTGGGAATCATGTCTTGTTGCCTTCTCCATAGTTTGGGATTCAGAGTTGCCCTTCTCCTAGGTTGGATACAACCTAAAATCTAGAAATCTGTCTACTCTGTTATTTAACCCATAGCTGGGAGAAGATGGATTCATGCCTTTCTCGAGGACATTATCACAAAAATGAATGGAACAGACTAGGATGGAATTCAAACTCCACTTAATGACATCACTGTTTGTGTTAATAACAGTTGAACTAGCTAAAAATCATTTTAGCAATATTGATCTATTAACCACTGTAAAATGTGGTAATAATTGTAAAACCTAAAATAAAAATCCAGTATTAATTACAGGTTTATAAAATATCCAATATTAATTATAAGTTCATAAAATTTCCAGCATTAATTATAGGTTTATAAAATTTCCAGCATTAATTATAGGTTTATTAAATATCCAATAATAATTATGGAATTATAAAATATCTAGAATTAATTATAGGTTTATAAAATATCTAGTATTATAAGCTTATAAAATATCCAGTCATAATTATAGGCTTATAAGATATCCAGTATTAATTATAGGATTATAAAACATCCACTATTAATTATAGTTTTATAAAATATCCATTGTTATTTACAGGTTTTTCTTTAGAGGGGACGATAATGGTTTAGGAATACAAGTCTTAATAATTAACCCATAGCTGGGAGGAGAAGCAGTGGATTCATACCATTCCTAAAGGAAGTGTGTAAGTGAATACAATGAACCCAACACAAATTGGAATTCAGTATCTTATTAAAAATTTCAAGCCATTATCCATATGCACATCCAAGCTTACAGAACAGGATATTTCCAAGTGGTCACCGATGTAGGTAATGACCAGGCTCAATATTTCTTAACTTCACTGATCATACAGAAACTGGTTTTTCAACATGATGTGGTCATAAATAAAACTTTTTTTTTGTTCATAAATTTATAAAACTGTCTGTTCACAAGAGAACAAGAAAATTTAAATAAATTTTAACCATTTCATTATGTACAGGGAATATACAGTAATAATAAATATTGTTCAGGGAATATACAGTAATAATAAATATTGCTGAGGGAATAAAGAGTAATAATAAATATTGATGAAGGAATATACAGTAATAGCAACATCAAGAGAATACCAATCCTTTCAACACACTAGTTTTTGTTGGTAAAAATGTTAAATTTCACCAACATTATTATTTTTTTTCTTTTAATTGTTTCACCCTAAGCAATGCGATAAAGCCACTAAGACGCAAGGGCTCCTTGGGGGAGAGAAAGAGTGCGAGAAAAAAATATCATTATTATGGAGATTGGACAATAAAAATTTTGAAAATTTTAGATTTAAAAAAAAACATATTCGAATGCACCCTGTTATAGTTATTTAAAAAAATTTAAATTTGCCAGTTGTAGCTACAGAATCATTTGCAAAACAAGTGTTTCAATATAAGGGAGATAACCATAAATTGGTAGAAATATAAAATGGCATTAAATGTTTGTTATATGCACTTCAATATGTTGCTTCTATACTTGTAATAAATTTTGTTGAGTGTCAGTTAATTTTTTATATAGAACTTGTATCTGATAAAAATATATATATATATATATATATATATATATATATATATATATATATATATATTATAATAATAATCCAACAATATCAAAATCTGCTACTAAAGTTTCAGGCAACAATAACATCTAATAATTGTTATTGCATGAAACTCTGAGTATCAGATTTTTATATTATTGCATTATTAATATTATTATAATGTTATATTCAGGTTCTGCTGACTTTGGCATTGAGCTCTTGGTTTATTTTATATTTTAGGCTTTAGCTTGTATTATTACTATTTGTGTGTGTGTGTTTGTATATATATATATATATATATATATATATATATATATTAAGGAAAAAGACAACAGGAAAACTGTAGTTTTAACCGCCGCGTTTCATCCAATGTGGACTTTTTCAAGGCAAAAAAATGAAATTAATTTATTGAATCAAAGTATCTATAAACAACAAACAAAATGTCGTTAGCAACTAGAAGAATTTAGAAATGCTATTGTATATTCATATGGTCAACTGAAAAATTATGTCAATTACTTTATGTCTGAAGAGAGTGTTTCATGTTATAAATGTGACACATAAAAAAGAAAATAATTTATTCAGAAGGAAAATCCTCAAGAGTGCTGCCATTGAATATTATCCAAATATTAATCTACACCCAGGTTTTTTCCCAATATCACCTTTCTTAACAGATCACTACTCTCCCAAGCCAATGTACACAACAAACATATCAAGAAATCAAAGAAAATTGTTGAATCCATCAACACAACATTAGAAAAGCAATATTTCTACATGTGAAAATATTCTCTTCAAGTAATATTCTCTGAAGTAAATGACGTAATTTTTCAGTTGACCATATGAATATACAATAGCATTTCTAATTTCTTGTAATTGTTAATGACATTTTGTTTATTGTTTAAAGATACTTTATTTCAGTAAATTCATTTCGTTTTTTGCCTTGAAAATTGTATGAAACTCGTCCTATTATCTTTTTCCTTAATACTCATTGTCTTAAGGTTAATTCTGAGAAATTTATATATATATATATATATATATTCAAATAATAGGAAAGAACAGTCAGATTTATAATCCAGTTTTCTTTAGCAATTATTTTTGTTTAAAAAAATAGTGCATGATACATAATTATATACATATATATATATATATATATACACACACACACACACATACATACATACATACACAGTATGCACTGTGTAATTAAGAACAAATTATAAGATAAAAAAAGATATTTAATGCAAAATTCAGTATATTCCCAAAGATATTTGTTCACATGTTCAACTTAGAAAAACAGTAAATTGTTATTCAATAAAACTGATCTCAGTCCTTAGGGTGGGTTTGATGTCACATTTGAAGAGACTGCATCCCCCAATGGATTCCTATTCTTGTTGGTCTTTACGTCCATGATGGTTGCCTTCAACAACACCTTTTTTATTGTGAGACAGCAAGTTGATCTTCCTCTCAATGACAATTCTGATGTAGTAATCACTCCCATATCATAGCCTGTCAAAACGCCAATTCTTTAACTCCAGTGGAAGTGCTCACATTGACATCCACAGCTCATGTGGTAAAAACAAAATATCTGTCCACAAATTTTGCCCAGCTCTGCTCACTCACTTCAGAAATACCAGGGTCATAAAACATCTTTTCTGACCAATCAGCAAAAGGTCCATGTGTTTTTTTTTTTTTTTGTAGCAGCTGTTTCTGAGTCACTGACTATAAACCCAACACTGGAAGCAACAACCCCAGTATGAGACAAGCTTAACCAAGAATGGTAGACTACATGACTAACCAGGCCATCAGCAGCAACACCAAAATGCTTCCATCAGCAGCAATGGCTTTAACCAGTAACAAAACCACCAACAGCAGAGATTAACTCTCAGACATTACAACATGATAATTTGTGGAATATTTCTCCCATGAGTCTATTCCACTCAACTACATATGCATGTTGATTTTCTGCCATGAGTCTGTTTCGCTCAAATACATATATGGTTGATTATTTTCATCTATCTCAACTACTATTTTGTGTTATACCCTCAGTCTCCCACAACTGATATATGATACCCTGGAATGAGAAAATGATCACATATTGTAAATGGTGGGAAATAAATACATTTATCTCAACCACATCTTATCTCCATTTAGATAAGAATGGTGAAGCTCAGGCTATTGTTTTGGTCATATTAAAAGAGTTCAACAGGGTTTGGCAAAAGTTCAAAGGTTATGGTGTCTTCAGAAAAATTTTTGAACTGATTCAGTCTTTCTTATCAAATCATGAAATGAAAGTTATCCTGAATGGCCACTCTTCTAGATCCTTTTATACTAAGGAAGGCGTTCCCTAGGGCCCTATCCTTGGTCCTACTTTATTCTTAATTTTTATTAACAACCTTGCTGATGGCACCAGTTCTCAACTTGGTATCTATGCTGATGACACAACCATTTTTTCCTGTGTCGATCAGTTCGATAAGGTCAAATTGACAGCTGATCTCAAAAAGACCTTCAACCTGTTGTTAACTGGGGCAAGGAATAGCTTGTTAATTTAAATGTGTCTAAAACAAAACTGCTCTTCATTAATCTTCTGAAAACCTCTTTAATGCTTTCCACCAGCATGGCTGATGCTAACCTCCAGGAGAGTGACTCATTGCACCTGCCTTATATTTAGAGATTCTTGATAAAATACAAAGAAGAATCAGCAATATTATTGGTCCTCTCCTGGTATCTCGGCTTCAGTCACTTTCCCACTGATGTAGAGTTGCTTCCCTGTGCATTTTTATCATTATTTTCATGGTAATTGTTTGGATGAGCTCTTCTCTATGCAACCTAGACTTTATGAATTTAAATGTCATACTAGATTAGCAACAACGTCTTATCAATATACAGTCAAATTGGTGAGATGTCACTGTAAGTTCTATGCTAACAGTTTCTTTTCTTGCACTTCTCACATGTGGAACTTCTTTCTGGCTTCATGCTTTCCTTTGATCCTCAAAAATTTAAACTCAATGTCAATCGTTATCTACTGTCTTCTTGATTACTCTTTTATTGCTCTAATTCCTTAATAATGTTTCTGTTTTCCAATTCTTTCACAATGAGTAAATCCTTGTGTCTTAGTGGCTTTATTGCCTTGCATGGGTTGAAATTGATTCAAAAAAATGTTCTTTTGTTACTTTTTTTTTTTGTTAACAGTAAAGCTTTCTCATGCTAAGTATTGTGGGATGGAGGTGCTAGCTCCATGACCAACAAGATTTGAATTCAGTTATCCTTCACCTAGACTGGTTGTCAATCAAGGCTAAAGAGCCCAGTTTTCCCATAGATGCGGATAGAGTAAACAGAGGAATTCAAATCAGAGGAGTTAGGGGGGGGGCCACATGTTGTGGGTGACATGACTATGAAAAGTTTTGATGGATCTTATTTGCATTAACCATCACACTTTCACAGTGGCAAGTATTGTGGGGCTGATGGTTGGTCTACTTCTCAGCAATCCTCCCACCCCAGACATAACTGCCCAGGAGATTCAGAGGTGACATGATCATGAAAGTTCTTGGTTAGCCAGCCCTGGTTCATGTGGGGGAAGGAAAAGAAGCCTACTGGAACAAATACAGTTTCACCTTCACACCATATCCAGTACCTAAACTGTAGGCAGTAGCATTGATCCTGAAGCCCTGTGGATGGAGTAGTCGGATAGTACTGGTATGACAATCATTGTTGCTCATGACCCCCTAGGATGATCATACGTAAGTTAGACTGTCTATATTTCATTTCATGTGGGAAGATATTTGATGGACAATTGAATAAAGACAAATAAATAAAGCAGAAAAAATGTCCTTGCCTTGACTTTTAGGAGCGTCCTTGCTCTATAGTCCTTCAATTCATATAAGATGAGAATAATTCTTGGCTTTTACCACTTCTAATGAGATTTTGTAGCTTCATACTATTTTTATGCTATGCTTTCCTTTAACAAATAATACTGAATTACTTCCCGGCTTCGGGAGGGTTCAAAATATAAAGCGAATTAAAAAAAGAAAGAAAGAAAGAAAAAGCCAATGTAGTTCAAGTAGGAGAATCTGTGTTTGATACTGAGAAGTTTGAAACGCTAAACTTAACAATACACGCAAAATTATTTTATTTACTGCTATAAAGATCAGAACGGAGAATAATGCCAACCATTTGCCGTCATATTTCAGTCCAGTTGAATTATGTAAAAATTATTTAAAAAAAAAAAAATAGTGAGGGAAAAGGAAAAATAATCTTAGTAAATAAAAAAATCACTCATTTTTAAGACAATGAGTGAAAATAAGTAAACAGAAAGTAAATATAGATTGATAGATAAATGATAGAATTTACTTTTAGTTTTAAATTCAGAATCTCAGTACGTGAAAGGGCTCAATGGCATTTAAAAACTTAAGAGTAAAAAAAAAAGTAAAAACTAAAAAAGAGAAAATGTAAAATAGTAATAAATAATAAATTATTATTATTACATTTTCTCTCTTTTATAATCATTTTGGTAAACGAAAAAAAACCTTTCGTTAAAAGTTTTTTTTTTAAATTTTATTTAACGAAACCTTTTTTTCTTTTTACGCCGGTTAAATTAATTAAATTTAAATTTTAAATCCAGGTTTCAATTTTTTAATTATTTAATTTCGTATCAACCATTTATAAAAGTTAAATAAAAAAACGATATACATTTTTTTTTAATCATACGCATAAAGAATCTTTCTTGAAAAAAAAAAAGAATGCCCGAAAAAAAAAAAAAAAATGAAAAGTAGTCAAGCTCCGACTAAAATCAAAACATAAACATTTTAAAAGTCAATATTGCGTTTAAAAATGATAAAATTGTAATAATAATACAATAATTGTAATTTATAATTTTTCTTGAACACATTTTAAAATAAAATAAAATTAATTATTTCCAGTGAAACATTGTAATGAATAATGATCCATCATCATCATCATCATCATTTATTGAACCGACGATGCTGTATGACAATAAATTTGAAGAATTAATTTCTTTTTATTCACACGTAGAGTTTTCGCACCTATAATATTTAATAAATCTTGCTAAAAAATAAAAACGAATACCTTCCTCATTATTTTTATTGTTGATGTTATTGTTAATAATTGTGTACGTGTACGTTTACCTTAAAAAAAAAGATAAGAAAAATATATATAAGTAAAACACTGGTGTCGATCAATGAAAAATTATTGTAAAAAAATAATGCACTTTTAATTTCCCTAATAAGAAATTGTCAGAAGTCATATTTGTTTATTTAAAATTTGTACTAATTTGTTTTTTAGACTTACCTGTGGTGCCACATTGGTATAATAAAACGTTTCCTGTAGATTTTTCCTCGATTGAAGGTTGTTGCCGGCAGCTGCCATGTGTCCACGGTCGTAACCACTGCCCTTAAAATCCATATCAGTCGCCCGAAAATACGCATGGATTGATGGATCCTCCTCAAAAGAACAGGACGTCCGATCGGCATTCTTCTCTCGCAAACTCTCCGGGGTCAAATGTTCAAAGACCCAATTTGGGCACCTGGTCCTTTGGTCGTAAGACAAAATGTAGTTACCGTATGATCGCAGATTGCTCATGCTAGGAAAACCAAATCGCATAATTTGAGCAACCCGATTACCGGGCATGGGCTCGCTGGGGACGACATTGACTCCCGACGGGACTAACTTTTCGGATGCTTCTAGCGTGGGTATCGCGGGAGGAATGTCGAACCCCAAAGAAGAACCATTTTTCTTTCGTAATCGCTCCAAGCAAGCGCCTAAGGCCCCGCCGACAGTAAGCGAAAGTCCAGTTGTTAGGGTAAGCAAAAGACGGTGGCTTCTCATCGCATCGATCTACGACGGCCCCTGACAAACTGAAACCTTAAAGCCAGCTTTATCGTATGTTGTTTTCTTTATTTGTTTTTCTTTCTTTATGAGAACTTAGAACAGTAACTTTGGCAAGGTAACTCTAGCTGTTCTAACAGTTTGGATTCCGGGTTAAGAAGAGATAAACACGACCCGGTGTTTTAGAAAAGTGTACACTCTGATCAACTAGAAGCTAGAGTTATCTCCCCTATATTGGGTCGACACGTCTCTTCTCATTTTCTTTTTCTGTCTCTCTCAAGTTTTAATTTGGTCGGTAATATTGGTTAATATACACTTAAAAAATGAAATTCTAGTTTCTACGTACTGCAGAATGTAACCTCATTTCATTTTTACAGGCTTAAAAAATTATACCAGATTCCTTTATACATTTGATAACCAATCATAAAGTATTTTACTAAGTTTGTGTTTTTTAGTTTTATGTTGTAATTGTTTTGGTCAAACTGGTACTTTAGGGAAAAAATGAAAAAAATCATTAGAAAAAATCTCTAGAATCGGGGCCATGAAACAGCGGACATAATTCGAGTTAAAATTTATCGTTTTCTCCGAGAAAACGCTTTACTTGAAGCTAGTTATTCTCTTTTGTTTGAGTATGATATAAAGATTCATTGTAAATCAGCAAAATTATTTTCATGAATTATATAATTATAATTTTCTGATTGTACCGCAAATCAGTTAATCCATTTAAGCGGGCCAACCATCACTCGTAAAATCTTGTTCAATACGTTTTTGGATGACTGCGTCTAGCTAGAGCAGTGGTGCTATATCAGTTCCTAGGGGTTGCGAGGATACTAAATCATTAGGGTTGGCTTACTAAGGAAACTCTAGTGTAGTGTTTGGCGATCTGGCATAAAAGTTTACATTGTAGAAAATTTACCTATTGCTGCCATCGTAATAGCGTAAATATTGTATACTACTTAAGGGAAAAAGCGAGCAGAAATTGCTGGTAAAACTGCGGTAAAAATGGAAACAATACAGTCAGTGTGAAGTTTGTTTTGATAAAGAGCGCAACTACTGCTCGAATAATGTTGAGATGTGTGTAATGGCTAAAGTACACAGGTGTAGGTTTTAAAGAAAGCTTTATTCAACTGAGTATATTTATTTCTGAAAAATCAGAAAATGTGGCACAAGGCCGAAATGGGGAAGGGGAAAAAGGACGTTCTTCTGTTTTACCTTTAAACTTAGCTAGCCACAAACGATGACCCAATCATACTAACAATATTCCTTACACCAAAACAACACATCCACCATAATACCTCAATGTCTCTATGAAATTACTAACTAGACCCCATATGTACAATTTATCGTCTGTGGGAAAAAAACAATTTTTAAAAATTTTAAAAACTAGCACCCATGAGTATTTAGAATATGAAATAAAAACTATTTACAAGAAACTAAACAAAATCATTTTAGTAATAAAACCCCCCACAATCACTAAATGTGGCAGAAACATCAGTTAATTGGACGAAATTAATGCGGGACTATAAAACATTCGTTCATCCCAAGCACTCACACAGACACACACTCATTCAGACACCACAACAGATACGAAAACACACACACGAAACGAAAGACGCCCCGCATCCACCAGAGAACTGACATCACTGACCACCTAACGAGGGAGGGGATGGGGAATTAAACTTAAAGAAAAATAGGGACAGAAATAAAAGGGGCCAATGAGCATACATACCCTAGCTAAGTTTATAGAAAAAAGAAACTAAAAATTCAAATAACCAAAACTAAGCTAAACTAATTTCGGAATGGGTGGCCCGTGTTCAACCCAGGAAAAGCAATATCCTGATGCCTAACCGACATCAAAGTGCCACTCCAGGTCAGCCCCTTTCACACGATACAAACTCGCAAGATTCACCCACCTTTTGTCGAATTCTGATGAAGTGAGTCGCATTTCCGTCCTAATCTTAACCTTAAGCTGAAAGTATAAAGTTGGGAAGAAGTGAACTTCTCGCCTTCATAGAATCCCTTCTGACGTGTCATCCAAATTACGACTCTCATAACACCTAGCAAACATAAGAACACATAATGTTCAGCCTTCGTCAGCGATGGAGCCACATTATTACAAACAGAAGCGGCCTCAAGGACAAAGAACTTTCCAGGCAGCATGCGAACAATGAGGCCTTCAACATACTTGCACAACGGCGCTACCACCCTGCAATTAAAGAAGGCGTGACCAATGGTCTTGACTTCTCCACTACACCGCCGGCAGTTTGGATTTTTCTCCAAGCCCGCTGTGCAAAGACTCTTGGCGACCCAGAGAGCCACACACATTACCAGCCAGGTGAGTGATGCCTCATTGTTATTGAGACATTTCAACCCGGACGCCCAAGGCCATATCGAGCGAGCCTCTTGCTTCGTAAGACCGAGCTCGTCAATCAGTTCATCACGAACGCCCCCCCGCCCAACTAGCACCTGATATAATGCCTTACGAGACAACGCCTTGACGTTGGAGAGGCCATCCGACGCCAATAAGAGACGTTTCAGAGCACGACGACATTCACGGTAGAAGGTAGCATTCGACTCGAGGTAAACGGTGGACCTCCTCCTCGCACGAGTGCACACTTCTCAGGGATGGGAAGTTCTTACGGGCGTCTTCCTTTCAGAAGGCGCCCTTCTCATCCGATTCGCGATCCAGGAACCCAATGTGAAGCATATATTGACGAATCTCAATGCTAGCCATACCTAGACCACCTTCAGATGGATGAAGGCAACAGATCTCCCGAGAGACTATGGCAGCCTTGCCTCCCCACAAGAAGGAGAACAAGAGCTTCACTAACGCCAGTAAAGTATCATACGGAAGTGGAAGCACAGAGAGTCGGTAAAGGAGAATCGGGTAGATGTGTAAAACACATACTTTCGCCCTCCCCTTTAAGGAAAGATTTCTCCGAAACCACAAATTAATTGCGATCTCGGCCTTCCCTTGCACCTCCGACCAATTCATTTCCAACTGGATATCAGGACCGAACCAGACGCCGAGAATCCGTCCAGAGGAAAGGTCCAGGAAGAGAAACCCCCTTCCACGCACCCAACCACAAGTCAACCGACTTATCGCGGTTGATCTTGACCCCTGTCAGCATCTCATAACCACCTATTTCTTTACTAATTTCGTCAATCTCGGCCACGCTCGACACAAGAACAGAAACGTCAAGCAGACAACCTTGACGAATGGAGCGAGACAATGTGAAAAGCTCTGATCGTACCCCGTTCACCTCCACCAGCGCACCCGGGGTCGCATACAGAATTCGGATCCAGGTGCGAAAGTATGGCCCGAAACCGGCCGCCGAAAGGACAGCCTCGAGAAAGCTATGGTCAACCCTATCGAAGGCCTTGGACTGATCTAAATTGATCAACGCGGCTTCACTGTCGACTTGCTCGATGATCAAGCGTACCATATGAAGGTTGTCCTGAATAGTCCTGCCCTTCACGGCGCAAGTCTGTTCGGAGCCAATCAGACTAGACAGGACAACTTGCAAACGGTTTGCCAAGACCTTAGCCAAAATCTTTAACTCTGTGTTTAACATAGTTAAAGGGCGAAAGTTACCTAACCCATCCCCACCATTTTTCTCCTTACATAAGAAATTGATTAAGCCTCTAGTGAAGCGTTGAGGCATAGACCCCTGCTTCATCCAATTGCTGAAAATCAGTGCCAGCAAGGGAAAAAAACGGGCAACTGCCTCAAGTCCACTTCGTACGGAAGACCATCTAATCCCGGATATTTGTTCAGGCCAACCTGTTTCAGTGCATCCCAGATTTCCGATTCTGTAATGGGATCCTCGCACCTAGCCACTTCAACTGCCTCAAGGCAGGGAAAGTTAGCTAAATAGGCCTCGAACTGAGCAGGGCTAAGATCGGTCTCACTGGTGAAAAGTTCCTGAAAGTACTCACGAAAAGTCTCACATATGCCCTCGTTTGTAGTCACGACCCGCTTATCCGACAATGTGACGCATGCGATATGTCGCCGAGATGCACTCCGAACCTCCTCTGCACGCAGTTCAGCGGCCATATTCGTTGCCTCAGAAGACATTCTTTTTAACCTAGCCCTAACTACCAGAGCTTGATCCTTCTTGATAGGCAAGGAGGCCAACTCTGCCTTAGCTAAAGCTACGTACCCACTATCACGGGATTTAATCGCCGATCAACTTTTTGCTCACAAACCGTTTGCGCCGCTAGTCTATCTAGATTGAGCCGACGACTATAATCAGTAGCAAACGTTCTAATTTTAGATTTAAGTTTATCCCACCAGGCATTTCCCACCACATACCCCGTCAGTTCCCTCTGTATCATTAGTAGTAGCTGGTCCCGGAAATCTTGCTCCCCAAATAATGAGCAGTTTAATTTCCAGTAACCAGCTATCTTAACCTTAGGGTTATCTAAGTTTATACAGACCCGGACTAGCCTATGATCCGAATAAACTATATATTGGAAACTTGGACACCCTAAGAGCCCTACATCGACTCTTCTGACTCGGTCGAGGTAGCTAGAACGCACCTCAGTAGCCGAGCCGCCACTATTAATCCAAGTCTACACTACCTCCCGAGGGTGTTCATTCCGGTACTTATCGACAAGATCAAACTTGTCGATAAAGTCTCGAAATAGTTTCACGGCCCGGTTGTTAGTACCTGAATTTGGCCCTATACGATCTATATCGGGGTCAAGGACGGCATTCCAATCCCCCGCTAAAACTACCCAACGAGATGTCGCCAAGAACGGCTCGATCTGCCGAAACAAAGCAGGCCGCTCAAAATGCTTATTAGGCGCATAAACCCCAATGAGACGTAGAGCCTTACCCTTTATGGTAACATCTGCCCGCCGGATCTGCGAAGACAAGAGCACATGCAGCCTTCAAAACTTGCTCACCAGCCAAGAGATACCTCTCGTGCGTCCATCAAAACATGCTGAATAGAGGGGAAAATCCCTAGAAGGAATGCTCTCATGATCGCGAGAGAAAAACGGGTCTCTTGCACACAACATACATCTACCCCGAGACGTTGAAGGTCACGAGAGAGCCTCGTCCTGCGGGACTCCGACCTCAGGCCTCGGAGATTTAAACTAGCTAACCAGAGAGACAATAACAAACCGATTAGGGTTGCTTTCCTGAATTAAACATGGACGGGTCAAGATACCGACAGCCTCCCCAATCGACCCGTGGCCCAACTCGGTCTTGATGGTGCCGTCTTGCGAGAGGCCGCCTATATCCCACGGGAAAGTCAACTTTAGTGCTCTATAGAGGGAGGGGTGAACAAAAACAGGGACCCTCCCAGCACAAAATTGTTTCAATTTTTTAATCTTGGGGTCTTCAACAATCGCAATGGGAGGGGACATTTTATACGATGTTATTACTTCGTCAAGCATCACCCATACCTGACGAGCCCCCTCCCGGTTCTGATGACTGTTAATAGACGTTGGGCTTCAAGAAAGTTCAATGGGTTTTCTACATCTCTGTCAGCGTAATGCTTGACAGAGAGGAGGTATTTCCAGTCATTTATTCGGTTGCCGTAATCACGTGCTCTTTCCGCCTGGGCGGGGGAAATACGGCATACGTCCTCGCCTGTGTTATAAATGTGCTTTTGTTTTTTTCTTTGTCCTGAGTAGGGCTCCTTTTTCTTTTGTTGGGAGGAGGAGGCATTTCAGAATCTTTAATGGGGAAGGACTGGGAGTTTGGAGAGGTGTGTAATTTTGCCTGAAATTGCTGGGGTCTCTACTAAGAGGAGTTGAAGGATGGGAGGAATGTTTCTGGTTAGAGGGAGTGGAGAGAATGAACTTTTTAAAAGGAGAGGGCTTTTTCTGACGAGTCTCTACTAAGAGGGGTTGAGGCATGGGAAGTATGTGATGGGGTAGAGGTTGTAGAAGGGGTAGCCTTTTTAGCAGAGGAAGTCTTTTGCTTACTGGAATCTCTACTGAGAGGGGTAGAGACCGGGGTGTCAGCCTTAATGTTGACAGGGGGAGTGGGACTGTCAGTTTCTTTCGTCCCAGGAGCTTCAGGCTGTCTGGCGCTTCTCTCTGGCCCAACAGGGGTTTCACCAGTCCTGTCCCGGAAGCTGGCATGCCCATTACAAGCTTGGCGGAATTCAAAGACACGGTCAGAGAGGGAGTTTGGTCAACTGAGGCCTGACTTCCAGGGGCCTTCTTCTCTGGGCAGGAAGAGGAGACGTGACCAGTCTCTCCACACTTCAAACGCACAAAATGACCGGCAGCTTCAGGCCCCCAAATTTCAGACAGTTGGGAATGGAGAGGAAGGCTTTTTTTCTCCAACATAATGTCAAAGCTCCATCATCCGGTCAAGCTATCGCAGGAAACACCTAGCATTTCGCCATACTGCGACAAGACAGCCGCCAGGTGTTCCCCGATAACCTGAGAAGGGACCTCGTATATCGTCTGTCGCCTGCCTTCGTATTTGGTTCGCAGAATGATGTCTTTCGTAATAATTTCTCTGCTAGTTACTTTAGCACAATCATCTAGTGTGGGTAGCAATACCTCCCACATGAAAAATCCCGAGCCCTTAACAATTCTTAGTGGATTAAACCCCTGGGATTTCAGTGTTTTTACCACTGTGTCTTTCGTCGAACGACAAATTTTGCGCGTACGCTTGTCAACGACAAAGACCAACACTATTCTTTTCTCGATCTTCTTTAGTTCTGTGGGGTCCTGCAAGCGCCCACCTTCTATGATAAGGTGTTCGTAACTCTTGGCACGTCCCAAGAACTCCGCTATATCGATAATGCATTTCGGGGCAGGGGACTTCCAACAACAGGGCGAATCCCCGGCATCCGCGTTATTTTCGGTCTTTTTGGCCGATATTGGCCTCCATATTTTTAGAAGATGCTTTTTGGCTATTATTGGCCACCATACTTTTCTTACACTTTCGTCCCGGCCCCTCAACCTCCGGCGTTTTACTCACGGCTTTGAGGTGTCTACTCGGTCCTAACCAAACTTAAGGGAGTGGCCATAGGTCCCCTGAGCATCCGTAGATTATTCAACCGGTCTGCTGGTTTAATCCTGCTTCCTGCCCACGTTGTGATTTGTTTGATCTAGAAAGCAGAAGTGATGTCCGTCCATTCACGGTCGACTAAAGTTGTAGACACGGCTGGGGAGATGCGCTAAGAATATTTAGAATGCAGCAAAAAAAAAAATAATAATAATATCTGCACAAAGCCGGACAAAAATCGATACAATGGTTAAATTGGTAATGTTTTTATATAGCAGAAAAGAATAGTAGAGAAGGGAAATGGGTTACAGAAAAGAAAAGTAAAAAAAAAACAAAAAACAAAAAACAAACACTGGATTCTAGATAGGGAGAGAGTGTAAGTGATTATCTTGTTGTTAAATCGTCTCAAAACGGTATATGATTCTTGCGATGGAGGAATAAAGATGTCTGTGCGGGGTTTAAAGTTAAAGTTTAAACTTCTCCCAACGATCACCCGGGCCAATTCTCTCTTCTCTCTTCAAGAATTTTCTCTCGTCTGTCTTTTTTCAGCATAACTACGCGTTTATATAGATAAACCCGGCTGATTATAACTGAACCTCGGCCCTACTACTTCGCACGCGATTATCACGGGGGTTCTGGCTGCTTCAACCAAAATCATGTGAATTCTAAAGTTCCTTCTAGCTTACTCTGCTCTATTTCAATTTTTAATCGATAAAAATTATTTCGACCATTTCCATTGTCTCCCGATGACCCAGATTCAATGGGTACAACTTCTGCCTTAGATCAATTTCCCTATCAGTAAACAAAATGCTCTGATATAATTTCGCTATTCAAATCTACTCCAATTTCACTAAAAAAAAAGAAATACGTGTGTGTGTGTGTGTGTGTGTGTTTGTGCGTGTGTGCGTGTTTCCCAGATTCTCTCTCTCTCTCTCTCTCTCTCACTCTCTGTCACACTTTTTTTTTTATTTTGTCTTGGTCATTATTGGCCTCTGTAGCTTTTGTATTGTCGTGGCTACCAACGGCTTCCTCATTAACGGGTGCTAATGCTGGGTATTCATCAGCATTGTCTTTATCGTGGGGATCTTTTTTATGGAAAATAAATGTTTCCTGACCGACTTCCTAAGGTCGGCCATTTTGGGCTTCTTTTTAATAATTAAAAATGAGGGTACTCTTTTTTTCCATTTTCAAGGGAAAGGAGGGCTGATGAACAGGAAAAATGGTTAAGTTTCCCCTACTAGGCGGAAAAAAATTAAATAAACAAGGTTCGCTTAATAGCGAAACAACAAATTTAAATAGTCAAAAGGACAAACGCAAAACCAAAAGACGTACAAGAATTAGACGACAGACGAGAAAAATTAAAACAATATAAACAAGGTTCGCCCGTAAGCGAGACTAAAAATTTAAAAAACAACAAACACAAAAAAAACAGAAGGACGTAGACCGATTGCTATGTTTTTCACACCCACATACACTCCAAGTCATTTTATTCGCCTGCGATTGGCTAATAAATTACTACTACCTTTGTATATGACAATTTAGCCATCGCAGTCGTTCCTTTGAATCTTTTGGTTCTGACCATACTATTCTGTTTAGTGCGAGTGTAGTGATTGGTTAATTTTTAACTAATCACATATTTTTAATGTAAGATCAAGTTTTCCCGCGGTTCCGTGGGAGCCTACCCTTTTTCCTTAAAAGGGGCGACTTTTCGCAAGTCGCCAGTAAGATCCAGTAAGATTCCAGC
Organism: Acanthosepion pharaonis; assembly: GCA_903632075.3. NCBI lineage: Eukaryota > Metazoa > Mollusca > Cephalopoda > Sepiida > Sepiidae > Acanthosepion > Acanthosepion pharaonis. The sequence goes on from CAHIKZ030001247.1 coordinate 2,206,648, forward strand.
CGGCAGCACAAATCCACGATCATGCTCAACGCACACACAGACACAGAATTTCGTAACTACAAACTTATATTTTCTCTCTGTAACTTTTGCCAAGTATAATCAACCAGAACTTTGTTGATTCAAACCAGTTTATTTAACAACACATACCAAGCAATTGTATTTCTTGGTGTTATTCATTCTTCACATGCAAACTTTGCTCCAATAATTATTTTGGAACATTTTCTCCCAAGAGAACTTTCTTCAAACAATTAATTACAATCAATCTACAGTTAAAGGGAAACGACTTCCTTCTCTTTAATCTACATTGTGAATACAAAATTATTTCATGCTTGTTGTATTTTATTCAATATATATTTGTTGGTTAACAAATTGGAGTTGTTGTTATTATTACTTGAATCCTTTACGTAGAAGTATCATTAAACACTGAGCCGCTACAGACGTACACAAGATTAAACAGACAAAGGACGAAAACAAAAAACAAGGTTCGCCTAAGGGCGAAACAAATTTAAACAGACAAAAATAAAACGCAAAACAAAAGGACGTACAAAAGATTAAATAGACGATAGACGGGAACAAAAGGACAAGGTTCTAGACAGAGAGAGACTGTGAGTGATTATCTTGTTGTTAAATCGTCTCAGAACGATATATGACTCTTGCGATGGAGGAATAAAGATTTCTGTGCGGGGCTTAAAGTTATAGTGGCGGAGTTCTGGCTGTTATTATCACTTGACAGAAATCATCAGTTACCTCCCCTTAAGATCTAGGTGAAGTTATAGTCAATGATTTCGTTATTTACACATAAGATCAATATTGTTTTTCATCAGTAGATGATAGAAAAAATTAAAACAGTCACAAAACAGAAGGACGTACAAAAGGGTAATAGACGACAGACGAGAAATCAACAAATAAACAATAAAACGAAGCGTTATACAAGTAAAAAAATAAATAAACGCTATACAAATAAAATACAAAAATGTAACAATTTGGCTGCCGAAAAAAAACAGTCAACCCTATAACAAAACGAAAAACAAGGAAAGAAGAAAAACAGAAAGAAGAAAAACAGACAAAATTTAGAAACAAATATATGTACAAAAGATATTAATAAATAAAACACAGAGCTTTATGGATATTTAAAAGAAAAAAAACACAGAACAAAGTAACACGTAATAATAAACAACAAAGGAAAATAAAGTCGAACGAAAAAGAAAAACAGATAAACAGGAAGAAAATAAATTCAGAAAAGGGAAAATAAACTGTAAGAGAAAATCAAAAAGTTAAATAATAAAAAATAATAACAAAATAAAATTAAAATAAAAATGGTGAGGCTAAGGAATTGAAAAGGAAAAAAATCAAAACTTTACAAACAGTCGCAAACAGTCGCAAAAGAACGTAAGAAAAAAAACGGTAAATCAAAACTTAACAGAATAACAGCAGTTAGCGGTTCAAAGATTCTCAGAATAAAGGTCCAACACGGTCAGTGATTTATTCAACTGAGAATACAAGGTTCGCGTATAGTGTCCTTCTATAGTCCCAGTAAACAGAAATAGCTCTCTCAAAGAGGAGAGTAACAAAACAAGGGGAGATCACTCTTAATTATTCATAATGTGTTTGCTTAAATGTGATGTTTAAATATTGTTTAATTATGTTTGTGCTTACATATAATTATTTATGCGTCGGGGTGTAAATATTTATACATATGTTAATATTTTCAGAAATTTGAATTACATGAAAATGAAAGTATGCGTTAATTGTTGCTGGGTTGGTTTATACACTACTAAAGACAGTTGATGTAAACTGAAGTTATAGTCAATGATTTCGTTATTTACACATAAGATCAATATTGTTTTTCATCAATTCTGGAAGAGGGTGCCGAGAACTGGCTTGTGCTTGTACTGATAAATCATCAGTTACCTCCCCTTAAGATCTAGGTGGTATAAAAAGCACCCTGTAATATCCGTCAGTAGACGAGTAAAGTGCAATAAAGCTTTTATTCACTGGCTCTGTTTTTACTATAGGTAAAGGGGTGCGAACAAGGAAAAGGTTTAAGAATCACTGTTCTAGAGTATGGTGCTTAAGAATAAAGTGGCCCGTTACAAGAGGTGACAGCAGGAAGAAGAGAGAGCATAGTATCAACAAAAAATGGAGAGGTGGATTGAAGCGAGAATTCTTACTCCGTGGACAGAAGATTCAACAACTGGAGTGTTGCTGCTAATGGCGGTGGTTCAGCCGACAAAAAATATGTCCAGGCCAGCGCTGAACTACCGAGTACGTGTCATGTCACTCAGGTGGAGAGATGATAGACGAGTGCGGTGAAATAATACGGAAGTTGAGACGAATGACAGCAGCTTCCGCCAATGTGGGCTTAAGCTTCATATCTACAGATACATATGGCAAGGAAATTGTGGAAATACCAGTTGGTCCAGTTTAAGCGAAAGACCACAAAAATATCCTGAGCCGACCAAGCATAGAAATGAATACAATATGGGAACCAGTAATAAGGAGTGCCAGAGAAAAGCAATAATAACAACAAAAATTGCAATATTAGCTCTGGTAAAACATACAATGATAACAACAAAAATTGCAATATGAGCACTAGTAAAAAAAATGGTTGCTGAAGACATTAGGTGTATAATACCCAGAAATTCATACACAAATATCCTCAAGGACATATGGCACAGTGGATAAAGGCGTTAGTTAGATCCAATGACAGGACCCAAAGAGTGTGAGAGGAGAATTAACAGGAGATAACTGACATCCATTAAAATATGGCACGTGGAACTAGAACAGTCTACCCCAGTGAGCGAAACAAAGGGTTCAGTTCGACATTCTAACCACCTTACAACGTTGTAATAAATATGGAAAAAGTGAAAAGTTTAGGTCGGTGGTACGATCAATCCTTAAAAGATACCAACCAAGTAAAAGAAACATCCAGGTCATTACAAGATCTCCATAAGATAGATCTTTGTCCTCTAAAAGGAAAATGCAAGGTATGGTGCTTAGAGCATGTGCTCATTCCAATGCTACTATGGCCCATACTCGTGTACGAATTTGGAATGAGTACAATTGAGTCAATGGAAAGAAAAATAAACAAATATATCCGAAAATGGTTGGGTTTGCCTCCAGGTTTGTCTGATATCGCATTGTACTGCAGACAAGCAAAACTAAGTTGCCATTTAAATCGATTGTGGAAGAGTATAAATCCGGAAAAATTAGACTTCAAATGATGTTGGATGACTCCAAGGATAAAGCAATAAAAGCATTAAAGCTTACATTAAAAACAGGAAGAAAGTGGAAGGTCGGAGAGACGATAACCAGTGATAAAGACAATCTAGCTTTCAATGAAGTCATCGGTTACACTCAAGCAGGGAAACAAGGGTTAGGACTAAATGAAAGGCAATGGTGGCCGAAAACTTCTGGTAAAGATCGCCGTGACATGATCATTCAAAATGAAATGAACGGAGATAAAAAAAAGACTCGTAAAAGGAGTGCAACAATCCCAACAAGGCCAATGGACAAACTGGGAGGAGGTTCTGCAGAAATCTATTACTTGGAAGGATATTTGGCAGATGGCTCCACTCAGATTGAGTTATTTAATACGTTCCATGTATGATCTGCTACCATCTAAGAACAATCTTGTTAAATGTGTAAGGAAAAGCCACAAACATTAGAACATGTTCTTAGTTCCTGTAAAACAGCCCTTGTCAATGGAAGATATACATGGAGGCACAATAGTGTTTTGGTTGAGCTGGTCAAAATTATAAAGAAATATATGAAGTCTGAGTCATCTAATTCAGCCCAGAAATTTGTTGCAGAAGGAAAAAGATATGTCGGTTCTAATCAAACAAGCAAATGTCATGCTATACCCGGAAAAAATCTCCTTAGTTCTGGTGGCATCTGGGAGGTATCTGTAGACCTTCCTGGTTGGCGTAATGATTACCCCAAAATAATATCAAGTAAAGGTCTTCGACCAGATATTGTTCTGTCAAGGGTGAACTATAAAATCATCCTGGTTGAATTAACAGTACCATATGAATGCCGGATGGATCAAAGCCACGATTATAAAACTAATAAATATGAAAATCTAAAATCAGAGTTAATAAAGGAGGGGTATAATGCAAGTGTTAGAACAGTGGAAATTGGAGAAAGGGGGTTTCGTTTCAGGCACTCTGTACCAATTTCTGGGCCAAATTGGAATCAAAGGGCGTAATAGGACCAAAAGTATAAAACGCCTAATAGAAGTAACTGAGAATAGTTCTATGTGGATATGGAAAAAACGAAATACTCCGTGGAGTGTTTCAGCGAATATGACGGCATGACATGACTGATCGTGAATGCATAATAAGGTTCACGTTGCCTTCTCAGATGCGAGGTTTGCCGTTTTTCGGAATTTTTGTAAATTTGATTTCGCCGTTACACATTTGAACTAGTTCATCTACAACACTTGCATATCGTTATAATGGGGCCTCACATCAGTGAGGGGGGTGGGGGTGGCGGTGTGCAACTGAAACCGTTGAGAGGAAGGCGCACATTCTCTCCTGACGACCCCAGTTTAAATATAAATTCGTAAGGAACACATCAAAATTCAGTGAAGTCATATGCCGTAGAGAAGCTCGGTGGAAGTGACTTTTTCTTCATCGCGTTGCTACACACCCTTCAATTTAAGTTCATTTAGTTTCATGATAATCCTAATGACTTTTTAATTGTTTCACTGTTACGGACTTTGGACGCTTGGGCAGGTTATGTATTGAGTTACGTTCACATTTATTTTTGTCTCCCACCTGGATGCTCGTTGGGCTTTCCTATCCATTCTTACTTACTCTTGCCCTTTATTTCCGGCTACCACAGAATCTGACTCCCAGCATTTTTGGCCTTTTTTACTTCCAGCTACCTCGGACACTTGCTTCTGGCATTCCTAGCATTTACTACTTCCGGCTTCCACGGACCCTTATCTTCTGGCATTCCTGGCCTTTATCATTTTCGGCTACCACAGACTCGTCTTCTGGCATTCCTAGTCTTTATTATTTCCGGCTACCATGGACTTTTTAGGCATTCTGGGATTTACTACTTCCGGTTACCACAGACTATGACTTCCGGCATTTCTGTCCTTAATTACTACCGGCCCTTATCTCGACCTTGGTTGATCTGCGTTAAAGGATCTGCTCACAACAGACCCGAACTTCTGGTTACACATGGGTCCCGGCTTTCCTGTCAACCCAACTCACTTGGTTTAGGATATTGCTGCATGCATTTCGTCCAGATTTCAAATAACCTATTCCGTACACTTCGGATAAAATACTACGGAAGGCTTACTATTGGATTTGACCAGCAACTACGAAATGCCAGCACAAGACATTGGATTTGACTAGTAACGCCAGCACCGAACATTAAACTGAACTTTCTTCTCTTTGGCTATATCGTCAGACTTCAAATAACCTATTCCGTACACTTCGGTTAAAATACTATGGAAGGTTTATCTTTGGACTTAACCAGACGTATGAACTTAACTTTCGAACTGTCGACTTACATGCCGACTTGACTTACATGTACACTACTTTTAGCATTTAGCCACAGTTTTCACAGTTATCTAGATCTTCTAGTCAGTCTGTATTCTCAATGTACTCAATTCTGCCTCCATCTCTTGATTCTTGTTTTGTTCGGGTTCCTTTAAAATAATCACTATTGTATCCAATGTAAATAAATTTTGGATTAATTTTAAGTTTGTTGTCCTCTTGTTGACCTATCAGATTTCACGTCTTTAATTTAAAACGTTAGTGGGCCTCTTGTGATGCATTCATTATTTGGGACGCACAGGCCATGTTATATCGCAGCCCCAAAGAAAGAAAGTGAAAAGAAAAAGAACGAAGGAAAGCAAGAAGCATGTGGAAAAGGAAAGAAAAACAAATTGTTTTGCCTCCTAAAACAACAAAGTACTTATCGATTTATCAGGAACACATTCTACAAAGTAATGAAACTCGGCCGCGCTTATATTTTCTTTTTATAATCAATGTTTCATCAATCTCCACCATTTTGTCTGAACTTCCAATTAACAATTTTATCAACACTTTGTTTCAGTGGAATCAAGGAGAAGGCTTATACTTAACACCAGAAAGAGGCAGCTGAAGTTTCTTGGATACATAATGAGGAATATGACACCCATTGGTGGTCGCAGCGCCAATATGTGACGTCCTCTGGTCGCGACGACAATATGTGAAACTGCGCTGTCGGCCCGTGGTCAACTCCCAGTTGCGGCGCGAAGCTGTAAGGTTTCTTCCACCAGCGTTTTGGGGTTGACTCCTTGTCGCTGCCACCAACCTGTGTCCCGGTCGATCTGGTCGTTCCCGGTTCGATACCAACTTGTTGTTCTCAGCTCACTTCCAACGTCTGGTTACCGAAGTAACTACTTTGATCTCAAGTCTAACCTACCCATGTTGTGACTTTCATCTTAGGTAGACAAAATCAATCAGGCGTCGGGTTGTAGTGCAAGCTGAATCCGGGGTGAAGGTATATCGCACAAGCGTAAGTAAAAGAAACAATAAAACAAAACTCAAGAGGTTCAAATATGTTGAGAAATAACAAATTATCTTTATCTGTCTGTTATATACAGGAGTGTTTCTCTCCCAGCCCATTTCTATGGATTTGTGACACTTTTGCGTTTCTTAAGCGAGTTTTGGTATCTTAAGTCGTTTGTCAGTATAACTTGTTTTTGGTAGGAAGTCGAAGTCGGAAGGACGTGAAATTTCTCGGTCAGCTTCTGCGAGGCAACACTCTGATTGAACCCTAACTCCAACTGCGAATCAACTGCCGGGGGACGTTCGTTTATATGGACACTGACCAAAACCTGGTGTGGGGCCTGACGTGGTTTGGGTTCCTCGATAATTCTCGATTCCCAAAAAGAATTCTCTTTGTTCTTAGGCCAGGAAAATTAATTACTTCCCATTTTTGGAAGATTAATCACTTTCCATTTCGAGGGTTTCTCCCTCGTCTGTAAGGGAAGGTCGGAGGAGAGTTATCCTCATAGACTCTTCCTCTCTCACATTGGTATCTCATACCAATCCCCTCAGTGGGTGTTAACAACTTCTCTGTCTTTCTCATACATTTATCTCCGCCTATCACCCATGCTTGACCAATGATCTCTCGGCAGTGTGGGTGTGGCTAGACTGGCCCTCTTGAAATTATTATCCAGAATAATAATAATTCTTATCACATCTTTCTTTTAGGGACACCCAAAATCACTTAGTCGGGTCTCTCTGCCGACTCATCAATCACTGTCAAAACCCGACATCCGGTTTCTCTGTAAGTCAACTTTTAACTGGGAAGTCCGTATTTTACCTGAGAATCAAAGTCTTTATTTTTCTCATGCCTTAAAATCCTCTTATCACCAGATGCCCATTTTCGACGACGCTGTGTCTGACGTCAACAGTTTGAAAAAGTAATAATACGATTTTCTTCCTCATGCCAGAATTCTAACACACACCAGATGGTTCCCTTCGTTGGACACAGGAATTAAAATTAAATAATATCTCTGAAAGATAATATCGATTCTCTCTGCCTGTATCGGTCGTCTCAAGCCGAAATTTTTTTATGACCGCCATGTGTCAGCTGGCTTTGTTTTTCTTTCTGAATTCTGTTTCCCTTGGCGCGTCATTCTCTTATCATGACATTAATCAGTTTTGACAGAATCTCATATCTCGCTTTTTCTTACGGATTTTCTGTCTCGTACGAAAAGTATCTTTCTTCGTAAATAAAATAAAATCTTCCTTTTAACGTCGCTCAGTCTATCTTTCGATATAGCTCTGTCTCGCCTTAAGTCTTTCCTGTTTTTAATTTCTATGGTTAATTAGTTAGCCAATTACCATAGAGAGAGAGAGAGAGAGAGAGAGAGAAGAGAAAGAAGCGCGTGACATACATGACGAGCTTGGGTAGGTGGATGACAGAACGTGGTGTGGGGGAGGAAGCAGAGGGAAGAAGTAGCAAGGGATAGAGGGAGGTGGAGAGCCATGATCGCTTACGTCCTGAAAGGCCATGGCGCATAAAAAGAAAGAAAGTAGCACAGAGCTATACAAAATCTAGTCCGAATTATATCCTCTGTTTTATGGTCTCGATTCTAGACTTTTACCCCAAATTCTTGAAACTACTTAAAATAACTGGTCCGCTCATAAAAAGGCACTTTTCAGTTATACGACTATATAATGCAAGTGAGGTGTTGTACAGGACGACATAGACTGTGTTTTAATAACTATTAACCTTGGAATTTTAATTCTCAAATACTAACAGCTACAATCTTCTCATGGTCAATTTTCTACAGCTGTATTCTGTGTGCGGCAATGAGCGAGATGCGAAACAAAACACAAGTTGGAAGGGCATGTTCACTTATCGACGGGTATTTATGTGAGGAGAGAGGCATAGAAACACATTTTATGTTGTTTTTGTTTTTTTACAATGATGTTCACCCTTTAAAAGGCCCAGGAGTCACGAGGTAGAGGGTTACAGAGTTAGAGGCACATTTTATGCGGATAGGTGGGAAAGATAACGGTTAACCCTAGACTTGAATAGATTAAGATTGTAGCGGTTGGGAAAGCATCCTCTTGGCAGCGGTTCATGAAAAGAAGCTGTTCGAGTGGAACTTACATCTCATCCATGGAATATGAAGGGAATGAGGGTGGTTCGCTACAATGGGCGTGGTATGATGGGTCCTAGCCGTGAAGGCTAGAACTGGTGGAACTAAGGAATGCAGTTCGTCTGAGCACTTTCCATGGAAATAGCGATAGAGTTGTGAGAGGCTTGCGACATCTCGTCTATGAGAAAGAGGTTGTAGGGTGGAAAATGATTTGTCACCCACAAGGATTTATTCATTGGTGTCGTGCTTCTTTCCCAGGTTTTAGTAATTATTTCAGTAATATGTTTATTCCTCAGGTTTTAGTGGTTAAATCACCGTGTAGTAGCCTAGAATATGTAGTCGTATAAGTGAAAAGTGCCCCTCCCCGCCAAAACACACAAGAAAAAATATTTGGAAGTTGTAGATTAGCCTCCATTAGACATAACCTAAACTAAGGCACCAGTCAGAATCGAAGATTATTATTATTATTATTCCTACTACTACTACTACTACTACTACTACACCAACACAACCACATCTTTTAAATAAAACATAAAAAGTTTCTTCTCTGAAGGAAAAGCAGAAGCAGAACATCAGATGAAATAACATTTATATATTCTTCCCAGAAATATACAATAACAACAAAATGTTCAATTTTTCTTTCAGTGAAGTTTTATCAAGTAATTAAATGTTCGTCGTGCGGTGTGGACAGAGTCTGTGAGTTTATAGATAAGGTTATAGTCGACAGATGCTGGCTTTCATCTTCAATTGTGTGTGTGTACGCAAATCAAACTGGCCTCCAAAACTGTTTTGAACCCTGAGAAGCAGCATGCTTCTATTTTTTTAAAAAAATAAACGTAAAGTTGATTAAAAATCTAATTTCACATAGAGGTGCGAACTTTTGTGAATTGGTTAGAAAATAATCTCACACTGGCTCGCGAAAAACTTTTTTTTTTTTTTTTTCAAATTTACGGGAGTGGAGAAGGGAGTTATTATTCCTATTTTCTAAATGGTCCAAAAATAACACGTGGTAAGTCTACAACTACGTTCGCAAGTATTTTGGCAGTATTTGCCTTAGTAATTATTGCTTAAAGGGATTACAATTCCAAAAATGGCAAAACAGATTACAATTTCGAAAATACCCAAAGGGATTACGATTCCTAAAATAACAAAAATGATTACAATTTCAGCATTGACCAAAGTGATTACAATTCCGAATACTTTTCTTTTTTTTACTCAAGTCTTCGTTTTGTTTGTTGTCTTCGTCACTAAATATTTGTTTGCGGGCCAGTATATCACCCGCAACAGATCTAATGAATGCTGATAAAAATTATTGCCCTCAAAAATTTTCGAATATTTTTTATGAGTGGACCAGTCAGTTTAAACAGTATTGTTATTTAATGGACATTGAAATATTGAATAATCTGTAATTTTTTTCTTCTGCCAAATCTATAAAGGATTATTCTGGAACATTAGAACACTTTTTTCAAATTTAAAAGCAGCTTATTTCTCACATTTCTGTCGTGTTTATTAAGAAAAATAAATTTTAGATTATCTATGAAGGAAATTCTGTCGTCCAGGTTTTGTTATAAAATCCCAACGTCCAATTCCGAACAATAATAAAAGAAAAATAGTGAAGATATGTTAAATAAATCATTAGTATTTACAAACATATGAACATGAATTTAAGAGTTAAAAAGAAGTAAAGATAGTGTTTAGTTGAGTTAAAGTTTTAGTGATTCATAAATAAGAAGAAGGAGTTGCGTCCCCTGTTTTGCTAGGTTATAGTAAAAGGAAGGTAGGTTGAATTCCCATAATGCACTAGAAAGACACTTTTGGCTTAAAAAAAAACTCTGACAATCAACTGTTTAACCAGAAAGACGTGTTTTCTTAAATTAACTCACAAGAAAGATATCTCTTGATACAGAAAGTATGCCTAAATAAGTCTAAAACTGTTTCTTTCTTTATATTAATACATAGTAGTTTACTGGGTGTAACAGCATAATTGTCCATCCTAAAAAATGTTTAATATATAAAAAAACCCACTAAACTAATTCAGTTTTTTTTTTCAGGTTTTCAGATAAGACGTTTAGCCATCTTGATACCATTTGTTGTAAGAATCATTGAAAAACCCTTTCAGTCATTCAGCTAGAAAGAGAACAGGTTAAATTGTTTTGGGTTAGCCCAACTATCTTCCCGAATGAGCAACGGTGTAAGATAAAAGATCATTTAGGCCTTCAGTAATGGTACCACCATTCATACTCTTGCTTCCATCTTCAAAGTCCATTCAAGAACCATCAAGAGAACGGTGAATAAGTTTATAAAAGAGGGAACAGTAGAGAGGAAAACTAGATCAGGAGGTCACATCAGAAGGAGATCAATTAGATCCAAAAAGATCCAACTCAGTTCATAGGACGTTTGGCACGTGAGAGAGGAGTTTCAGCTATGACAGTCCTAGGAGCAGTGAAAAATGACTTGAAATTTTACCTGAAAGTAGGCTCAAGAAAAATGGGTTTTTAGTTTTCTCTGATTGGTTAAATATTTTACATGATGTTAATTTCTAACCAATAGACATTTTGATATAAACAGTGTATGCTGAATTGTGGAATCTTTTTGGCATGTTTGTAATATTGTCTATTGAGTAGAAAATAAAGTTTAGAGGTTGTTTTAATATTGTGTGTATGTAATTGTGTTGGAAATAGTGTTTATTAACCTATGCACATGAAATGTTACTGGATCTTCATTTATATTCTCTATTTTGTCCAATAGCCACATCACATTGAAACACTGGTTCTCGTACAATCAACAAAGTTAAGCAACGTCAAACCTGGTCAGTACCTAGATGAGTGATCGCTTGGGAATACCAGGTGCTATAAGCTTGGATGTGCAGTAGATAATGGCGTGAAATTGTTAATCGGAGAACAGAGTTCCAATTCCAGTTGGGTTTGTTATATTCATTTTCCATCATCTATGGCAATACAAACCGGTTGGAAGGTGGCTAAAACTAAAGCACAATGTGGCCTCTTGGTTACCTACCAGAAATACATGCCGGACACCTATCAATGCACGACATGGCACTGCAAATATCTAATATTATGTAACTGTTGACCAGAGCAGCCTCTCTGAACACTACCAAAAAGTTTGTGCCCCTTGTCGGGATGTAACAACCAGAAAAATTACAACCTGGTACCTTCGAACATGCCAAAAAGATTCCACAATACAATTTTTGTAGTTGGCCACTCGTATTCGAGAATACCTGTCTACTAGGGCGGTTCACCAATCCCTGTCGCTTGCTTTGTTTTTTGTACGATAACAATTTTTATAACCTGGAAACAAATTTGGGAATAATCGAAATTAATTGTATGTACACTAAATTGTCTTCAAATTAAGGGGCGGCAAAAAAAATAATCATTGAACTTAAAAAAGGTAAGCTTAAATATTAATGCAATACCTAAATACAGCGATCAATTTAGAGTTCTTCTGTAGTTTATTGTTGCCTATCACATCTACTCTTCCCTACCTATTGTGATGAAGATCCAATCACGAGCACTCAACAGGAGCTAACTTAAATGCTGCCCAATAGGGCGGCTTTTAAGTTTGTATATAATATATATCCTCAATCTTATTGTTTTTGTTGTATTTTTATTCCTTAAATTTCATTAGCCGGCCTATTTAATCAATATATATGTATGCAGATATAGTAGGCTGATGAAAGAAATTCAAGAGATAAAAAACAACAAAAATAATAATATTGATAATAGGACTAGTAATATTCATTGTATATTAGTAGGGTTTTTGACTAAATAGAAACATGATGAGAAAAGATGTTAAAAATCGGGATTTTCGGATATACCGGGGGTAGATGTTGATGGGCTCGCATGTGCTATACAGGGTGTCCATAAAGTTCGTGTGCACTTTAAAAATTTATAACTTTATTTGTATTTGCGATAGAAATAATCTGTAAAAAATGTTATAAAGTTTAATGTACCTAGTTTTAAGTATAGCTAAAATAACTAATGTGATTTCAGGCATTACTGTAAATCAGTTGGCAAATGTTTTCCGTGAACTGCAAAATCGTATTACCCTTTGTATTGCTAATGATGGAGGATATGTGGAAACTTAAGTAGAATTTCAATAAAACCTTAAAAAATATAGATGTTCTAATCCTTTTTACAAATTATTTCTATCGCAAATAAAGTGCACACGAACTTTATGGACACGCTCTATTACTAATAAAATCTAGTAGATTTGGGCTAGTTGCTTGCTATGATTAGGGTTGTAGAGGATTGCAGATCAATTCTTGTGGAAACTGTATTCATTGAGTATGCCTAAATTGCTATTTAAACCTAGAATGTGTGAATTTATTTTAAAAATGTATTTTAACTCAGATTTTCGGCGATCTTGTTGGTATTTAAACGAAGACGCTAAAAGGTATCAATACTACAACTTGGTAGGTTGAAATGTGCAGCTACAGTGAAATTGTTACTGCTTGTGATAGTTTTCTGATGGTTCTTAAACTGAATACAGAATTCCATACGTCTGATCAATATAATTTGCTGCTTTGAATTTATACATAATAATATAATTTTAATGTCTCATTGTTCGTTTTCTGTATTTTTATTAACACTTAGGCAGAAATTCACTTTTACCAACAGTCCAAAAAGGAGTTCAAGGCTCACTACAGAAAAAAAAGGAACAATAAGACATTAAAGAACATAAGGAAAATTTATTCCTTATAAAAATTTATTACTTTTATTTCCCTGAAGAAGGTCACGAGACCGGAGACTCGTGTAGCAGAAATATGAAGAATAAAATATATATACACTAAAACAAATCCACATTATAACCAAAAACTTTTGAATTTCTCTTTTAAAATATACATTTTTCTCTCGTTGGAACAACTATAATCTATATATATATATATATATATATATATATATATTCTAGTTTATTGCTTAAGCATTATTTTTAATAGATACCCATATTTGAGTAGATGCTCTGTTTTTATTTATTTATTTCCATTTACCAACCTAAATACTGGAGAAGTTTGTTAGAAAAATATGTGCTCCTTGGAAAGCACATACTAAAAATAACACTTAAGCAAAAAATAAAATATGTCGTATTAATAAATGAAAAATCTCTTATATATCTCATATATATATAAGTGAACATGAAAGTCAACACTCAGAAGCGACAGACTGTTTCATGCTAGACGCAATCGTCAGGCTGCGAGTGTTAGATTTTTTCTCGACTATTTATATATATATATGGGTCAGTGGTGCATTGTGGGTAATCCATTCTGGCGGTTATTTTGCCGGGAGTGAATTATTTATTTATTTGGGTTAATTTATTGTTTTCATTTTATATATTTATTTATTATTTTTGGTTTTCGATGTTTTATTAACGTAGTAAAAAATGGGGTGGGGGGCGTTGGGAGATTTGTTTAGGTCACTTATTTAATAGTTTATTTTGGTCTGGGAAGATAAAGCTATTTATTCATCCAATTTTTGGATTGATCGCTGTAGTCTATTCTGTTATTTTGGCAGGAGACAGTTTGTAATTTGTTTATTGTTTTATTTATTTGGATTGATTATTTTAACCTGTTTTTGCTTATTTATTTTTATTACTTCTAACAGGAGCAATTTGTTTATTTATTTGGATTAATTTTTACTTATTTTTTCCTATTTATTTGCTTATTTTTTTTATTTACTCTATTCGGTCTTTGACTCTTGAGTAACATAGTATTTTTTATCGTTAAATAGCAGTTATAGCTATTTTCTCATCCACTTTTTGGATTGGTTGTTGAAGTCTATTCCAACGGTTATTGGTTTGTTAATTTGTTTACTTTATTTGGATTGATTATTTTTACTTGTATTTTATGTATTTATTTTTATTTGTTCTATTCTAATGGGAGTGGTTTGTTAATTTGTTTATTATTATTTGCTTGAGTTAGTTTATTTTACTTGTTTTTTATAGTATTTTGTTTATTTTTATTTATTCTTTAGTTTTCGATTTTTAAGTAATGTAGTAAAAATTTGTTTTCATGTCTACATTTTGAAATGAGCTCATATCGTTTATCTTGGTCTGGGAAGGTAATAATAGATATTTTCCCCCCAAGGCAAAGTTTGCAGGTGTTGGATTTATTGTTATAGGCTGATAATCTTTTCCATGATATGTGTTTTGTTTTTTAATTTCCCAGATATACTTAGAAAGCATTGTTTGTGTATTTACTATTTGTGAAAGATGTTTCGTGTGCATAGTTTCTTTGATTTCAGGGTCATTCAGCTACTCCTGTGCATACTTTTTCTACATTATCTGTTGATTTTACCATGGCTTGGTATATTACATTGTTTTGTAAGCAATTACCATTTAAGGTATATTCATTCTTTAATCTATAGTTACACATGGCTTTAATTTGTTTGAACATTTGTACTAGTTTGATTCTGATGTCTCCAATCCATAGCACCTATCTTCGGTTACACCTATTGCTGACGACCAAACATTGTTGTCTAACAGTTAATAGCTAAAAGACAAAAGTATAATTGTTTATTAACCTTTGTCTTCAGCCAGTAGCCATCTAATTATAAATCAGGATTGTTCAAATAAAACCAAAGACAAACAACAAATTACACAAGAAACACAAAATTAGAAAATCTAGACAGTTTATTTTGTCACTGTACAAAAAGGAAGAAAGGCAAAGACGAGGAAAATTGAAATCACCGAGAAGTTCCACTGGACTGCCTGAAAAACAATAAATAACATTTATTAGATATATGGAAGAATTTTCTTTTTGCACTTAAAGACAATGTAAATAAAATGTATTATACATACATAGATATTTTATATATTCTTTTTCTTACATGTGTTCATTCTCTTACAAGTCAGGCTTATGGCTACATCACATATAATCACCCAAGTTAAGCAATGTTGAACCTGGTCATTATCTAGATGAGTAATCGATTCAGAATACCATGTACTGTAAACTTGGATGTGTGGGTGGTGTAATGGATAACGGCCCAAAATTTTTAATAGGAGAGCAGAGTTCTCATTCTTGTTGAGTTCATTATGTTCACTTACATACAAGTACCCTTGGGAAAGGTAGGAATACACCCATTCTCCCAACAGATATGGGTTAATTAGTAAAACTTGTCACATTACATTGTGAATTCTCACAATCTAAAAATATTTCCCAACTTTAAATAATCCTAACATAATACTATCTTCCCCCACTTGTGTATGTTTGTATAATTCAGATATAAGTAATAAATATCTGTTAAAAGACAATATAATACCCAAATAATATACTAATGCGATTTGTACTGAGAGACCTTCACAAGGTAAATGTAAAGAGTTTATTTTGCAACATGTATTTATATACAGAAGTAAAGTGGAGGAAAAATATCATTAAGTTTTCAAAATTTTAAATTTAAGAATAATCTAAAATATTCTTAAAACTGTAAGTCAAGGAAAACTTAAAGTATACTAAGTGATGTAATTTAATATCTAATAAGCAAAAATGAGGAAATATTTGTGAATTTTTATTTTCTTATTTGTGTGTATATATATATATATATATATATATATATATATACACACACACACACAAGTCTCATTAAAGACAACTGACAAGGTACTGTGATCAAGCTTTTTATTTAAATTTTCTTGCGTCTGTACAAGTGTTTTCTTTTCTAGGCATGAAGTGTGTAAAAACTGTCCAAATGCTCTGCATTTCCAAGTGTTTTTGCCTATACTTTTAGCCATTATCAAGGATGATTTCATCTTTACTTTTTAACTGAAATTATGGGGATGTTTTATTTTTCAAACATCTTCAGCACATTGTGGCCATGTTCGTAGTTAATTTTATTGAGTGTTGGCTTTTTCTTTTTTATCATTAGAGCTTTCATTATTTTAATCCTTTTTTCTTTTTCTTTTTTTTTTAAAATGTGGATGAGGCTATTATTCTTGTATTTTCTATTAGTATGTTTTGGATGGAGTCTGGTAGGTTTGTACATGTTTAAATGAGTTCTAATAGAGGTGTGGTCAAATAGGTGTAATGTAAGTCAGCTGGATAGGCATGTAGTAGTGTGACCAATGTCATTATCTATAAGTTTAGTTTGATCTGGAATACAGTTCCTTAAGGGTCATTTGAACTCGTAAATAATGTTGGTTCTTTGTAGTTTTGATTTTCCAGATGTGTAGTTATTTTTGAGGATAAGGTTAGCTGTTTTCAATTTTTAAACACTTCATGTCCAGAAAAGAAAACAATTATATAAACACAAGAAAATTAAATAAAAAGCTTAATTGCAGTACTTTGTTAGTCATCTTTAACAAAACTTGTATAAAAGAGGGATCACCGCCTAAAAACAATATATATATATATATATATATATATATAGTCAAACCTAGAGAGCCAGACAAACCTACCAAGGTTTCACCTAAGCGGATCATCAGGGAAAGCACTTTTTTAGTTAGTTGATTACTCGTATCGGGGTTTTTTCTTCGGGCTTTGGACCTGTATGTTGTACGATTATTTTCAACAGACGTTCATGTTCCTAGCTCTTTTTTTTTAAAACCTTTTTTTTTTCCTTCAAATTTGATTTGATCATTAGCAAATCAAGAAGCCAAAGGTTTTCCGAGATGAGTGTAGTTACCTATATTTATGTGTGTGTGTGTGTGTGTGTGTGTGTGTGTGATTATTTATTTATTATTTTAATTTGATAAATTATTTAAATATTTATTTTAAATAATAGGTTTCGAATTTTCTTTAAACTTTTCCTTTACTTACACAGATTTAAGAACATTTTTGCTTATTCTTAAAATTAAAATTTTGAAAATATAACAATTTTTCCTCCATTTTATCTCTGTTTATAAATACATGTTGTTAAGTAGTAAAACCATTACATTTAACTAAACTTGTAGGATATTATATGGATTAATGTCATGAAAGAGTTCTTTCATGTTGGTTAGTAAGATGATTTTGTTTAGCGGCATGTCAACCTCTATAGCTTATTTATTTAATGCTAAAATCTAAATATTTTGAACACAATTTTATGGCTTCGACTACAGATAAAACGTATTGTTGGTAATTTCAATACAAATATATATTGTTTATCATTTCTTTATAAAAAATGTACTGCTGATATTTTTACTATACAAATGTATTTTTATACTTTCACAGTGTTCTGTTTTTATTTGAAGAGTCACTATTTGCCCATAGCTAGGGATAAAAATAAGAAAACAAATTTGATATTGGTAACCATCCAAGTAAAACCAACTAAAATGATAGAATAAAAAAATCAAAATCAAAGATAATCTTAAAAATTATAAAATAAAACTTACTGAGTTTCTTTATGAGATCGCTTCACATACATCTTGGGTTTGTATCTCTTCTGAGTCCTGAAAGAAAAAGAAAAAATTTAATGTACACAGGCATTAAAACATGAACAAAATATACACAAATACAAATAAAAAAATAAAAGTATATAACCTAAACAGAAAGGATACACCCAGATAAAGTAAACAGATTTATAAAAGCCTCTGATCAGAACTATTCTCATATATATTCATGCTACTATTTATTAAGAATCCTGTAACAGTGGCTGTCATAACTAAATTCTAGATCAGGGATTACCAAAATAGACAGTAATTGGGCTGGTAGAAATGTAGGCAGTGAGGAAAAGGTTGTGGTTAAAGTGGGGATGAGGGTGGCACAAGAACTAAGCAATACCACACCACCAACTTTTTGAGATTATATATATATATATATATATATATATATATATATATATATATATATATATATATATATATACACACACACAGAGAGAGAGAGAGAGATAAATAAATAAAACAGTTTTAAGTATGCTATATTTATGGGTTAAAGTTCTCAATATCAGAGATAGAGCATATGTAAATATAAAAGTGGACAATGAGGTCAACACCCAGTGGTGACAGTCTGTTTCATGATAAATGCAATCATCCTGACCTGACGATTGCATTTAGCATGAAAAAAAGAAAAAACTGTGTGTGTGTGTGTATATATATATATATACACACACACACGCACATACACCCCCCCACACACACATACATCATATTTAGTGGAGCAGGGTCTTAACGTGGTCACCCAGTTTCTTTCCAAGCAAAGAAACAAATAGAAAATTACTGAGTGAAGGGATCTAATACTTCTTCTTGGTGCCTTCCAGCCTGATGTTGAGAAGCTGATATCCTTGCACAAAGTACATCCCACCCTATTAAAATAAAAAAAAAAATTTTTCACCCTTTCCTATTGCTGAACCAGCCAAAGTAATTAGTTTATTTGGCTTTTATTTCCTTTGTACTATTTTTTCTTGGTAAAATGCAGGTGAGTGTGTGTGCTTGTTAGATTAGCTGTAACTTCAAATTTGCAGTCAACCTGATACCAAGAAAGAAGTGCCTTCCTATGAATGTGGGAGACAGGTGGTAGGGATGTGACCTAAAAGCTAGAAAAATGCCTGGCAAACACTGTTCTATATGAAGCATTTTCATTAACTTTTTGACTAGTTTCCCTTTCATCTCATGTTTTTTTTATGTATTTTTATTTGATCACAATGTGCAGATTATGGTCATCTACAACCATTAAAGCAAGCAATTTGATAAAAAACAAAAACCTTCATAGCCAAATCAGTAAAAGCCTCATCCACATCAGTCATATTTCCAGGGAAGAAATGAAAATTTATATCTTGTTGGAAGCAACTTCATTTTATTTCAAATTCAAGCTGTTTGCTCATAGAATGTAGCAGCCCCAGCTTTATGGTAAAATGTAATAGTAAAAAAAAAATGGAATATTCTATATTTGTTTATAGTCTTAAATATATATATAATATATATATATATATATATATATATATATATATATATATAACTGTCATGTTTTATGACTTGCATCCATTTATTCACCAAAATCACTGAAGATTCTTGGCTTTTTTTTTGACCATGATGAAAGTGTAGTATATGTTCTCTCCTCATTTGAGATGACAGAAGGCACATGGTAACCAGGATTCAAACCATGTGTCAGCATCTTCCTCATTGTGCTCAGAGAGGTAGGGTCAGTGTAATATCAACATCAGCCTGACTAAGCAATTGTTGTTGTTGGGTCATATGCATGTTCATGCACACAGGGCACTCCACAGAAAAAAATTACCTTGGGTCACATACTGCTTTAGTGTGGAGATCAAGTAAATAAAATCACTGAAGATTTTTGACTTCATTTTTGAGGTTTGTAATTATTATTATAGAATGATTTAATAGGATTAAAGTTCTCATCAAACAGGCAAGATGAATAAATTAGTGTTGGTTTGAATCCAAAGGAAAGACAGCTAAAAACATTTCCTCTCCAAATTTAGACAAACCATACAGATGCATGCTGGGATTTCTTCCTAATCAATAAAAACGGACCACTTCTCAGTATTATCTGCTATATTTTCGTTCTTTCCTTGTCTTAAGTTAGAACACTACAATAACTTGACTTTATCCCTTTGGTTTGGGTTATTTTATGGCATATCAACAACAATGGGTTATTTAATGCTGAAAAGATTTTTAGGATAGGTTCATATAAATAGAATATGTATTCTTTATAAGAAATCACTTTGTAGATCAGGTTTCATTGACTTTTTTTTGTGAAAAGGGTTTTTGTTAAGAGTACAATGTATTTTCTGGTAATATTTTTTTTTTCAAAAATTTACTGCTGGTGTTTTTACAATAAAAATCTATTTTTATACTTTCATAGTGTTTTGACACCAGTTTGGGGGTTGACTATTTGCCCATAGCTGAAACCCTACAGGTGCTACCACCAATTACGCTTAACCATGGCCAATTACTCTACAATAATACTGTTAATGATATTGATTAAACAATGCAAGGATCAGAATGAATTTGCTGAGGTTCCATGCTGGACTGGGTTGTCAAGTAACGTTATATAACCAGATACTTGCAGAGTAGAGAGAGTGAGAGAAAGAAAAAAAACTTACTTCTTTTGGAATGGTAGTCTAGGCTCAATAATATTTCTACGTTGTAAACTAAGGAATCTGTCCAACAGTCCATCACCCTCAGGCTGAAAAAGAGAAATTTCATCATTTACTTATTTGACTTTCAAATAAGACAATTAATAAGATAAGAAATTAAGACATTTTTAGTAAGTTTTCTGCTAGGTTTCTTTGGATTGTTTAAAATTTTATTTTTAACATTTGAAGAAAAAAAAAAATTACATGCAACAATAGAGTTAATGGTATGTATAAAAAAAAAAAGAGTGGTTCAAATGGATAAAGTAATATTGACATAAACAGACTATTAAATTATTTAATTTGAAATAAAGAAGCAACTAAAATAAGAGGAAGTGGTCAAAAAAGAAAAACCTGGCAAAGTTTAAACCCCGCCCTCAACTAGCATATCAAAAGGACGTTTTCTCTTGACATCACTATTACTGCATGCTTCCTTGACTCTCTTGAGAGTGTTTATTGTTTTAAAAAAGCTATGTTTAGAATTTTAATAACAATAAAAGTGTTATACACTATTTAGTTGTTAGATTGTTTATCTGCAAGATTAATTTTGTATTTACAAGATTGCAGGGAAATAAGAGAAAGGAGAAAATCTTTTTAATGGCAATGCATTTCACCATTTCCATTTTGCTTAATTTCTCCACTTTGTTTAAATTTTATATCCTGCTAACACACATTTAAAGATTATAGAAATACATGTACCGACTGCAATATAACATTCATTATTTACCATTTTATGAAGATTTATTATTTATATCTTGTAAAGAAATATGAAAATAAATCATCTTAAGCAATAATGCCTGAACGATAAAACAAGAAAATTTAAATAAACTGGATTTTTTTTTTTTTTTGAGGTTAAAAAGGTTAAACTTTGTGTAAAAGAATTCAAAGAACTTATGGCTATGGTTACTTCATCTTCCCAAGACATCTTCATCCTGAAGAATCAGCACCAAATAACAATTCCATAGGTATATAAATAATCCAAAAGCAAAATATACTTACCGCCAATGTTCGTAGACTTTCTGGGAGTTCTTCACTCAGTTTTATTTCTAATTCAGCATTTGAAAAACTAGAATTTCAGTTAAGGACTCAACATGAATATTTATTTCAAGAAATATTTAACAAGAGATGAATGCATAGGTATTACAACAGTTATCAGCTTGGAAAGTGGAATTGGCACACAAAGATCAAATTGAAGCCTTGTCTGTTGCATTCATTTTCACCAAAAATGTCCTTGGCAAAGATATGAAGCTATTTCTTGCTCACCCCTAGCTATGTATTAAACAGCAGGGCAGACTGTTCTTTAGCCTTAGTTGGCAGCCAGTCTAGGAGAAGGACTAATCTGAATTCAAAAGCAAGGCAAAAGGAAACTTCACCACTATCTTTCCCTGGAAGTATCATCCAGTTCACACTCTTCCTTGTTCTTTTGAACAGGAGGAGAGGTTTATCCCATTTCCTGTTTAGGACTAAGTTTCCAATTCCTTCTAAAGTTTTATACTCTGTTATTCCCAGTCACCCTTTGCATCTTAGTGTCATTAGCATCTTGCTTGGCATGAATTGATTTAAAAAAAAAAAAAAAAATAAAAAAAAAAAATGGAGAGCTATCATTGCCTACATCCTGAAAGAATTACTACAACCTTGATATCTGCTACTATTAGAGTGAATGCACAAAGCATTTAAAGGAACTTAACCCTTTAAAGCTGGAAGCAGCCAAATTTGCCGGCAAATTTCACATGCTTACAGTCAGGGAATGCCTGAATGTGCCTACAATCAGATAGCACTGCATTTCTATACACAGCATTCACGTCACATGACTCTCAGATGAAATCAGATTGTAAGACTTTATTTTCAACTGTTTTCAAGATATATCAATTTAATCATAGTAACATCACATATTCAGATTTTTCAACAATTCAATCAGGAATCTAGGGACTTAACCATTGAAATTTCTTAAGGGCTGACAGGGTTAATTATGTTGCAGAAGGTCAAAGGGTGGGTAGAAACTTTGGCCTTGTAAAAATATTCAACTCATCCACAAAAAAGAAAGGAAAGGGAAAGAAGGCTAGATGCAGCTAAATTTGCAGGCATTGTTTCACATGCATACTGTTGGGGAGTGCCTCAACATGCCTGCAATTAAATAGAACTGTTATTTTGATACACAGCATTCATATGATCAACTAGAAGTACCAGAAATCTATGACTTTTACGAAGTTGTAGATTTCCAAAACCATATCTCATGACCATTAATGCCAAAGAAGCTTAATTTGGTATCATTTGAAAGAGAAATAAATTTACTCTTAGAGACAAATCAATATTAAACTTTTTGTGGTTTTTTGGATATATCTATTTATTATATATATATTTAGATGTTTCAACATTTCATTCAGGACTTCAGGTACTTAACAGTTGAAATCTTTTAAGTGGCCAACAGAGTTAAACATTAAAAGTATTGTATTTGCATGTCTCAGACGTAGAGCAGTGGAATAAGAGATATAATGGCTGAAACTATAACTTGTGGTTAGATTAGTTAAATATTATTAAGTCCATGAGCAGAAAAATGGTAGACTGACATCCATCACATGGTCAACTAGATGTACCAGAAATCTCCACCTTTACAAAAGTTGTAAATTTCCAAAACCATGTCTCATAACCAGTAATACCAAGGAGGCTAAATTTGAAAAAGAAAACAATTTACTTTCATAAAGTATCCAAAAAAATGCCAGGATATAGCTAACAAACTCTTATTTATGATGTTGACAACATTTAGTTCCTGAAAATGAATGAAACAGACTCTGGGCAATTTATCCAAATTTTGATCACAATGTGCAACAACTTGTTCGAAAATTTAAAAAGGAAAAATTAAACTGTACATTATTTACGTTATTCGAACTATTGTTCTCATCTTTGTTGCCATATTTATCACAACATTTCGGCCATTGTACTCTCTGGCCTTCTTCAGGTGGTTGGAATGTCAAACTGAACCCTTTATTTCACTCATTGGGGTAGACTGTTCTAGTTCCATGTGCCATGTCCAATGGATGTCAGTTATCTCCTGTTAATTCACCTCCAAGTTCTTAACCATGTATTGAACTCTCCTATCACTGGATCTAACCAAAACCTTTATCCATGGTGCCATGTGTCCTTAAGGATGTCTGTGCATGAATTTCTGGGATTTATAAACTTAATGTCTTCAGCAACCATTTTTACCAGTGTTCATATTGCAATTTTTGCTGTTATCATTGCATGTTTTTTTTTTTTACCAGAGCTCATATTGCAATTTTTGTTGTTATTATTGCTTTTCTCTGACACTCCTTATTACTGGTTCATATATATTAGGGTAGGTCAATTTTTAAACTAAATTCTTTGATAAGTCTAGATAGTTGGGGCATGCTATCATAAAACCACACAAAATATTTTACATTAAAATTTTGATTCCTTACCAAATTAATTAATATCTCAGAGATTGTTGTGGTGTTAACTGAAATAACCATGCTAAGTAATAAAGTAAATATAAATCAATTTAAAACCGAGGTTTAATATTTCTTTAAAATACTGGAAAAGATAAACATATAAAATAGTACACATATAATTATGTTATAAGAAATAACATACTTTATAAATTTTACTTTAAAATAAATTATTTATGTGTATTTAAAAAAGGGCAATATTGATGTATTCAAATCACAGGTTATGTTAAGAGCAATCAAAAATTTTTAGTTTATTTTTCTTTCCGAAAGAATTTTTTTCACAATGAATTTAGTAAAACTATACGTAAATCATAAACATGTCCTAATTTATTTTAAGCGATATTTTTAAAGACAAAAAAAACCATAAGTTTCATTTTCTTTCTTTCTTCTTTACTAGGAAAAACATAAATGGAATGTATTTTGGTCAATATTTTGAGACATGGAGTTATAACAATTTTGGATCCAGCTGAAGTCAAGAATGAAAATGACGCACTACCAAAGGTTTTTGGTGCTTTGAAATAGATATAATTGAATGTGACTCACACAGGTTAACCTTGACTGCTGGAGTCGCTACTGATATATAAATTTATACAAAATTTTTTACAACAGTTGTGGGATTTCAGTTAAAACTCAAGCCGGATACTTTTCCTCAAACAATATGTAACACCACAGAATCTTTATCATTTTAAAACAATCTTTTTAGTGAATGTTCCTCTATGGTCGGTAGACTTTATGAATTTAAGCATAGAACTACATTGGCAGCAAAGTCTCATCATTTTACAGTTGAAATGGCTGCTAGATATAACTGTAAGTTCTATGCTAACAGTTTCTTCTGTTGCACTTCTCGCTTGAGGAACTCTTCTGGATTCTTGCTTTCCAGTCAACTTAGATCATCAAACATTTATATGCAACTTCATTCATTATCTTCTGTCTTAATTCTTATTTTGTTTTTTTTTCCTCATATTCTCTAACACTCAGTAACCACTTGCATCTTAGTGGATTTATTGCCTTGCTTAGGGTGAAATGATTAAAAATATATAACATCTTGACTGGGTGCTACCTCCAGGCCAGAGTGCCCAGTCTATCCTGTTATTTAACCCATAGAGGGGAATATGGCTTCATGTCTTTTTCAAGAGTATTAGTGCCCACAAGCCCCGCCCAAAGTCTTCCTTTCTTGTAAACACATACCCTCCACACACACACACACAAAATGTTTTCCTTTCTTGTATACACAAAGCAAAAAAAAGATACTATCTTTTGCCAAGACGTTTCGTTCGTGTTTTTGCTCGTTCTGTCCATTCCTGTTGCTTAAGTTCCTTCTTCTTTTGAACATCCTCATCAAATTTCTTAATTTCTTTCCGAAGAGAACGTACCCTGTTGGTTTAAAAAAAAAAAATAATTTGAAAATTTGTGTGAAATATATAATTGCATTATTTACATGCCCTCATCTTTGTTGTTCTCATCACAATGTTCTGGCCATTGTGTCCTCCAGACTTCATCAGATGTTCATCAATCCAGGTAATCCTTAGGGAATGAAGAGACAAGCACCTGATCAAAGCTGAAAGGCACAACAACCCAAAACGATGTGATAACAACAACAAAGATGAGGACAATAGCCCGCATATAAATAATGAAAGCTCCTCATTCAGTTATGAGTTAAAACATAACTAAAACCAATCATGATAAACAAAAAACAAGGTAGAAAGATGTTGGATAGGTTAGGCATCTAGATATATCAGATATAAAAAATTCAAACTGCCTGTATCTTCAGTAGTCTCTTGATATAGAATTATAATAGACGTTTGTTGCATTTCATTCCTTCACCTTATATGCGATTTAGATGAAATCCTTTCAAAAGGACAAAATTCATAACATAGGATTTTTATTTTGCCATTCAATTACCTATATATATATATATATATATATATATATATATATATATATATATATATATATACTTATAAACATTTATTAGAATACTAAATTTAAAATAATATCAACATGTAACAAACAAGCAAAGCCTGTTCAGATGCTAGTTTACCAATGCTGTTAAAAAGTTATAACAATATTTAATATTTTATAAGTACAATATACTTAGCCTATCTCTATGTTGTAAGCTCACATAGTGACCAAGAGGAGACTGTTTAAATCAGGACAGCACTCACCGCCAAGCTTTCCTTCCTTGCAGCCATCAAATCGCCAATTTGCTTTATATAAGAGTGGAGGTGGGAACAGTATAATTTGACACATTCAAAGTTTACTTACTTGTAGACTTCATTTTCCCTGATTCGTTCTAATTTTTCTTCTTTCCTTTTCCTTGTCTAAAAGAAAAGAAAAAAAAAAAAAAAGGAAAGAAAAGAAAGAAAAGGTAATCATCCACAAAAAAAAAAAAAAAAAAAATTTCCTAAAATATACTCAAATATGGGCAGCCACTATAAATGTTTAAGTAATAAAATCTGTCAGATTAATAAATAAAAATTGATCACTTTATATATATATATATTAATTCTTTATAAAAAATACTTGTGAACACAAAATCTGGTAATTATGTAAAAATATTCAATTATTTCAGCCACAAGGTAAAGATCATTTTAAAATTTTATTTTAATTATTCAGCAGCTTTCTTGGATAGCAAGTGTTCACATGAATTAATAATAATAATAATAAGAATAATAATAATAATAATAATAATAATAATAATAATAATAATAATAATAATAATAATAATAATAATAATAATAATAATAATAATAATAATAATAATAAGAAGAAGAAGAAGAAGAAGAAGAAGAAGAAGAAGAAGAAGAAGAAGAAGAAGAAGAAGAAGAAGAAGAAGAACTGACCTCAATTTTGATTTCTTTTTGAAGAAGTCGTTGAAGAAGAAGTTTTTGGTTTTGGTTGTGTAGTGACTTTCTCCTCTTCCTTGTCATCATCTTCTATCACAGCCTCTTCTTCACCATCATTATCTTCCTCATCTTTGCTGACAGCGAGTCCTGCTGACATTTCAGCCAACCAGGTTTCCTGCAATGTAATTAAATATTCTATTTATCATTAAAAATGTCACATGGTATGGCCACACACAGTAATAGGTAAGCTAGTTTTAAAGAAAGTCATAAAACAGTACATTTGGTTAAAACATTGAATAAGAAATAAAATCAGCATACGTTCTTGTGTATAAGCTGACTTCATTACAGCATGACCCTGAATTATTTTGCATAAATTCTAACCTCACTTGAAAAAAAATTACATGTGTATAGTGCAACTAGTCACTGTAAATTTCATATTTTTAAAACCTCTTTAAAGAAAGGATAAAAGAAAAGAAAGAAAAAGAAAGAAAAAGAAAGAAAAAGAAGAAAAAAAGAAAAAAAAAGAAGAAAAAGAAAAAAGGAAGAGAAACAAAGAAGGAAGAGAAAGAAGGAAGAGAAACAAAGAAGAGAAACAAAGAAGGAAGAGAAACAAAGAAGAGAAACAAAGAAGGAAGAAAAACAAAGAAGAGAAACAAAGAAGGAAGAGAAACAAGGAAGAAAAAGAAGGAAGAGAAACAAAGAAGGAAGAAAAAGAAGGAAGAGAAACAAAGAAGAGAAACAAAGAAGGAAGAAAAAGAAGGAAGAGAAACAAAGAAGGAAGAGAAACAAAGAAGGAAGAGAAACAAAGAAGGAAGAAAAAGAAAGAAAAGGAAGAAAGAAAAAAGAAGAGAAACAAAGAAGGAAGAGAAACAAAAGAGAAACAAAGAAGGAAGAGAAACAAAGAAGAGAAACAAAAGAAGGAAGAGAAACAAAGAGAAACAAAGAAGGGAAGAGAAACAAAGAAGGAAAGAAAAAAAGAAGGAAGAAAAAGAAGGAAGAGAAACAAAGAAGGAAGAAAAAGAAGGAAGAGAAACAAAGAAGGAAGAAAAGAAGGAAGAGAAACAAAAGAAAGAAGAGAAACAAAAAGAGAAACAAAAGAAAGAAGAGAAACAAAAAGAGAAACAAAAGAAAGAAGAGAAACAAAAAGAGAAACAAAAGAAAGAAGAGAAACAAAAAGAGAAACAAAGAAAGAAAGAAAGAAAAGAAAAGAAGGAAGAGAAACAAAAAGGAAAGAAAAGAAGGAAGAAAGAAGAAGAGAAACAAAGAAGAAAGAAAAGAAGGAAGAGAAACAAAGAAGGAAAAAAAGAAGGAACAGAAACAAAGAAGGAAGAGAAACAAAGAAGGAAGAAAAAGAAGGAAGAAAAAGAAGGAGAAGAAAAAAAAAGAAACAAAGAAGAAAGAAAGAAAGAAGAGAAACAAAGAAGGAAGAGAAACAAAAGAGAAACAAAGAAGGAAGAGAAACAAAGAAGGAAGAAAAAAAGAAGAAAAACAAAGGAAGAAAAAAAGAAGAGAAACAAAGAAGGAAGAAAAAGAAGGAAGAGAAACAAAGAAGGAAACAAAAAGAAGAGAAACAAAGAAGGAAGAGAAACAAAGAAGGAAGAGAAACAAAGAAGGAAGAGAAACAAAGAAGAGAAACAAAGAAGGAAGAGAAACAAAAAAGAGAAACAAAAAAGAGAAACAAAGAAGGAAGAAAAAAGAAAAAAAAAGAAGGAAGAGAAACAAAAGAAACAAAGAAGGAAGAGAAAAAAGAAGAAGAAAAAGAAAAGAAGAAGAGAAAAAGAAGGAAGAGAAAGAAGGAAGAGAAACAAAGAAAGAAGAGAAACAAAGAAAGAAGAGAAACAAAGAAGGAAGAGAAACAAAAAGGAAAAAAAAGAAGAGAAGAAAAAGAAGGAACAAAAAGAAGAAAACAAACAAGGAAGAAAAAGAAGAGAAACAAAGAAGGAAGAAAAAGAAGAGAAAAAAAAGGAAGGAAGAGAAACAAAGAAGGAAGAGAAACAAAGGAGGAAGAGAAACAAAAGGAAGAAAAGAAAGAAAAAAGAAGAAAAAGAAGAGAAAAAAAGAAGGAAGAGAAACAAAGAAGGAAGAAAAAGAAGGAAGAGAAACAAAGAAGGAAGAAAAAGAAGGAAGAGAAACAAAGAAGAGAAACAAAGAAGAGAAACAAAGAAGGAAGAGAAACAAAGAAGAGAAACAAAGAAGGAAGAGAAACAAAGAAGAGAAACAAAGAAGGAAGAGAAACAAAGAAGAGAAACAAAGAAGGAAGAGAAACAAAGAAGGAAGAGAAAGAAGGAAGAGAAACAAAGAAGAGAAACAAAGAAGGAAGAAAAAGAAGGAAAAAAGAAGGAAGAGAAAGAAGGAAGGAAAAAAGAAGGAAGAGAAACAAAGAAGGAAGAGAAACAAAGAAAGAAGAGAAACAAAGAAAGAAGAGAAACAAAGAAGGAAGAGAAACAAAGAAGGAAGAGAAACAAAGAAGGAAGAGAAAGAAGGAAGAAAAAGAAGGAAGAGAAAAAAAGAAGGAAGAAAAAGAAGGAAGAGAAACAAAGAAGAGAAACAAAGAAGGAAGAGAAACAAAGAAGAGAAACAAAGAAGGAAGAGAAACAAAGTAGAGAAACAAAGAAGGAAGAAAACAAGGAAGAGAAACAAAGAAGGAAGAGAAACAAAAAGAGAAACAAAGAAGGAAGAGAAACAAAGAAGGAAGAGAAACAAAGAAAGAAGAGAAACAAAGAAGGAAGAGAAACAAAGAAGGAAGAAAAAAAGGAAGAAAAAGAAGGAAGAGAAACAAAGAAGGAAGAAAAAGAAGGAAGAGAAACAAAGAAGGAAGAAAAAGAAGGAAGAGAAACAAAGAAGGAAGAGAAACAAAGAAGGAAGAAAAAGAAGGAAGAGAAACAAAAAGAAGAGAAACAAAGAAGGAAGAGAAACAAAGAAGGAAGAGAACTAAAAAAGAGAAAAAAAAGAAAAAAAAAAGAGAAACAAAGAAGGAAGAGAAACAAAGAAGAGAAACAAAGAAGGAAGAGAAACAAAGAAGAGAAACAAGAAGGAAAAGAAGGAAGAGAAACAAAGAAGGAAGAAAAAGAAGGAAGAGAAACAAAGAAGGAAGAAAAAGAAGGAAGAGAAACAAAGAAGGAAGAGAAACAAAGAAAGAAGAGAAAAAAGAAAGAAGAGAAACAAAGAAAGAAGAGAAAAAAGAAGGAAGAGAAACAAAGAAAAGGAAGAGAAACAAAGAAGGAAGAAAAAGAAGAGAAAGAAAGAAGGAAGAAAAGAAGAGAAACAAAGGAGGAAGAAAAGAAGAGAACAAAAAGAAGGAAGAAAAAAAAAGAAGGAAAGAGAACAAAGAGAAAAAAAGAAGAGAAACAAAGAAGGAAGAGAAACAAGAAAAGGAAGGAAGAGAAACAAAGAAGAGAAACAAAGAAGAAACAAAGAAGAGAAACAAAGAAGGAAGAGAAACAAAGAAGGAAGAAGAGAAGGAAAAGAAAAAAAGGAGGAAAAAAGAAGGAAGAGAAACAAAGAAGGAAGAAAAAGAAGGAAGAGAAAAGGAAGGAAGAAAAGAAGAAAGAAGGAAAGAAGAAGAAAGAAAAGAAAGGAAAAGAAACAAAGAAGGAAGAAAAAAAGGAAGAGAAAAAGGAGGAAGAGAAACAAAAGGAGGAAGAAAAAGAAGGAAGAGAAACAAGGAAGAGAAACAAAAGAGGAAGAGAAACAAAAGAGGAAGAGAAACAAAAGAGGAAGAGAAACAAAGGAGGAAGAGAAACAAAGAAGGAAGAGAAACAAAGAAGGAAGAGAAACAAAGAAAGAAGAGAAACAAAGGAGGAAGAGAAACAAAGGAGGAAGAAAAAGAAGGAAGAGAAACAAAGGAGGAAGAGAAACAAAGGAGGAAGAAAAAGAAGAGAAACAAAGAAGGAAGAGAAACAAAGAAAGAAGAGAAACAAAGAAAGAAGAGAAACAAAGAAGAAGAGAAAAAAGAGGAAGAGAAACAAAGGAGGAAGAAAAAGAAGGAAGAGAAACAAAGAAGGAAGAGAAACAAAGGAGGAAGAGAAACAAAGGAGGAAGAGAAACAAAGGAGGAAGAAAAGAAGAGAAACAAAGAAGGAAGAGAAACAAAGAAGGAAGAGAAACAAAGAAAGAAGAGAAACAAAAGAAAGAAGAGAAACAAAAGAAAGAAGAGAAACAAAGGAGGAAGAAAAAAAAAGAAGGAAGAAAACAAAGGAGGAAGAAAAACAAAAAGGAGGAAGAGAAACAAAGGAGGAAGAGAAACAAAAAGGAAGAGAAACAAAGAAAGAAGAGAAACAAAGAAGGAAGAGAAAAAAGAAAGAAGAGAAACAAAAGGAGGAAGAGAAACAAAGGAGGAAGAAAAAGAAGGAAGAGAAACAAAGAAGAAGAGAAAAAAGAAGGAAGAGAAACAAAGGAGGAAGAGAAAGAAGGAAGAAGAAAAAGAAGGAAGAGAAACAAAGAAGGAAAAGAAACAAAGGAGGAAGAAAAACAAGGAAGAAAAAAGAAAAGGAGGAAGAGAAACAAAAAGAAGAGAAACAAAAAGAAGGAAGAGAAACAAAGAAAGAAGAAAAAACAAAAGAAAGAAGAGAAACAAAAGAAGGAAGAAGAGAAACAAAAAGGAAAAAAGAAGGAAGAGAAACAAAGAAGAGAAGAAAAAGAAGGAAGAGAAACAAAAAGGAAGAAAAGAAACAAAAGAAGAAAAGAAAAAAAAAAGAGAAACAAAGAAGGAAGAAAAGAAGGAAGAGAAACAAAGAAGGAAGAAAAAGAAAAGAAGAGAAACAAAGAAAAGAAAGAAAAGAAGGAAAAAGAAGGAAGAGAAACAAAAAGGAAGAAAAGAAACAAAAGGAAGAAGAGAAACAAAAAGAAGAGAAACAAAAGAAGAAGAGAAACAAAAGAAGGAAGAGAAACAAAAAAGAAGAAGAGAAAAGAGGAAGAGAAACAAAGGAGGAAGAGAAACAAAAAGGAAGAGAAAAAAGAAGGAAGAGAAACAAAGAAAGAAGAGAAACAAAAGGAAGAGAAACAAAGAGGAAGAAAAGAAGAAGAGAAACAAAAAGAAAAGAAAGAAAGGAAAGAAAAGAAGAGAAACAAAGAAGGAAGAGAAACAAAGAAAGAAGAGAAACAAAGAAAGAAGAGAAACAAAGAAAGAAGAGAAACAAAGGAGGAAGAAAAAGAAGGAAGAGAAACAAAGGAGGAAGAGAAACAAAGAAGGAAGAGAAACAAAGAAGGAAGAGAAACAAAGAAGGAAGAGAAACAAAGAAGGAAGAGAAACAAAGAAAGAAGAGAAACAAAGAAAGAAGAGAAACAAAGAAAGAAGAGAAACAAAGAAGGAAGAGAAACAAAGAAAGAAGAGAAACAAAGAAAGAAGAGAAACAAAGAAAGAAGAGAAACAAAGGAGGAAGAGAAACAAAGGAGGAAGAAAAAGAAGGAAGAGAAACAAAGAAGGAAGAGAAACAAAGGAGGAAGAGAAACAAAGGAGGAAGAGAAACAAAGGAGGAAGAGAAACAAAGAAGGAAGAAAAAGAAGGAAGAGAAACAAAGGAGGAAGAGAAACAAAGGAGGAAGAAAAAGAAGGAAGAGAAACAAAGAAGGAAGAGAAACAAAGAAGGAAGAGAAACAAAGAAGGAAGAGAAACAAAGAAGGAAGAGAAACAAAGAAGGAAGAGAAACAAAGAAAGAAGAGAAACAAAGAAAGAAGAGAAACAAAGAAAGAAGAGAAACAAAGGAGGAAGA
Source organism: Acanthosepion pharaonis (assembly GCA_903632075.3). Taxonomy (NCBI): domain Eukaryota; kingdom Metazoa; phylum Mollusca; class Cephalopoda; order Sepiida; family Sepiidae; genus Acanthosepion; species Acanthosepion pharaonis. The sequence continues at coordinate 2,239,301 of CAHIKZ030001247.1, forward strand.
GAAACAAAGGAGGAAGAAAAAGAAGGAAGAGAAACAAAGAAGGAAGAGAAACAAAGGAGGAAGAGAAACAAAGGAGGAAGAGAAACAAAGGAGGAAGAAAAAGAAGAGAAACAAAGGAGGAAGAAAAAGAAGAGAAACAAAGAAGGAAGAGAAACAAAGAAGGAAGAGAAACAAAGAAAGAAGAGAAACAAAGAAAGAAGAGAAACAAAGAAAGAAACCTAGGAGGAAGAAAAAGAAGAGAAACAAAGGAGGAAGAAAAAGAAGAGAAACAAAGGAGGAAGAAAAAGAAGAGAAACAAAGGAGGAAGAAAAAGAAGAGAAACAAAGGAGGAAGAAAAAGAAGAGAAACAAAGGAGGAAGAAAAAGAAGAGAAACAAAGAAGGAAGAAAAAGAAGGAAGAGAAACAAAGAAGGAAGAAAAAGAAGGAAGAGAAACAAAGAAAGAAGAGAAAAAAAGAAAGAAGAGAAACAAAGAAAAAGAAAAAAGAAGGAAGAGAAACAAAGAAAGAAGAGAAACAAAGAAAGAAGAGAAACAAAGAAAGAAGAGAAACAAAGAAAGAAGAGAAACAAAGGAGGAAGAGAAACAAAGGAGGAAGAGAAACAAAGGAGGAAGAAAAAGAAGAGAAACAAAGGAGGAAGAAAAAGAAGAGAAACAAAGGAGGAAGAAAAAGAAGAGAAACAAAGGAGGAAGAAAAAGAAGAGAAACAAAGGAGGAAGAAAAAGAAAAGAAACAAAGAAGGAAGAAAAAGAAAAGAAACAAAGAAGGAAGAAAAAGAAAAGAAACAAAGAAGGAAGAAAAAGAAAAGAAACAAAGAAGGAAGAAAAAGAAAAGAAACAAAGAAGGAAGAAAAAGAAAAGAAACTGCACATAGTGCAACCCCTATTACTTGATAAAAAAAAACTGATAATAAAAACTTGCACTATACAATAGACAAAGAGGAAAATAGATAAACATTGGTGCAATTACATCTTAGAAACATTTGTTACAATTAAGCACATCCATGGATATATATTTCAATGATTTTATTCAGTAGAAATTTCGTCATTGAATTTCAGGCAAACTAATTCCATTTTTGTTTATCCGCAGCTATAAAAAAAAAAAATAAATAAATAAATAAAAAACACATTTTTTTTGGCTATATCTTTAAAAAAACATCCATAGTGTTTCAAACTGGATTTAGCCACCTTAATGAACAAAAACTGCTTCATTGCACATCATATTATAGCACATATTCATGGCAAGGTCATTAAGAGTTACTTTTTCTCTAAAAAACACTTTAAATTGAGGCAGGGAGAGTAGCCACTGTAGTAAATGAAATTTTTCTTTTAAAATCATTTCACTCAAGCAAGGCAATAAAGCCACAAAAAAAATCATTAGGGAGAGTGGACAATAAAAGAACAGGGATTAAGAAGGCAAAAGATAAGATTGGCATTTTATTTAAATTTTTAAAAATCAAATTTGACTAAGAAGCAAGAACCCAAAAGAGTTCCCTAAGCAATAAGTGCAATAGAAGAGACTATTAGCATAGAACTTACAGTAATATCTAGCGATTACAATTGTAAAATGTTGATGAGACCTAATTGCCAATCTAGTACTACCATTAAATTCATAAAGCCTAGGTAAAAAGGCATAGGGAAGTCATGTTATAGTAGTAGAAAAGTGACTGAAGCAGAGATGTCATGTCAGGACCAATAACATTGTATATTCTTCTTTGGATTTTAATTAAGAAACTCTAAATATATAGCAGGAAAACCAAACCATATGTGACAACAATATTCAAAGCAAAGGCAAGTGGTAGACTTACTGCTCTCATTTAACCACCATTGATAATAGAGTATCTTTTTCTGCCTGCCTGCTGACACGAGACTTCTGGATTGCAACACACTGTGCCTCCTTGGCTTCACATTTTCAACTGATTTGGAATCAAGTGACTACAACTAATCAATAGCTCCATCTACTGCAAGGAAAGTTGGGTCACTATGTTGTGCAGAAATTTTTTTGTGTCAGAGTTCATCTTGCACATTTATAAGTCTACCATTCACCCGTGCATTGAATACTGCTGCCATATCTGGTCTGGTGCTCCTACTATTCATCTTGAGGTTCTGGAAAAAATCCAAAGAAGGGTCTGTAATGCAACCGACTTGGCATCTCAACTTCAGTAACTTTTTCATCGACATGGTGTGGCTTCACTCTTTTCTATAAACATTCCCATGGCAACTGTTCTGACAATTTTTCCCCCCCTGGTGCTCAGACTATATGAATTTAAGCGTGCTACTAGATTGGCATTGAGGTCCGTCCCATCTGTTTACTGTTGAAATAGCTAAATACAACCACCACTCCTACTCAAACAGTTCTTTTTCTTGCACTACCTGCCTGTAGAACTTCCATTTACTTGTTTCCCTGATAAATACAATCTTCAAAAATTTAACTGCAATGTTAATCATCATCTTCTATATTCTTGAATCCTGTTCATCCTTTCCTCCCTCCTCCCTATACTCAGTCTTTTCTCTCACTTCCGCTCCCTGTAACCCCCCTCCTCCACATACTAGTAGCATTCTTCCTTGCTTGGGGTGAAACAAGGAAAAAAAAAGAAAAAAAAAAAAGATTCTGGTAATAAAAATTGTTTAGCACAACACAGATTATATACTTATAAAAGGTTATGATTGTTCTATCTCTTTCTAGAGAGAAGAACTGCTTCAATTTATTCTATAATACACACATGGCTCAGTGAAAGTATCATCATCAGTTCCATGACCGAGTGTAATCTTAAGGTCACTGCACAGATGAGCAGTTGACCAGCTCTCTCCATATATTTCAGTTGCATGCCAATGTCAGAGTCTCTGTAAACGATCTTCGAGCCCAATCAGTGACATTGTCAACCCATTTTTCCTCCGTCTGCCTCTCCTTTTGACTAATTTGGTACCTTGTAGAAGGGCAAAATCAAGATTGTTAGTTTTTATGGCATGCCCACACCATTACACCATTCTCTTCTTGGCAGTGGTCATGAGGTCTTCCAAGAGATTTCTAGGATCATTCCATAGTATCTTATTTCTAATGCTTGGATTCTTTGCTGTAATCTGGCTGTTAATGTCCATTGTACACACACAAGACAACCAGATAACAGCAAGTTGCATAAATGTCTGACCTACAAGGACAGTATCCAAAAGTGAATAAAGGATTATTATATGTATGAAAAATATAGTTTTGTATTCTTTTCAAACATTACATAAGCATTATGTAAATCCTGATCCTTATAATGCTGAACATTACATAAGCATTCTGTTAATTAGATTTAAATCTCTTGAAATCAACATCAGCAAAATTTGGCTCAGTTCTGTAGCAATAAAAAGTTACTAACCTTAGTGGGCGCATTTTCAGCTGTTGGAAACATGGCATCCAATGCTTCATGTAATTTCTTTTGTCTATTTTCTCGTCGTATTTCAATCTTATATGCTTGACCCAATAATTCCTAGAGGAGAAAAAAAACAAAACGTGATAAAATATAATAATCCTCAAGATAGAGAACTAGAAAAGATTATTATAAAAATAAAGACATAATATGTCTGTATTATTTAATGAAACATGTTTCAATAAATATATGCTGCATACATATATGTGTGTGTGTGTGTGTGTGTGTGTGTATGATATAACGATATATAATTTTATATATCAACAGTATTTAGAAAAATAGTATGACAAATTGGAAAAATGTTTTTGTGAAACATTTCATCCATTAGGATTTCATTGGACCTTCTTGAGGTTTCTACAATGTATTCTTTATGGTAATTACTGCAGGTGATAGAGTAAATTCCTCTAAGTTTTGGTTTAAGTCTTTGATTGATTCAGAAAGAATACATTGGAGAAATCTTGAGTTTAAACAAACGACTATATGAACACAAAAGGGGCATTTAAAAAACACCACACAAAATGTATAATGCTCAACATAATGAAACTGACCACAATTTTGACATAGGGAATGTTATTTTGATTAAAAGAGAAAATAATTCATTAAGACAAAAATGGCTGGTAAGTGCCTTGATTGCTAATTCAGCCATGGTAAATTTGCATCCTGGGTCTTACAATATATCACCATTTTCAATAAATTTTCTGTTGTCACAATGTAGGACAAAGGTGATAGAAAGAGGAGGAGGAGGAGGAAAAAAAGAAAAGAAAAAGAATACAGATGAATTTAGTTAGATTAAAAAAATATTCTTTCAAAATTTTGAAACTATCAGCATGTTACTTTGTGCGCATGTGTAGACGTGGCAACATCAATAAAGCGCAGTCCAATGAAATGTATCACAAAAACCTTTTCCCAATTTGTTATACTATACGTGTGTGTGTGTGTGTGTGTAATTCTCAAAATGTGTGAGTGTATGTGAGATCGGTTGTTGTTTATGCGTTTCCACAGTTTTCATCCAATTTTGATGGAATTTTTTTTGTTTGGTAGATAATTTTTCAGTGTCGGTTTTGAGTCCAAATTTGGCTGGAACAAAATTATAACCTCGAAGGTGAAAAATCGAAAAAAAAAACGGATTTTTTACACTTTGCACAAATATCAAAGGCAAAATTTAATGTCTGTAAAAACAGCATACAATCAATTTAGAGAGTTGAAATCTAACGCAAAAGATTAGAATTATTAAAAAAAATTATCTTATAAATAAAAATTATCGTATGACAGTCCATCAAATAGGTTCCTTCCTTGCAAAGTTGAGAATGCAAAAATGGCCCTTTTCAGGACCCCACACAATTCAAATTGTTAATCCCCCACCCCGCCTCAGTTGCACCAAATTGTTGTTACTAATATTAATTTCTGGGTGGGCTGACTTTAAACTTAAACTGCCCCAACTGAACGGCAAAAATTACCAGTAAAGAAACACTTGGTCGAAGACGGGTTATACTGCTAGTGTGTGTGTGTGGAAAATCTTTAAACTTAATGTTTCGATGAGAATATCTTATGCTTTTGGCTTCTCCAAGTTAAAGTGTCTATCCATTGTACAGACATACATACACACACACGTGCACACACAATCTTAATCTTCTCAGTCTCAGGAGACTGAAGTCTATTAGGGTGGTTAACTAATCCCTGTTGCAGACATCTCTCAGGCATATTTGTGTTACTTCAACACCCACAGAACCAACCTGTGGTTTATACTTCAACTATGTTGATTAAACCTTAGTTACAATTTCTCAGAGAACACATAATCTAGTATCAGCACCAGTTTGAACAACTCAAAAACTCGACCACAATGACTGTTGGCTTCTGAATAGTTTAATCTTCCCCCAATTTCACTCAAAAATCATGGGGCAGCTTGTGACAGTTTCCAGACTGAAATTATTAAGCAGTCACTTCCTTGATAAATTGACCATGGTGAAATTCAAACCTGATCCTCATAGTTGGAAGGCTAATATTCTAACCACCCAGCCATGCATCCAGTTCCTATTGAATACTGAAAGAAAGGATTTAGGCCATAGTTGTGAGAAGCACCCAATGAACTCACTATACTATTAAGATAAGCTTATTAATTATTGTGCTAATCTAATTACTTATTAATACTAATTACTGAGCCTCAGGCAAAGATTTAGGTAAAGTAACTGATGAGAGAGAGAACAACTGGTTTTAAAACTTCAAATAGTTGACAGGAGAAATGGATACAAACCAGGGACCAGGATAGAAAAAAAAAATTTTTAACATCAGATATGAACTTTGGATTTGGAGCATATCTAACAGGATCATATCTAGGCAACACAGTAGAAAATATAGATCAAATTTTGTCATATAGTTACATTTTTCTTCATCTGATTTTCTCTACGCCATATTGTAGCGTTATTACAATGGCTAGCTGTAAAATTGGGATAAGCCTTTTTTAATTTTTATTTTGAGAAGAAAAAAAAAAAAAATTGAAAAATATTCAATGTGTATCTCTCTCTCATATATACATATATATATATATAATATATTTAATATAATATATATAATATAATATATATATATATATATAATATAATATATATATATATATATATATAAATATATATATATATATAATATAATATAATATATATATATATATATATATATATATATATATATAAAATGCATTTCTGTAGCTGTTACTTGTATTATCCCTAACTGGAACATGGGGCTGACAGCTGCCTCTTCTCCTCAATGATATAACCCCCCCCCAAAAAAAAAGATTTTCTAGTTAAAGTGCCTAGACTTCCTGTTATCTGGTTTTTAAAAATATTGTCTAGAAATTTTCAACCATTTTGTAAAATCATACTATTTGTAATTTTGATCTGATGAGACAAGTATTAAAAATTTATTGCTGAAATAAATTAGGAATTATAATCTTTTTTGATGATGCATTAAGTTTTTCCTTGATCTATATCATATTCCTCTGTATATTATATATTGAGCTCTCTTTATAGATCTTTTTAGTATTTTATATTAAAAAGACCTACTTGGATTATCCTTTCCACTTATGGATTTTATATAAATATATTATACACACACACAGGTTGGTATACCAGCTGGCATAATCCAGGTGAGTCCTATTAACATAACATAGAATTTGAAATATGTTAAAATTGACTCACAAAAGAGTGCTCAATGTTTATTTTCATTAAACAGAGCAAATTAAGAACTAAAAGGCATCTTATATATATATATATATATATATATATATATGCACACATACAATATACAGGGTGTCCCTAAAGTCTGGGCACATAGGAAATCTCATTAGCTATTTTTTTTTACCTGCACAGATTAAACATGGTTTTGTCAAAATAAGAAAGAATGTTTCAAAATTGGTGGCAATGCGGATTGATTGCATCGAGTTCATGTGAATCTTGCAAAGCACACCAACCTTTGCAACACAAAAGATGGAAATTGTATTGAAGATGTCATTTGTTAATATTGCAATTCAATAAAATGTTGCTGAAAATATAATTTCTTAAAAATATGCATTATTATGTGGACACCCTATATACTACACATGCGCACAACAGTATAAGTTTCAGTACTGGCATTATGCCTTAAATTATTCAAATTTGTATTATTATACGATGTATGTGTCATATAACGGTCATCTGCATGTAAATTGGAATCAGCAACCAGAATTTAAAATTTTGGCATTATCTGTTGCATTCACTGTCACACAAATGCCCATAGGAAAAACCTGAATCCACCTCTTCTATGCCCCCAATTCACTGATAATAAAATGTAATCTTTAGAAAAGATAAAAGGACATAACATTTAAAAGAAAGATAGAAAGGGAGATAGGAGAAAGAAAAGAAGTGGGAGAAAGAAAGAAAATGATAAAAAAGAAAGAAAAGATAAAAAAGAAAGAAAAGAAAAGATAAAAAAAGAAAGAAAAGAAAAAAAAGAGAAAGAAAGAAAATAAATAGGAAAAAGAAAAATGATAAAGAAAAAAATCTGTTGTTTTTGGTAATATATTGCTTAAATTAGACCAAAATATTGTAAAACAAAACCGAAAGATGGAATTCCTGAAATAAAAGAAGTATTCTTACTTGATGGTCTTCATAAGCAGGATTGTAGGAAGCTCCAGGATGTGGCACTATCACTGCTGGCAGTTCAGATGGTTTTTTGGTATAAGTGTTTGGGGTCTAAAAAAGAATGATAAACGAATCTCATAATTTTTCCCTTATTTAAAAGAAATAATAGATATTAAACATAATTTTAGCTTCAAGAAGAACTTGAAGTTGAAACCAAATTGTAGAGTAATTGGCCATGGTTAAGTGAAATGCTCAACAGAATTGACAAAGTTTCCAATAAATAATAAGCAAAAGAACAGATCAAATTAACACTAAATATATATATATATATATATATATATATATATATATACACACACACACAAGTCAAAATGAGATAAAGCAACATTAATAAGGCCAAAAGTCTACAGTGTAAGAATGGTGTTCACATGCAAAAGAGACAGTCAAGTGATTATAGTGTTCTGACTTTAAGACAAGAACAAAAATCTGGTGGATGATCCATTTTTGTTGGTTAGGAATAAGTCACAATATGCATCTGTATAATTTGTCTATAAATGTAGGGAGGGAGATGTTTTTAACAGGGATTCCAAACACATTGGGACAAGCAAAAATTTTGATTTTTTTGATTTTTTTATTAGAAATGAGCATTTTGTTAGATATATTTAGCAATTAGATTTTTTTTTTTAATTTTAGGTATAAATATTGAATAAATTAATCTGCAGACCATTTTATATGAAAATAATGCCTAATTTCTTATTTTGGAGCATACAAAAAAGGAAAGGAGAATAAAAAATAATTTTGTCTAATACAAGAGAATTTTTTAAACATGGTTTTAGATTCTTAATATATTGTTGAGCGTAAGCTAGTCGTAACCACAAACTTATCTAAGACAGAAAAGAAATTTTCAATGAGTTGTGGTCTTTAACCTTTATCACTCTGTATGTGATTTCATTTGCTGTACAAAATATTTATCCTGCAACTGAAGGTAACTCTGATCCCTGAACAATAGTGTATTTGAATTTCATAGATGTGTTGTGATATCCTGCTATGGCAACAGAACACAACTTTCAGTTAGATTAACAGTAAGGATACTGTAATTTAGTGCCCTTGAAATAGAATGCAGTAGAAAGGGAAGTAATATTAATAATGTAGTGTGCTAGAGGTTAAAGGGAAGATAGCAGAACAGACAACAGTTTCAGCAAGAGGCAACCTGCTTATTCTGAAGAAAGGACCTCAAAGATGCAGCTGCTTCTTGAAAGCTTATTTTTTTTTTTTTAAAGAGAGTTTAAATTAGATATAATAATGAGTTAGTGATAGAAGTCTTACTAATTAACTCATATCTGTGGAGAGAGAAGGGGTGGATTCATACCTTTCCCAAGGGTATTTGTATATAAGTGAATATAACAGACCCAACTGGAATTAGAACTCCCCGATTAACAATTCTGAACCATTATTCCTTACACCAGTCGCACATCCAAGCTTACAGCACCTGGTATTCCCAAAGAGTCACCCACCTAGGTACTGACAGTGTTTCAACATGATGTAGCCGTAAGCACTATACTATTGTTCACCCAATACAAAACCCAAGAGCCACTCGAGGTAGAGCATTAATAAGTTTGTTGTATGGGTGTAAAGAGAAGTAAGTGAATATTAAGAGGATATATATAATAGATAATGATTGAATCTAGACTTGAGGAGGTTACAGTCATAATGATTGGGGAAACATCCTCTCAGGAGTTTGTTCCACAAAGTAACAGTCCAAGAGAAGAAACCGAGTGGAACCTCCTCCTTATTACTCTCATCTTTGTTATAGATGATATTATAGACACAACATTTCGATAGAGTACCCACTTCTCATCTTCAGGAATCCATTATTTGGACTATATTGGATAACTTATATGTTATTTCCATCCTTGTAATGCTGGTTTTTATTTGTTCCTTCAAAATCAGAATGCATACAGTGGATATAAGTGTTGAGTTAGTCAAGCGCTGCAGTCATGTAGTGGTTTCGAGTTCAATCCCTGGATTAGGCAGTGAAACAATATATACACTGATTTAGGAGTAAGGAACAAGAACCAGTATATGAGGGACAAAAAAGAACAATTACCTTTATCAATCAGATCAAAGTGTGATTAATAAAATTAAAAAAAAAATAAATAAAAATAAAATTTACCTTTACTCTTTTTTTCTTTGTGTATTCTAAGTAGAAAGGATCCTCACCTTCATTTTCATCTTTGAAATCTAAAAATAAACAAGTCTGTTAATAAAATTTCTCACTTCATGCAACATAAACTTAATCCTAAACAGCCCAAGTTTCTTTTAGCATTTCATTTCAGGGATGAGTAATTGTCAATATACTCATTATTTCTAACCATTGTTCTCATCTTGGTTGGTAGAAATACTATTATAGACAACATTTCAACTAAGCACACTCTGCTCATCATCCAGGGTCCAGTGATTCAGTAGGAATAAATTGACATCACAGGGACAAAATATCACAATAATTAACAGATATCCCCTACCAGCCAACCTTTGACATTGTGTCTATAATAACATCCAAAGCCATTTCCATGTACATGTCCACAATGACTAGTCACAATGGTGAACTCATTACCAAACCTTCCTCTTGTTGGTTATGTGAGATTCTAGTTGTAAAACTATTCTCTATATATACAGAATGTCAACATTTCTATCAGATTATCTACTGGAATATTCTTGTGTTATTTCAAACTATTGTGTTCTCACTTTGGCCGATATAGATGTTATAGACAACAATAAGCAACCCTATCTAGATTTAAAACTGAAAAGGTTTTCCATTTCTCTGAAGCAGATGTCAAATATAGGAGAGCATTATCGCCTTCTCTATCTTCCCTTTCTTATCCTATTAAAATTGTGTTTGTTCCTCCCTTTGTTAATTCTCCCCACCAATATCTCATAAATAATGGCCTATTCCATGTTTTGATCGCATGGAGAGGGGGGAAAAGACATTACTTGAAATGAAAAAAAGAGGGGAAGATAGGTGTGGAGAGAGAATCAGATTAAGCTGATAAGTACAGATATTACACTTCGATTCCAGATAAAAGTCTGAGAAGCAATGGTGACCACAATAAAAAGTGTCATTTTTCAGACACACAGTATGGAATGACAGAAATTGAATAAGGTAATTGGGGAAAAAAAAAAAATCGTTTGCTGAATTTTTAAAAAATTATTAAGAGAATTTTTTATTAGACAGGGATTTAGCTATAAAGGAAGATAAAGATGTTAAATGCCTCCTGCCAATACCTCATAAATAACAAACTATCCTGTTTTGATCGCATGGAAAGAGAGGAAAGACACGACTTGGTTTCAGTGAGAAAATAAAAGAAAGAAAAAATAAAGATGGGAAGTAAAAGTGTTTAACAACATTTTCAGTGAAATGGAAAATGTCAACTTCAAATCCTTTCATTTGTACCCCCTTACTTCTTAAAATAATGACCAATATTCATATGTATGATTATTATTGCAATATTTTGTTAAAGTTGTTTGGTTCAAATATTTAATGATGCAATAGGGGAATTTCAATAGATATTTTATGGTCATAGAACTTGCCATGAGCTTATTCAAACATTAGCTTAAGAGTTAAGAATTAAGATTCACCAGAAATTTTAAATAGGTAAACAAATTTTCATGTGTCTTTCTAGTTATTATTATGTATGCTTTCTTTTTCTCATTAAAACTGAATAGTATCTTTAGTTTTTCCTTGCAATCAAAACAGAATGGTTCATTGTTTATCTCCAGCAATGACAGGGTGTAACATATGTGCTAATTAGCTTACTAATGGAAAAACAAGCAGAATTATCATTTAATACTGAAGGCATAAAGGTCTACTTACTATCCCAAAGATCAAAATCAATGACACGAAGCGACCGGCAAGAAATTTTCTTCTTTTTTAGTTCCCGAACAGCTTTTGCCCGTCGTGCAATGGTCTGAAGTTCTTGTTTAGTTGGACCTTTCTCAGCCAAACGTTTCATCTTAAACACTGGCTTTCTTTGAACAGTTCTGTTTGGACTATTTGAAAAAAAAAAAAAAAAAATTATTTACATTGTTCGGACTGTTGTCCTCATCATTATTGCCATATTCATGACATTTCAACCGTTGTACATTCAGGCCTTCTTCAGGTGATTGGAATTTCAAACTGAACCCTTTATTTAGTATACAATGGCTAAAACATTGTGAATATGGCAATAAAGGTGAGAGTCCGAACAATGTAAATAATTACAATTCCTCATCTCAGATATATAGACAGAAAAAAAATTGTAATTATCAATAAACAATTTTTTTTTTTTTTAAGATTCCCATGTGACCGATGCAGACATAACAATAAGAAAATAGAATGCAACTGACTTATGATTTATACAAATTATATTAATCAACATTACAAATGTGTCCTTGCAAACTTAATGGTATCTGCAACCAAACTTATCTGCTGAGGGTGAGTTAATATTCTCGCCATCTATGGACTCTGTGGTCATTTCAAAGGTTGAACCAAGAGTAAAGAGTTGTTCAAAAAATGTTGAAAAATGCACCAATCAGGAATTGTGAGCTGATTGGCTAACCTTAAACTACCAAGGGCAGATAATCATATATCTTATTTTGCATGTATGAAAGTGAATTGGTACATTTTTTTGTTCTTGAGAATTTACAACAAAAATATTAAAATCAGGGCTGTGGAGTCAGAAGCAATTAAGGGGTCACTGGAGCTGAAGTTAGTAAAACTATTAAGACTCCAAATCTAGTTGAATTTACACTTCATGTAAAAAGTCTTACATTATAGAATTTTTATTGTTATTTCTTCTGCTGTATATTTACTATTTATTTCCTTTAAAGAAATTCATCTCAACTTCTTTTTTTTTTTAAGTAAATTTATTTTTTGTAGTTATTTTGTATTTGCAAAACTATATATGTAAAAAAAATAAAATCTTACATTATAGAATTTTTATTTTTGTTATGTCTTACATCCTGTAAAAGATTATATTTCAACTTCTGTTTTATTTCTGTTCTGTGCTTATTTCTTATTTTGATTATATATATATATATATATATATATATATATATATATATATATATATATATATATATATATATATATGTGTGTGTGTGTGTGTGTAAAAGTCTTATTCCAGCATTTTTACTTTTATTATTTCTTCTATATCCTTTCAAAGATTCTGTGTCTAATTCTGTTAGAAAATATTGAAGAATGAATAGGTATGATATAAAAGCCACAATATCTTTATTCATTGATCTAAACCAGTTATAATGATATAGGCCTACTAAAGTTAGGAGTGTATGCATAGGCTTTATGAGATTTGTAGGCCATAATCACTTAATTACATAAAGAGGAGTTGGAGGTGTCAAAAATAGAGGAGTCAAAGGTTGTGTGTTCCAACTCCATAGCTCTGATTAAAACACTATTTATTTATTAGATTATTTATTTACAGGAATAATTTTTGATGTTTTGTCAACCATTCTAATAAACAATATAATAAATAGTGTAAATAAACAATATAATGAATAAATAGTGTTCATTATTTTTGTTGTGACTTCTCAAGAACAAAGAAAATATATAAATTCACTTTCATATGTTGTGGTTTTATTACAATTCTAAAAATAGCTTTTTAAAAACAATGAACATAACTGTAGATTCACTCTTCAGCAATCTTTATTAAAATTGTCATTGGGAAAACTGGCCATTTGACATTCCATTTTTTTTTGTTTGCAAGCATAAAAGTCTATGTTTGCCCTTGTCCTAATGAGGGTTATATAAAAAACAAAAAATTATTTTATTATCTTGTTAAAATTAAAATGCCATCCCTCCAGGTCCCTTGAACACTTACTGCCACCCTCCTTGAGGCTTCATAGTGAATCGGTTAGCCTAAAATCTGAACTGAATGTTTCATGAGCTTATGGTTCAAGTTTTGCTTGTATCTTTTAATTCAACGGAAATAACTTGCAAGGACGTGTGCAATCATAGCTTTCACACAGCCTCAGATCTTTTGTTAATCTAATTTTTTTTTTTTTTTTTTTTACTTATTATCTTCTCTCTTCCTGTTCTGCTATCCATTACCACAAACTCATTAGATAGGTTACTTATTATTCCCTTTTTCTCATGTCTTGGAGAAACAGAATCAGGAATGAGGTGCTAAGACGTGAAAATTCTGGAAACTTTATTGTAATGGTGGTAGATAGACATTATCACTGGCCATATCCTGTTACTACCTGACAATTGACCAGTTGTTCTGAACTGGGTGCCTCAAAGCTGCAAAGAGGTTGTCCTAAAGTGACATGGTGCACTATACTTAAAAAAGAACTGGGAAAAAGAAACAACTGGTGTCAGGATTTGTGATTTGTCCAAGAACAACCGAAGTGGGGGAAAATTATGACCTTTTGCTATACAACAGGAAGCAAGATAAAGGCTACTGCCTACTGTATATATCCCAGAAATATCGATTGTCCCTTTCTGGTTGTAAGTATAAGTTCCTTGTAGTTCCTATTTTCCTTAAAACTTCCTCATTGCTCACATGTTCTGTCTATGGTATTCTTTGTTGGTAGAAGTACATCACTGTCACTTCTTCAAAGACAGAACTTAATGATTGACATTGCATTTAAATTTTTAAAGATCAAAGTTGACTGGAAAGCAAGAAACCTGAAGAGGGTTCCACCAGTGAAAAGTGCAAGAGAAGAAACTGTTAACATAGAACTTACAGCTGCATCTAGCCATTTCAAATGTAAAATGATAAGATCTTGCTGCTAATCCAGTACTGCACTTGAATTCATAAAGTCAAGGTAGCAATGAGGAAATCTCAGAACAATTAGCATGAAAATATCTTCCTTTTCTATGTTGGTTTTCCAATTATAGAATAAAGAAACCTCAAAAATCTATTCTCAAGGGAATTAATTATTTATTTATTTATTTGAAAGAATATGCCCATTTACTTTTATCTGACAAGAATGTCCCCAAGACTCTTCACAAAAACAATTATACTTTGACAATATATATATGATTACAAAACAGCCATTGACTGCAAATTGTTCCTAACCTTCTAGTTGCTAACACATGATGTTAAAAGCATAATCCAAAGAGGACTTATTTTGTATGTTGCCTTCAGTGAACAAAAAAAAAAGATTTTTCTTATTCCATCATGGCACAGAAATTAAGCAGTTATGAAGAAGATAATTCTATGAAAAGAGCAAAATACTTGCATAGTGGGAGGCTGAACTTTGTCATCTGGTTGAAGATGGCTGTAGCATTTGAGGGGCTTATCAAGTTTTCGCAATCTTCTCCTTTCAATGGCTACCAAGAAAAAAAAAACAAACCCCAAAACATTAATTAACAGCATTCTTTCATACATAAATCAGATTAATAGTGACACAAAAAGGCAATAATCTACACTCTTGTTGTCCTAATTATCTATTGAGTATTTTGTAGACAAAAATTCTGCTGGGCTTAAAAATATATTAAATTCTAGTAATTTTAGAATTGAAAATGCAAAATGTATTGGAACACTTTGAAATTTTTTATGTCTGGTGTTTCAATGTGTGATATTTACAAACAATAGTGATGGATAGGAGGAGAAGGGATAAGAGGAGGAAAAGAAGGATAGAAGGAGGAAGAGGAGGAAAAGAAGGAAGGACGAGAGGAAGAGGATAAAGGATAAGAGGAGGAGGAGAAGAATAAAGGATAAGAGGAGGAGGAGGAGAAGAAGAATAAAGGATAAGAGGAGGAGGAGGAGAATAAAGGATAAGAGGAGGAGAAGAAGAATAAAGGATAAGAGGAGGAGGAGAATAAAGGATAAGAGGAGGAGGAGAATAAAGGATAAGAGGAGGAGGAGAATAAAGGATAAGAGGAGGAGGAGAAGAACAGAGGAGCAAGAGGAGAAGAAGAGAGGAGACGGAGGAGCAGGAGGAGGAGAAAGGATAAGAGGTAAAGATTTTTCATGCAGTCTTCATTGCAGGCTTTGTCTAGTTTTGTTATTCCATTGAACTTTAGATATATCTATACAATTAAATACTTATTTGTAAACATATAAGAAATTATTTCCCTAATATCCCCTGCTACAATGCAAAGGGACTTATATGCTTTCAAATATGGCTTAAGTATAAATAAAGCAAAGAAAAAAAAGTATCTCTTAATAGCCCCAATCAGCTATTCCAATGTGACTCACCTGAAATTTTCTTTGGTTTCTTATCAACAGATTTGTCAACAAAGAAGAGATTTTCATTTTTTTTATTTTCAAGAATTCCACTGAAAAACAAATTTTGAAAATTACATAATTTTTTGTCATATCAAACATGAATATAATGAACAAGTCCATAAAGTTGTATCTCACAAAAGTATACATCAGGCTCAGTTAATGCACAATACAATAGTTTTCATTTAAAACGTTATATTTATACAGCACTACTGAGTCTCCTGCATTTGGCAGCAGATTCATATATTTTTTTCCTATTAATATCTCTCCCAATCTACATGAGTTATTTTTCATTAATCTCCTACATCTATTTTTGGTACATTGGTTAGCATGTAGAAAATAACTATGGGAAAGGCCATTGTGAGCAACGTGGGAGGAATTAAAGATTCCTCCCACCTCAGCAGCAACTATAGTGTCACTGAGCAATGTGAATACACCCACTCCAAGGAATGCAAAAACTGCAAAGGTCTGATTTATAGTGTGAATAAACTTTGATGTTTCTGAATTTCTATATTTTAAAGCAGCTTTTCGTAAGTTTTTCAGGCTGCCTTATCATGGGGAAATGGTTAATAAGTCTAGTCTGACTGGACATTATTATGTGGTGAGTTGTTCCATTCAAAATTCAACATTAAATAACCTGACAGCCTAAAGTTGACATGTTGTAAAAACAAGCAACTAAGTAAAAAAAAATATATATATAATGAAAGTGTGTGTGTGTGTGTACACCCTGCTTGCTACATCCTGATATTTTACAGACAGCTGAAAGTTTTAAATAATCTGAAGTTCAAAACGGTGGAGTAATAGATAGGCGGCTTGGATTGAGGAATCAGAGAGCCAAGTTTGAATTCCAGTCGAATCAATTACATTCACTTACGCACTAATACCCTTAGGAAAGGTATGACCCCCCCCCCCCCCGGCTATGGATAAATAACAGGACAGACCAGGTTCTATAGCCTTGGATGGCAACTGGTCTACTGCAGAAAGAAATGGCAACCTACTGTTGGAAAAAATATGTCTTGTCAGTCATGTATTGAAAAATACAAGATCGCCTAAGTGTGTATCACATATGGTATATAAGTGACTGACTTTTGGCCCTTCCAGTCATTACCAAGAATCATGTGCTGTCCATGTGGTAGGCAAGGTCATATTGTCTACTTCCTAGTATTTTATAATGAGCTGACAAACATGAATTTTGGACAGTTTATCCACAATTTTGGAATGTTTAAAATGTATGAGTATGAACATATTTTGTTTGGGGGATTTGATTTTTGTTTTTTATGGCTTATCAACTCTTTATGGCTTATTTAAACCTGAATCATATTTTAGATTGCAAGAGTAATTCTTTTTCTTTTCAAGTGAATATTATTAACAAGTTTTTTGAGAATAACAATGATCTCCAGATACAAATCCTACGATTTAACCCATAGCTAGGGGATTAGTGGATTCATACTTTTCTCAAGAATGTTTTGCACATCAGTGAATGCAACAAACTTGACTGGAATTTGAACTTGGTTTTCCAACTTCTCATTTCAATACACTATCCATAACACCACCTGCAGATCTTTATAGGAGAATTGGATCATGATGAATTTCAATTAATTTTTTATTCTTAATTTGGAGTGCTTAATAAGGCGAAAAAATAAAATAATGTTTATTTCTGTTCACAGTGCCTATTGTAGAACTCACAAATTTTACCAAGAATATTTTTTATAAGTTCAGTTTTGTGCTTGACAACCATTTTTACCAAACACACAGAAAATGGTTATCTGCGTTTGTACTTTTTTCTCCAAGAAACAATTCTATAATTTCCACACAAAATTGTACCAGCCAGATAAAGTTTTGGAACTATCCCAAGTTCCTTCTACACATTCTTGGGATACTCAGTAGAGGTAAACTTTTTACTGCCACTGTACTGTATGTGCTGTAGTGTAAACGGTCACCAAACCCAGTTTTGTACTAATTATACGATGACCAATAATGATGCAATGAGTTATAGTCGGTACTCGTCAAATATTATGGTCCGTGTGTATGATCACACAAACATCCCAAAAATTAGAGCAGCAACCATACGTAGGGGAAGACCTGACAAGTCCACAGCCAGTAATAAATAAGGAACGAATAAAAAATAGCCATTTTTACTTTTAAATGAAATCGGGGTGATGAAAGGGTTAAAAGGGGACTTACATTTGCCTGACTGCGAGGCTAAATTATTCGCATGTTTCTGTGACGTCACATGGACCAAAGTACTTAATTTGTACCAATATAAGCTCAAAAGCGGTATTATTAAATAAATTTATTTATTCTAACTTTTAATGATGATTTCGAACGAATCCGAAGATTTACTAAAATCTGATTGGTCACTCTAAAAACAAAAAAAGTTAAATTTAATTTACTTTTGTAATAAAAAAACAAAGCATATTTTAACAATAAATAACTTAAAAATAAATGTTAAAAAAATATATATAGAAATATAAAACACGGAGCGACTGTTGCAGAGTTCGATCCTCACTAGGTTGTTGGCTAGTTTATTTTACCGTTTCTGACATATCGACCCTTTTTGGTTTGGGTTATATAATGTCGAATTTTGTATGAGGCACCCAGTGAGGATTGAACTCACTAGTAATAGTCAACCAGACTAGCCACTCTACCCATTACCCCACACGGAGGCGTTTCCCTGATTCAGTTGCTTCCTCACTTGGAAGATTGACGCAAAATAACCTTCCTACCCTCCACCAATTGGTTTTGCGGCAGACTTGGCTGATAAATATATAAACGCGTTTTTCCACTGGGGCAAGTAGCAATGTTCGGGTCCAGGTAAAAGACAAAACTTCGAAAGCAGATTTTCAAGGTAAGATCACTACAAGCACTGACGAAATTAGAATCTTTCTACTCTGCAATATTTTAACACCGTGTCAGGCTGTATATAACTTTATTTAACGTGTGGCACCTCATTAGGATATTGATTTTGTGAATAAAAACCGACATAAAAGATTTTTTTTTTAAAACTTGAACCACGTGTCGAAAAAGACACACACACACAAAAACCTGTAAGCCAACCATTTTAAATTGTTTGACATACTTAAGATTAAAATAATTATATACTTACCCAGTACGTTCCTGGTGCCTAACATCGTCCAAATATTCTTCCACATCTCGAATATCGGTCTTTCTCCAGGACTTCTTTTTATTTTTTCCTGTATGAATCCTCCTTTTCTTGGTAGACATGATGCTAACCATATTGGGCGACATTTACAAGAGGAAGTAGATCTCGATTACCTCCCTTAGCTGAAAACACTTAACTTCCGGTCCTTGTTCCCCCCCCCTTTTTGAATAAAACTCGCCATGTGGAACGACATCGCCTGCTAAATAATACACATATAAAAAGGTAATTTTTTTTTTCTTCAGTCTCCAACTTACTATTATTAATATTTTGTTAAATAAAGTTACTACGCTTCTAATATCTAAGATAGGCGAAAAGTTTCGCTGATAATTTAAATTTTCATCTTTGAAGTTATTGAATTTATTTGTTTTTTTATTTACTTTTGTACTTTTTTTTTTCTTTTGGCGACAATAAATCCTGGACTTTTAAAAAGATTTTCTCTTTAAAAAGGAAATACAGTAATACATTTTTTCTCACAATAATACTGGTTGTAAAATAAAGGATTTTTCTTTTCTTTTTTTTTATTCTACTAGGTGCTAAATTGATGTGGCTCGTGACTACAGACGATAGGACAGGAAGAAACTGATTTCATATATATATATATATATATTAAAAAGGGTAAGAATTCTTACTAGTTTTTTTTTTTTTATTTTTAATACTTGTACTTTTTTTTTTTTTTTTTTTTTAAATGTTTTTTGCTAAAGTTTAAAAATTTTATAATTTCCCCTCTTCCATGAATGATACTTTTTTTTTTTTTTTAAATTTACTTGTATTAATTTTAGTAAAGCCTTAGTTTTACGCAAGCCCTTTCACTCAATTTTAGAGGGAAAGAATTTTCAAGTAGTTCATGTTCGCAGCTTAAGGATGTAGAATTTTTAAGTTTATTTCTTTTATTATTGCTTTAATAAATCTGTATTTATTTTTGCTTTCTTCCCATTAAGAAAAAATTTCAAACTTTGCATTTCTTTATAAAATTAAGGATTCGTTACAACTTGTCTATTTTCTTTTTTCTTCAGACGTTGAAAATTTATTAAAGACAGGTAAAGAAATCAACTATTTTTTTTCTTTTAGAAAATAATATAAAGGCAAGATTCGGACTGCCCCCAAAAAATCTATGAAGAAATCTCTAACTAGATTTCTTTTAAATATTTCATTTAATTCGGGTTAAAATTAAAAAAAAAAAAAAAAATCTACCGTAAGTTGTCCAATAGAATTTGTAATTGTATAATTTTTTTTTTATTTATTTTTCAACTGGGAAAATAAAAAGCAAATATTTTGCAACTTCAGCACCCCGAGTTACAAATTATATCTATAAAACTTGTAAATTTCTCTTATTTTTATACTAATAATAAATATACATTTTGTTACTAACGGTTCATACAAACACATAAAAGTACAATTCTTGTGTTTGATAATTCTTGATATTTATTAATTTTCTAAAAAAAAAAAAATGTATATTTCTACTAGAATTGATTTAAAATTGACTATTAATAATTCAGGGCTATTATTAAACATGCCAACAAAGTGACACTAGGGGACTAATATGCAAAGACCAATAAACCCATCATAACACCCAGTCTAATAAGAAGGGTATATGATGGTTAGTTTTTTTTTTTTGTTTTTTTTTATAAAAGCAGTGCATAACCTTGCAGGTAGGACCCTGATAAAAATACCTTCAGGCCTGATAACCCACTCCATTCAGTTTCTGAATGAGACTCTGGAAGTATCTTGATGTGATTTCCAAATTGTGTGAGCAGCCACATCCTTCAAACTTTATTATAAAAAACAAAAAAAAAACACAGTCTGGATGCTCCCACACATGAACAAAGATGCACAGTATTTCAGCCTCTAGTAGATGTGCCCAATGGTTATGGTCAGAGAACAGATCTGTGGTACTGAATGAGATATTTACTGTAACCATTTTAATTTAACAAGACAAGACACATACGGGTTAACACATGCAATAGGTTATGGTTGGACTCAGAATTACTATGTCACTAAACTCCCAAACTATCATTGTAATCCACTAGTATATTGTCTGGTGGGACAATCCTGAGTTTAGAACTTAGCATCTTAAACCTTCTCTGCTTGCTACTGATTGTCATTGAGGCTTCTCTTTTATTACTGCTGCTCTTGTTTAAGCCTTGCTATCATTTATTTTTCATATTGTATTTATTTCTTTGCTAGGCCTACTAAGCAGGTCCTCATAGTCTAGCATGTGTACTGATTCTTTCAGTTTAAATAATGTAAATAAGTTTTAATCCCAGAAATTATCAAATTTTCTATGTGTGTGTGTAAAACATAGTTAGATATTGTAATTTTATTGCCAGTTTAACTTCAGCATGCCTGGCTAGTCAACTGAAAAGAAAAACTATAAGGTTATCAAGATAAGGCTACATCTGCATGGATCTGACGGTCTGCTGGTACTGTGAGGTGCTGCTGGGTACCCTGGGCTAGTGGTGATATTTCCACGTCAAAACCATGATTAACCACAGTAATCATCTGAGGAAAGTTTTGCATGTAGTGCTGCTGTAAGGTAAAGATAGAATAAATAAAGGGTGATAAAGCAAAGGAAAAATGCAAATAAACAGGGAGAGAAGAGTTTATATATATTTTTATATATATATATATATATATATATATATATATATAAGTTAGGTAGACTGGTTGGATATAAAGAGACATTGAGCCAAAGATTTAGATGCAGGTAAATATGGAAAGATATATAGAAGTGATGATACATTAGCATTATTTATGAAAAGTTAGAATAAAAGAAAACCTGAATGGGCAATAAAGATTGTCAGGGAGAAGGGTGTGGATGGGAAGATACAGGCAGAGGTATGTGAGAATGATAATCTTGAGGAGCAGAGTGAAATGGCAAGTAACCTACTTTTGTGAGATTCTGTAAGTGGATGGTAATCTCCAACTATGATAAAGTTAGCAATTATATAAAGTGCTCAATGGCCTTATAAAAAGTGAGATAAATGAAGAATTTAAAAAAAACAAACTCTGACAGCTCAAATTTCACTCAAAAATGAGGACTTGTCAGGCCAGGTTCACTCTTTCTCTGCCACATACATACATATATATATATATATATATGGGAGGGGGAAGAAGTTTGATAAAGTTGAAAAGGTTTTCATGTGACATGTTTCATCCTTTAGGACTTCGTTGGACTAAGTTTGTTGACGCGACCAAACACTAGGAATTTTTCTTTGTTTCCATCACTTTTGTTATCAAATATCTCACATTGCTATAATAGAAGTTCTGCCAAGAATGGTGAAACATAAGAACCTGGATGCAAATTTACTGTGGATGATCTAGTGATTAAAGCACTTTCTAAAAATTTTAATCTTAGTAAATTGTTTTCTCTTTTAGTTTGAGTAGCATTTTTTTTTTAAATCCAAGTTGAGGTCTGTCTCATTGTGAGTAACTAATGCTTTTAATGTTTTGTAAAAGTTCACTTTTATGTTCATCTAATCTTTCATTTAAATTTCTTGTGGTTTATCTGATGTATTCCTTGTGGCAATTATGACGGGCAATAGTAAATTCCTCCAATTTTTAGCTTTTGTTTTGTATGAATTATTTTATTACATCTTACCTCTAGAATTGTTCTTGATATATATAATTATGCCAAATTGGGGAAAAAGATTTTGTGGTGTGTTTCATCTGTTAAGATTTCATCGGACTGGGCTTGTTGTTAATGACATGTCTCCACATGCACAGGAAATGAGACACTAATAGTCTTAAAATTTTTGAAAGAATATCTTTTTCAATCCAGCCAAATTCATTCAAAAATTTTGAAACTACCACCATCTCTCATTTCATGCACATGTGTAGACATGGCAACATCAAAGCTCAGTCCAATGAAATCCTAATGGATGAAATGCACCACAAAATCTTTATAATTTGTCATACTATTTTTCTGAATACTGTTTGTTCATATGTAAAATATAAATTATATATATATATATGTAAAATATGTAATATATATATATATGTAAAATATGTAATATATATATATATGTAAAATATATATATATATATATAAAATATGTAATATATATATGTAAAATATATATATATATATATGTAAAATATGTAATATATATATATATATATATATATATATATGTAATATATATATATATATGTAAAATATGTAATATATATATATATAAAATATGTAATATATATATATATATGTATGTATGTATATATATATATATAAATATGTAATATATATATATATATATATGTAAAATATGTATATATATATATATATATAATATATATATATATATATATATAATATATATATATATATGTAAAATATGTAATATATATATATATATATGTAAAATATGTATATATATATATATATATATGTATATATATATATATGTAAATATATATATATATATATATGTAAAAATATGTATATATATATATATGTAAAATATGTAATATATATATATATATATGTAATATATAAAATATGTAAATATGTAATATATATATATATATATATATATATGTAAAAATATATATATATATGTAAAATATGTAATATATATATATATATGTATAAATATGTATATATATATATATATGTAAAATATGTAATATATATATATATATGTAAAATATGTAATATATATATATATGTAAAATATGTAAAATATATATATATATGTAAAATATGTAATATATATATATATATATATATATATGTAAAAATATAATATATATATATGTAAAATATATATATATATATATGTAAAATATGTAATATATATATATATGTAAAATATGTAATATATATATATATAAAATATGTATATATATATATATGTAAAATATGTATATATATATATATGTAAAATATGTAATATATATATATATGTAAAATATGTAATATATATATATATATATATATATATATATATATATATATGTATATATATATATATATATGTATATATATATATATATATATATATATATATATATATATATATATATATATATATATATATATATATATATATATATATATATATATATATATATATATATATATATATATATATATATATATATATATATATATATATATATATATATATATATATATATATATATATATATATATATATGTAATATATATTTCCCCATAAATAAATGGACAGCTCCAATATCATTCAGTATAGATGTCAATATTTAGATTTTGCAATGTCATTTTTCAATGGCAGATATAAATTTAAAGAAAATTCAAATAAACACATGACAAGTAACTATAAATTTTAAAAAAAAATGCATTTTCCAGGTATTTCTTTAATTTGTTCTTGCCACATAAATTCACTAAAAGGTTGGGAAATCTCTTCATCTGAACCAAACTTTTAATTTTAGATTTTAGGCAATACCACAAACACTGAATATTTGGGGTGGGTATCTACCTATTGGATGGACAAATTTACTTATAGAATGTTTGTAATTTTTATGAGGTGTAACCTTAAAGCTTAGTCATTTATAAAATGGTAAATAATAAATATCGCTTTATAGTTGGCTTACATATTTTGATAATTTTCTAAATATTTGAATATTTTTTTATATATTTTTGAAGATTTCTTTTCAGGTTTATTTCCTTATAAAAAGGTAAATAATAAATATTGCATTGTACTTGGTTTGCATATTTTTAGAAGCTTGTAAATTGTCAAGCGTATACCGTTATAGTGGTATCAATGGAATAACCATCCTTTTTGATATACCATTTTTTTGAAGGTGTCAAGATAAAACATTGTCAAAATTTATTATATATAAATAATGTATCTTTTTGGTCTGCTTTCGGCAAACACATACTGAAATCGAGTACCAATCCAAACTAAAAGATGTACCTATCTTGTACTTTATTTCAGTTGTTTTATGTGGTTTGTATTGTGTGGCAAATTGAAATATTCTAAGACCTTAGTATGTAGATCACAGATCATGAGCTGATAGACAAAGGGAAAATAACCATTCTTAGAAATGTAACTAGCCTTCACTCTTTGCCATCCATAGCAAATTCTTGAAACTGTTTGAAAAGATCTAATGTGGCACTTGCTAAATTGTGTTTTGAGGATATGGTGCCTGGAGAAATTAGAGAAAAACCAAAACAGATGGTGAGATAACTTAATTTTGTGATTACAAGCTGATAAATATTTAGTAAATATACTAAATAAGTTTGATCAAGACTATAATAAATGGCAAGAAATGAGTCATGTTCACAATCTGCTACAGGCTGTAACTGATGATTTTATATGTAATTATATATCTCATGAAATGGATTAAATCTGACTTTTTTCTTTTTTTTTTTTATTTATGGTATAGCACAGAGAGCAGAATTCGAATTCCAGTCAAATCTATTACATTCACTTACATGCTAATATTCTTAGGGAAGGTATGAATCCTCTTCTTTCCCCTGCTAAAGCTATAGGTAAATAGCAGGACAGACTGGGTTCTATAGCCTTGGAAGGCAACTGGTCTACCGCAGAAAGAAATCATCTGCCCCGTCAGTCACGTATCAAGATACATGGTCATCTAAGCGTGTATTACACATGGCACATAACTGATGTCGGATCAAATTAACTTTCTGTATAAGAATAGGTTTGATTTCTATTGGAGAATGCATATTTTCTATGAAATATGTAATTAAGTATTTAATTGTATCTATAAAAATAACACTTTGCCTAATGCACAGATACTGCACATTGATCCTAAGCAGAAATGCTAATGCATGTGTAAATGATCCTGTCATTTTTTATAGAGTAATTAAGTGTATCTTGCTTGCTAACCATTGAGCTATGTCAAAGTAATCTATTACATTTTTTACACATACTATATTAATGCTGTAATAAGATTTCAAGATGTTTTTGGACCATTGACAACTCCTCTCCTTTGTGCTGCTAGCTGTGTTTCATATGGTCCATTGGTTAGCATTTTAATGGTGAACTATCAGTTAGGGAAGAGAAAGATGTTTCTCTCTTCAACAAAATACCAACATGACTTTTAACTAATATACCAACTGGCATCAGTTCATTTAAATAACAATTTTGTCACCAAGTTGTCAGAAAAAAAAAAAATTTCCCTTCACTTTTTATTGTGATGATAATCGGAACAATACAAAGGTGTTTAATTTTCTGAAAAGAGCTTGAATTGCTCATGACATTTAAATATGCATCACTAATGTTTAAAAAAAAAAAATTCTAATTGTTTAGTAGCACTTTACACTTGTGAAAAGGGATTTTCAGTCATTACAAAAAAATGCAAACCGGTTTTACGAACATTTGCAAGACTTTGTGAGAGCAGCTATAAATGAAAGATGTTCCTTGCTAATTCAAGGCCAGGTATCTCATTAATCATTTTAATAAAAGCTTTGTATTGTTGCACTCCATTATCTTGTAAGTAATTTATTTCACAAAACAAAAATTTAAAAAAAAAGGCAGATGACAAATTCTTTTTAGTTATACAAGAGATATAAAAGAAAAATCCTAAAAACAATTATCCCTATAAAGTGAAGTGTAAGTCACAGGCTCCATGGTTAGACAGAGCACTTTCAAGCTGCTCCTGATATTCCTGCAAACATACATTTCATTTTCTTTGAATTTGGCCATTGCTGGGTCACATATAATTATCAGAATAAAAATTGATTTTTAAGATCAAACAGTTTTTGCACTTGCATATGGAACTCTTTTGTCTTGCTTTCAGTCAACTTTGATCTTCAAAAATTTAATGTCAGTCATCTTTTGTCCTCTGGATTCCTGTTCTTTTATTCTCTCTCTACTTATTAATGTTTTTTTAACACTTAATAACCTTGTCTTAGTGGTTTTATTGCCTTGCTTGGGGTGAAACAATTAAAAATAAAAAGGAAAACCCTCTTAGGAAAATAGCATGATATATTTTTAATATAATAAATTTTATAACTTTTTTTTTTTTTTTTTTTTTTTGTCATTTACAGGTTCTTATGTACTTTTATTTTTATAAGTACATAAGACACATCTAAGCTTTATATAATCTACAGTAAACATTAACTATAGTCAGTTTCAAATCTTTGCATGCAATATCCTTGGAGCTGTGAAAGTCAGAAGTTTGAAAACAAAATGCTTTGATTTTCAAACTATTAAAGATA
Organism: Acanthosepion pharaonis; assembly: GCA_903632075.3. Lineage (NCBI taxonomy): Eukaryota > Metazoa > Mollusca > Cephalopoda > Sepiida > Sepiidae > Acanthosepion > Acanthosepion pharaonis. The sequence goes on from CAHIKZ030001247.1 coordinate 2,266,375, forward strand.
CAGATCTAATATTTGGGATTTATCTATAATTTTAATTTAGGAAAACCTGTGAATTTTCCCAGACTTTTCTGAGGGGGTCATAGACAAATTTAAGCCATCACCCAACACAGCATACACCTGGTGGCAAAACACTAATCAGACCACACACACGCACATATATATATATATATATATATATAATATGTACACATTCCTTGTAATAAAACATATGCAGAAAGGTTTAAAAAGATAAGAATAAAGACCTTATTCCTCCCCCTTTCTCTAAACAATCCTAGTTGTTTTATTATTCCTTGAACAAAGGGAAATCTTTCTGCTAGTCCAAGAATTTGGATTGCTACCACACACAAGGCAGTTGTTACACATATTAAAAAAAAAAAATTAATTCCTTTAAATAGTATGTGGAAATAACCATTATTTGCTTAAAGTTCACACAACCTGAAACCCGTGTAGCAAAAAAAAAATGGAAAATGAAGTGTGTGTGTGTATATATATATATATATATATATATATATATAGTATTATACAAGTTGTTTCAAAAGTCTGTATCACCTCACAACACTGTAAAGTGATAAAAACAAAATTAAATTTAATTAAACTAATAGAAGAAAAATTTCAGCTTTTAAATTGTACCAATTCAATCATGCTACCTACCATTTGTAGTTCATGATATGAGTTCTTAGTATGTGACATACTTTTGAATCATCCAGTATATAATATATTTAAAATACCTCATCTTGCTTTAAAAGCATATTTATTGACACAACCAGCACAATTTCTTGTATATAAACTCATTTTACAGCATTTATTATGTCACTGGAAGAGTCCACTAAATAGATGTGGGCAATTCACCTCTCTCAATGCAGTGGACTCTTCTGATGACCTACAAATGTCACACACATGTTTAGTTAAGGCTGAAGTGAACATAAGAGGTTTTCAAGTAGGTATATCTTTTTGGTTACAGTAGCTTAATAAGCTCTAAAGTAAAAAATAAAGGACTTATACAAACTTCCCACTTAACTATCATTAAGGCTCGTTTTTGTTTTGACTAAAGTACAATGGTTTGAGACCTTTTCACTGCTACTTATTTGGTTGTAAGTCACCCTGAGCAACTTTATAATATTTGTCAGGCCATAAAATCTCTTGCAAAATGAAATAATTACAGTGGAGGATATCTATACAAGTATGATTCTTAACCATATCAGCCCTTAAGAGACTTCAATTCTCCAATCTCTTGAAGTCCTGGCTAAATTGTTGAAAAATCTCAACCAATTTGATATCTCAGTTGAAAATCAAATATTAGAAGTCAATTTTATTATATATAAGTGTTTTTCTCTTTCAAATGATACCAAATTTAGCCTACTTGGTGTTACTGGTTGATTAATGAGGGTAGATACCAACACAAACTGAATACAGCTGCAAGACAGAGGTTTTGGAAATCTACACATATGCAAAAGTTGTAGGTTTTCAGTGTCTCTAGTTAGTCGTGTGATGGGTGTTAGAACTGTATACTGAAATACAGTGCTATTAATAAAGTGCTCCAGGACTGTAAGCATACCTTTCCCATGAGTATTTGCATATAAATGAATGTAGGAACTCTATTGGAATTCAGACTCTGCTCTTTTTCTCCTTACAAGCTGCTATCCATTGCACCATCCAGGGCCAAATCAAGGTAATACTTATGAAAAATCAATGTTATTTGAGGAATGCTCTGAAAGTAATGTCTCCTATTTATTCCCATAAAAGCAACAAATGCCGTGTGCTCATCGTCACTGTTGAATAGAGCAAATTTTCAGCTGCAAAATATTTTCTCTAGATGAAATATTACAAGCTTCTGGCCATTTCCATGGCAAATATTCAGATGCGCTGCATTCTTTACTCCCAAATCAATCAATCCATCAAGATAATGCTAGGTTGCATGTTTCTTTGGAGATCATGTGTAATTCACCACTTGAATGTTTGTTTGTTTTTTTTGTTTTTTTTTTAGCTTTGCTAAAACAATTTGAAGAGCAATGAAAAGTGGGTACTTTACAACAATGGGAACACAAAAATTTATAGAGCAAGCAAAAGGCCATTTAGTCATACAACAATAGTGATGCTGTTGATATGATAGGATTGAAAGAGCTCTCTGTTGCAAATATTCTTCTGTACAAACATTTGGCATGAAGTTTAAAGGGGGTGCTGAAAGTTCTGCTCAGCCCATTTTTCAAAATCTTGCCAGACATCCCAATCTGTTAGGCACCTCAGCATGGGGTAATGGACTGTGAGCTAGTCTGGTTGACCATTACTACTGAATAGGGAGTGTCTCATACTTGTCTTTTATGTCAAGATTATGCTAAGCTTAGTAAATATCAGTTTTATTTTAATGGCTTCTTTATCAGGCTGAGAACTTTTCAGCACCTACTTGTATTTTTCTCAATTAGACCAACTGAAATCCAACTAGAATTAGTTTGGGTTAAAAGAACAAATTATTTCAGGGGATATCTTAATTCTGTCTGATTTAAGGTATTAAGTTTGTCAGATTCTGTGTTGATATTCTTATTTCTTATGCAAATCTTCTCACAAGGTGAGAAGCAGAGAAAAATTGGCTTGACTATCTTTTATTGAGTACATGGTTCTGGGTGTATACAACAACTTTAATTAAATAAATGGAATAAACCTAAGATAGTGATGCAATCCTATTACAATATTTTGACAAGTGATCTATCGAACTCTCATAATTGAACTATTATTACTACTTTATCTACCTTAATTGTAAATAGGTTAAATATAATTGCTTATTGAAGGCAGATCTAATAGGCAAGGTTATCTAATCTATTAGTTGTTCTTGGATTTTCATTGAATTAATTTTTTGCCACAGTAATTGTTTGTGTTATCAATTCCATTTAGTAAATTGTTTTCAAGTTGTCATCTTCATGGCTGGTACAAGGGTCTTGCGCCCCCCCCCTTAAATCTGATACCCTCCCCCAAGAATCTGTGACATGTGGCCCTTCACCCCACTACATATCAATTTTCATGACATGGAAGTTATATACAAATTTTATTGTAACTTAATCATGTACAATAGCCTTTTTTTTTTTTCCCCATCAAGTTTATCAAAGAACATAATTCTGGAAAGAATAAAAAAGAACAATAGAATACATCATTCTTTTTAATATTGCAATCCATAAAATGTTGATTTAGCCATTTCCTTGAAACATTTGGCATTCATTGACTAAGCAGCTAGTACTGCTTCCAGTTGAATTTTATAAATTTAAGAAATTAAACAATTTTTCAGGAAAAGAGGTTTCTCAAGTCCAGTATCTGTTATCGCCCTTTCTAGTATTGAGTGAGGGGGGGGGTCTTTCCCAAGTAAAAAAAATTGAACCCACTATTTTTTTTTTTTTTTTTTTTTTTTTTTTTTCTTAAATCAATTCGCTCCTTAGTGATAATACCACTAAGATGCAAGGAACTACTGGGTTTGAAAGAGAATGAAAAAGATTTGGGAAGGAACTGGAAATCCAATCCTAAACGGGAAACTAGGGATAAACCTTCCTTACTCCTACTAGTCTACTATACTGTTCAAAAGGCCGAGGAAAAGTTTAATAATTAATTTCCTATTTGATCTCTGGGAAAAAGTGCGAAATTAATTGATTATATGTTCTGGTTCTGTCAGCACTAAAATACAATGAATTTATTCCTTATCGTTTCATCTTTTTTTTTAATTTGGCGACAGGTTTGCCCGAGAATATGACATAAAAATAAGTTAAAACTAAAAAAAAATGATTTTTCTTACTTAAACTGTATTTACCGTGTATAGTGCGACTTCATGGTGCGACCCTAGAATTTTTTTTGCATGAATTTTAACTCCTCCAGAAAAATTACCTGTGTAGTATTAGTGCCGAGCCACCGGTAACAGAAACTGCTTGTTTTTTGTTTTGTTTTCTTCAAAAAAAAAAAAAAAAACATGTGTATAGTGCGACGATCTTTTTTTTTTTTTTTTTTAAATGATCATTAAAAACTCGTACTGTACACGAGTATATATGCCACGGTATTTGAAATAAGTTAAGTCTTCTTATGGAATTGTTTTTCAAATTTCAAGTAACGCTTTCGAAATCTGAAAAAAAAAAATAGCCATCAAACCATCCCCGAATAATACTAAACCTGTTTCTGTATTATTTTTTTTTAATTTTATTTTTTATTTTGGTTCTATGAGCAAATTCGATTAACGAACACGGATTGTATTTTGGGGGCGGAGGTGCGCTGAATTATGTACACGTGTAAAAAGGAGCATTGCTGCTGCTTCTACTACTACTACCACCACCATTATAACGATGGCTTTTTGTTACATTGAATATAAAGAAAGTGGAAATTCTGTTTCTGAGAAATTCGGAAACTTGTACGGTTTCAAAATCCAACGAAGTTGAATGATTTGCATAGAAATTATGATGCAACATTCATTTAATTCAATTTGGCTTAATCTGGCACAAAGCTGCCAATATAGGACACCTAGTGAGGGCCATTTTCGCTAACATTTTTTTTTTTTTCTGATTTTCTTGCTTAAAATAATAAATTCTTGTGCTTAATAAAGCGAAGTCATTGGGTAAAAAAGGCGGCAGGGAGAAGTCGGCGAGCTTTTTTTTGTCTTCTAGGCAATGATTTCATTGAATTATTTCATTCAGTTGCAATTAATTTCTAAAAATTATTATTAGCTTTTTTCTTTTTTTTTTTAAAGTTTAAACCCTCGTAAAGTGTAAGAAAAATACATTTCATTTCAGTTTTAAAACATTGATTTCAGTTATTGATTTTTTTTTTTTTTTATCACCTAAAAAATTTTAATTAATTAAAAAAAAAAAAAAGCACGCAACAATAAAAATTATAACTAGCCATTTTTAAATCAATTTTCTTTCATTTTAAGTGAATTTTAGTTACAACTTTGATTTTTGAATGTTTTGTTTTTTCCTACACGTATTTTAATTTTCAGTTTTTAAAAAATTACAGTTCCAAATAGAAACTTCATTTTTTTTTTTTTTTTTTTTTTAAATCATCTACGTAATAAATTTACAGTATGAATATGGTTTTAAAACCAAATATTGAGTTTTTATCGAAGTTCGTTTCGTTTTTTTTTTGTTTTTTTTTGAAAAGAGAGAAAATGAGACCCAACAAAAAAAAGTGTTACTTTGCAAAATCACTAACCCGCTTTCTAAAATTGTGTGCAAGAGTAAGCGAAATTCAATTCCTATATTAATTAGCAAAAATTATTAACACCGACAAACAAGGTCTTTTATTTGATTTATTTGTATTTCTTAAGGAATAGATACACATGCGAAAGCAATTCCGAATAACTTAACGAGAATATAGTGAAACTAAAAAGTGAAAAAGCCTTGAATTTCTTAGAAATTTAGAAACTTGCACTTCTGCTGAGGCATCTAATAATAAATATAATCATTCAACATTTCTTCGTCAAGCACTGTTCATCGCTAACGCTTGTATATATTTTTATTTTACCTTGTAAGGACGGGCACAAAAAAAAATTCAATCATGGTATGTGAGCAAACTCATTTCGACTTCACTCTCTCGATTCATTCATTATTTCTTATTTTTATCTTTATATAAGTTTTATTTTATCCAAACCCAACTCGATTACTTTTTCGAGTAATTCATTGCATATGCAATTCGTAAATATGTAAAGTTGAATTTAAAAAAAAAAAAAGTAAATGAAGCCGAAAAACTAAAAATATTCTAATTGAGTCGCACAAAAAAAAGTTGTAAAAAGTGATTTTTGGCCCTCTATTTTCTGAACGAGACAAAGTAATGAATGTTAACTAAAAATTACTTGATCGATGTTTATTAGTAGTACATACTTTAAAAAAATTAATTATGAAACTTGAAAGGGTCTTTCAACACTAAAAAAAAAAAAGTAAGATTTTGTTAAATTTACAGTAATGTTATTTGAAACGTGTTAAATTTGAATAATTCTATTTTTATTCATACTTTTTAACTAAGCTTGTTACGGAGACACATTTTCATGAATTGCTGTCACACTGGCCTTAAAAAAAATATTTAATTTATCCTCTAAAAGTAAAACCTATCAAGCATACTTTAATGAATGTGTTCTGCTTCTTCATGACGTGGGCGATCATGGCTCTCCACAACTTTGTCTTTTGTAACACCTAAGGCTTCGTTTGTTTAATTTGCTACTTTTCTCTGCCCCGTTTGCCTTATTGAATTTGACATTCACAGGACATATTGAAGTTCAATCAGTATATCCTGTGAGTGTCAATTTTTCTAAGCCTCGTTTCTTTGAACAACTTGTGACAACACCAGTTTTAATTACAGTTACACCCTCAGGAGGATTTTCCTCTGTTTAAGTGATATTTCAACAGTCAACACTGAAGAACATGGTTCATACCCCTTCCCGGTCTTTTGTGAACAGGAGTGGTGGTTTTTATTCTTCTGTTTAAAATCGGGTTTCTGGTTCCTTCTAAAAAAAAACTCAATATCCTCTTGCGTCTTAGTGGCATTATCGGTTTGCTTGGGGTGAATTGATTTACAAAAAAATAAAATGAAAACAAAAAATAATTCAGCTCTTTTCCATCCATGGGTGCAAGCACATATTTCTGACTGACTTTTACAGGGTCATTTGTTTCAGACTGGGTGGTCGAATCCGTCGCGTCAAAAAACCTGTTGTTGAGGAAGCGTGAATTTCATATTTTTCGATTTTTCAAATTTAATGAATCTTTGACTGTTGATTAGGCTTTCATTATGCAGTTGTTAGTCAAACTACAAATTGTTACTCTGGGGAAACTATTTCTTTTATTTTTATTTTCCATCTGCAAATTGGAAAAATGTCGTGCATTGATAATTCTGGGGGAGAGACTTTTGAAATGTCGATTTTTTTTTTTTTTTTTTTTTTTTTTTTTTAATGCAAATTTTCACAAAGGGAACTATTCTAAAAATGAATTTAAATGAATGAACCTGAACAAACATGTCCTTTGTAAAAGATGAGATAAACTAAACAGTAAACGAAAAATTTTTTTTTTTTTTTTTTTTTTTTTTTGTAAAACAAAAAACACCGTTTACTAAATCTGCTCGCAAAACAAAAAGTGCAATAATAAAAAAAACTTTTTTTTAATTTACAAGCTTTTAATTGATTTTAGGTACCTCCATGAGAACTAGTTAAAAACAGTTTTTGTTTTTTGTATGGCAGGCATTGTTTTTTTTTGTTTTTTTTTTAACTAATACATGATTTGCTTTCCTCAAAGCCTTGTGCGTTTAAAAAACTGAACGCGATTGAATCTTAGTTTTCATAAAATTAGTTAATGGGGGGGGGGTAATAAATATAAAAAAAATCTTTCCATTTCTTAAAAAAAATTTAGAATTTCCATTTGTGAATAGTTTCTGAAAGTTTCATTAACATCTGACAATTATTTTTATTTTTGCGAGATTTTCCAAATTAATGTCGGTCATACAAAAAACGTGCTAAAAATTTATTTTACTAGTTTCAGTGATACAAAGAGAAACAAGTTTGTTTTTTTTTTTTTTTATGTTCGAAAAAGGAAAAAAATTTTAAGGATAATTAAAAAAAATACTTTGGTCTTCCCTCTTAGACGATAAAATTGTTTTTAAGTTTGGTGTGTTTTTCATCACTTTTTTTTAACAATCTTATTAACGTACCTAATATAATGGCATTCTTTGTCTTTTTCAATGATAGTATATTTTTGTTGAAGTTCGCTGATTGGGTCTGTAACTGCAGCCTCTTATTATTGCTTTCAATCAATGGAAGTGCAGAAGAGTCTGGTGGTACCTTCTCTAGGTTATCAGCAACTCAGTTTGGGGTTATGGAAGCTTTGATAGCATAATTTGAACCTTTTTAAAGATTTTCTTTTAGTTTTGAGACAGGTGATCATGGCTCTTAAGATTTCTTTACTTTTATTAATTATCTGTGAATTCTTATGACTTGGGAATGATAGTGATTTAAGTTTTTTTTTCTCTCCACGATTTCGAATTCTCAGTAGTCTTTCCCCTTCACTGAGAGCCCAGTTTAGGCTGTTATTTAATCCATAGCTGGAGGTAGAGAAGAAAGATATTTGCCTTTCCTAATGCCATTCCTTGCCGTTTCAATGATTGTTTTTTTTTTTTTTTTTAAATAGCAATCATATTGTAGAAAAGAAAACAAGTTAATCAAATAATGATCATTCATTAAAAACCTGAAATGCTAGTGTAATTTGAACTTTTTATTTTGTCAGGTCAATCATTCAATGTCTAAAGTAACTGATGTAACATTGGTCAATTTCCTATACTAATCTTTCTCTTGCTATGACAAAAAAAAAAACCCTGCGTCTTTCCTCTTAAGATTTTTGACAAAACTTTAAGTTTGAGACTCATCATGGTATACTAATTTTTTTTTTTAGAAAATCAGTGGAGATACCTATACTAAACCATTATCTGGAGAAGAAAAAAAAAAAACAAAGGAATTCCTGCAATCTAAAAATATTTTCTAGCTTTAAATAACCAGCAAGGGGTTAATAACCTGTAGAAAACAAATCAATCAATTGGTCAAAGAATGGGAAGTATGCTAGTCCAACTCCCGTGTGGTGGAAGAAAGGAAAACTAAATGTGACTAGGTTAGGGATGGATCGTTCATAATCAAAGTAAACATTACCTGAAATTGATAGGTTGTGATCCCACTTGCTTTTTCATGTGAATGCCTATAGGCCACAAGTTGACACTCTCGTTCCAATTATGATCACCAAAGCCTGGTCAGTACCTCAACAGGTGACCACTTAGAAATACCAGATGTTATAAGCTTGGATGTGCAGGTGGTGTAATGAATAATGGCTCAGAATTGGAGAGCTGAGTTCCAATTCCCGCTGGGTTTATATTCACTTGTGCATAAATAGCCTTGGGAAAGGTATAAATCCATCTCTTCTCCTCTGGCTATGGGTTAATTAGTAAGACTTGTATCACTAAAGTTACCTCCACTGATTTGCAATATATAAGGTTTGATATGTTTTTTTTTGTTTTTTTTTTTCTTTTTTTTTCTTCTTAAATAAAATCTTTCTAGAAGCTTTTATTTTAGTATTAATTTCAAGCTAATAGATTAAATTTAATATTTCAAATAAGCAAAATACTTTGCTGTATTTCAAAACTAATTTAAATTGACTAGGAGTTGTTAACCATCACTGATTTTAGTGCCTTTTTTTTTTCTTTCTTTTTTTGCTGTCATCATGCAATTAAATTCTCGTTTATTAAAAAAACAAAATCTTTCAAAAATAAGATACATTCTGAAACTTTAAAGTTTAATTAATCTGATTTGAAACAAATATTACTTTTAAGTTTAAAATATCACAGAAATGCATGCCAGTAGCTGTTTATTTTAGGTGTTGACAGTTTGAATGACAGGTGGAAATTTATCTAATGTTTTTCTACAGTGGACATATCTGTAAAATTTGCTCAAATATAATGTGAATTTTTATATATATATATATATATATATATATATATATATATATATATATATATATATATATAACTACCCAGTAATCTTTAAAAATTTAGGAAAATATTCTCTATAATCCAATGTTTTATTGAATATTAAATCATTGGTAAATTTGGCTTTACATTTACTATAGTTATTGTTCTTATTTTCTGATAATGTCATGTATGGACATCAATATTTACAAAAATCAGCATGTTTATAAATGTAAAAAAAAAAACTCTTTTTCTTTTCCTAACAATTTTCCTGCTTAATATTTTTATTTAGCTTTTGGAGGCATCTTACATTATTTCAATTAGCCTTTAGATTTCAGTGTCACATTTTCTGACATATGTTAAAACACTTCCCAAATGTTCAAATTTCTGTACTTAATTTTGATATCTACAATTCGTAGCTTGCATCTTGGACTGTTCTTCATCATGACAATCCTTTTTTTTTTTTTTTTTTTTTTTTTTTTACAGATGAATTTGGTTATGTTTGTATTTTCTACTAGTATGTTTCAGATGGAGTCTGGTAAGTTTGTGTGTGTTTAAATAGGTTCCAATAGAGCTGTGGTCAGATGGGTGTAACATAAGGTGTCTGGATAGGCATGTAGTCGTGTGTCTGATGTAATTATTTCTGAATTCAATTTGATCAAGAACACAGTTCTTTAAGGGGCATTTGAACTCCTAGATAATGTTCGTTTGTTGTAATTTTGACTTTTTGGAAGTGTTTTAACATATGCCAGTGTGTTGTTATTTTTGAGGATACAGTTAGCTTTTAAATTTTTTGTAGTGGATAATTTTATTTTTTTTTTTTTTTTTTTTTTTTTGTCAGGTCAATTGGGGTAGTGTATTTCTTTATAATATTTCTAAGTAAAGATTCATCTTGTTTGTAGTTAATGTGCATTTGGTTTTTGTAGAAATTTATATAATTTTTTGACTGTTCAATATCGTTATTTACTTTGGGAAGAAAATCTAATTTGGTGGTCTATTAGGTAATTAGCCACAATGTGCTAATTGTGTTTGGAAAATAAAAAACATCTTAAACATACACACAGTGCTCACACTCAAACTGAAAAAATAAAATCATCCTTGATAATGGCTAAAAGTATAACCAAAAGCACTCTGAACTATAGAACATTTGGCCAGTTCATACACTCTGTCCAAAAAAGAAAATACTTGTTCAAACACAAGGAAAATTAAATGAAAAGCTTAATTGTAGTACTGTGTTGTTTTTAATGAAACTTTGCCACAGTTTTTCTCATCTACAATACTTATATCTACTGTCACTATTATTTTTCTATGACAGTTAACTAACTCGTGACAGCTATCTCTGCTTATGCAAAACTTTTTTTTTTTTTTTTTTTTTTTTAAGATGAGGAATTCATCATTATGTAACTTGCTATTCAGACCATGAGGGTCATTTTGGTTGTTATGCCAACAATATTTTAGATGTTGTACAGCCTTCTTCAGGTATAACAAGGAAAGTGTACTTGCAAAAATTCCACGAGTCATGGGTACATGTATGGTTCGGCCAGGGGTGATTGCTCACGTGACCTGGACATATATTTTTCCACTACCTGTTTATAGACATTAGATTTATGCTTCCAAAATCACACCACCAGGTTGTCTAAGAGACCCCCTTGCCTTGTGGATCAAAGTGTTGGTTAATGATTCAATAGAAGAAACCCACAGTGATTTGTGGGTATTAACTGAAACATCCTTTAAGCATGAAAAGTAGAATAAGAACTATCTACCTGATAAATTAAATAAAGGATTCCATTTAAAACTGATTACGGAGTACAATAACAGATATCTGAAGAATACAAGAGGCAAAATGTTGAGAGTATAACAACCAAGATGTACATGCTGGTCCTAATAGTAATTTGTTTAAATTCTTTGTCATCAATGATCTAATTTTTTTTTTTTTTTTTTTTTTTTTCTTTCACCCAGTATAATTACTATCCTAATCGAAGTTTAAATATGGAGTCAAAACAGTCGGGATATTCAGCTCAGGTGAGGCAATAACCTTTCTTATTCAAGTATATTTCTACATGTGTAACAATTGAATTTCATTGAAAATCATCTCTGCTAACTTTTTTTTTTTTTTTTTTTTTTTTTTTACAATGTGTGTGTCAGTGTTGACACTGAGGCCAACACCAACCAGTGACATTCTTTCATACTTGAATGCAATCTTCAAGCCATGTGTTGTTTTGGGCTTGACTATATATGCTAGTCATTGGTGCATTATGGGCAATAAGGTCTATTCTATTATCCTAATGGTTATTGGGTGGATGGTAACTTTATATTTCAAATTATTCTAGAAGTTATTTAGTTAAAATTGTGGATCTGAATGCAGTTATTTGTGGCTTTTATAATGTTGTTTGTTACCTTTTTACTCATTTGATTATTTTAATATTTTTTTTATACTTGTTTGTGTGCATTCATAGTTTAATTTGTTTATTTAAATTTTGTTTAATTTTATTAAAATAAAATAAATATTCAATATATTCAACCTGTGTCATACAGTTCTCAAATAAGGATTTAAATGCTATTAACCTTAAGTGGTCTTTTCTATAGTATTTTTCAATGAGAAATTCCTAGCACAAAACACTTTTGGCACATTGGATCATTTGTTGAACTTTTTTGTCTGTTTCAGTTGTGTTTTCACCTTTTTAAACATAATGTAAAATATATGCTGAATATGTCACTTATTTTCTTTAATCTTCAATGTTAGAATCAAAAATAGAAAAGAAAAATAGACCTATTTTTGATACCTTTTGCAAAATGCTTGCTGATATATCACAGTAGAATGAAAAATTAATTTTTTTTAATGAAGTTAAAACTAAATGCTTCTAATGACAAATGCAGATTTTTTTTTTTTTTTTTTTTTTTTTTTTCTATGGAAATGTATTATCTGGTTTCACTTTTCAGGACACGAGAAATTATAGAGGACCTGCCAAGTCAAATATGGAAAATTCCTATGGCCCTGGGCAGGTAAGACATTCTAATTTATATAAAATTAATTGCTTCTAATGGATACGTAGGTATATAGTGTAAACTAAGGATAGTCCTTCAAGAAACGCATGCTAATGCTCATTTGTCATATAGAGGATCCTCTTTTGGTAATGTTTTAGGCACATGGCGAAACTGAGCAGTGCAATATATTCTGCTTTACCGTAAGACAACTACAAATTGCAATTCATCACGCATAACGAAGAGTTTTTGGCATCTGTCGGTTTTTAAATCTGCCACTCTGTTTTTTTTTTTTTTTTTTTTTTTTTTTTTTTTTTTTTTTCTCTCTCTCTCTCTCTCTCTCTCTTTCTCTCTCTCTCTCTCTCTCACACACACACAGTTCATGTACTGCATTTTGCTGCTATTGTTTTTGTGATGATTGGAGTGGGTTGATTTAAAATATGACATATACCAACAGCTCTAATACATGGCAAACAAATTTTCTAATCTCTGGTCATTGGAGTTGATGAGGCAATTTAATTTATTGCCCCTCTTATCCTTAAAAAAAAAAAAAAAAATCCCAACACCTTTTCCTTACAGACTTTCTTTTTTTTTTTTCCTTTCATTTTAACCTAAGACCAAAGCCACACACGTGTGCGTGCATGCACACATCATGTCAAAAGTACGATGTTTAGGTTTCTGCTTTCTCATCACATACTTTTGTTTTGAATACATCCTACAAATGCACATATTTTTTTTTCTTCCCTTCAGGCTTATGGAAATAAGCAAAATCCAAGAACAAATTTTGGGAATTCCAGGAACTATGATCAGGTGAGGCACCCTATTTCCTTGAGACGTGTGTTTATACCTCCTATAGCTGTTTTAGTTTGAGTCAAGACTAGGACAGTGGATCATCTGTGGGGATAAAAATCATTAGTCTGCTAACTATTATTAAGCAAGATGCCTGTGTGTTAATCTTTTTTTATATTTCTATTTCCATTCTAATCTTTCTCTGTTAATCTACTTTATCCACTAATCTTATTCCTTTCTATATTACTTTTTAACATGCATCTCTCGAGCTTTCTCTTTAACATTTTTTTTTTTTTTTTTTTTTTTTTTTTTGGGGTTGAGCTAAATGGAAAGGTTTTTTGCAGGGCCCAGGGGGCTTTGTCCCCCCCCTCCCCCTCCAATTTTTTTACTTTTTACAGGATTTTATTTTAACAAAAATCAAAGAAAAAAAACAAAGCAAGGAGTTGTAAATGTTCTTGCAGCTAACCATTTGTCTCTGCTATGGCCCTGTTGTGTGATGTTTCAACCTTTTAGGATTTCTTCAGACTAAAGTGGTATTTATATTAATGCAAATAAGCCTGTGCTTGAAGGGGACTGGATGCTGAGAATTTTAAATAAAAAAATTTGTGTGTATCTGAAAATGATATATACATCAAGGATAATTTTAGGGAAAAAAAAATAAATCCTAATGCGCAAAATGCATCACAAAAACTTTTCCCTACAAAAGACGCCCGGTCGGTGGGGCATCAGAATACGCCGACTGCCCCCCTGCAGAGGGTAAAAGTCCCTCAATGGGGCCACCTGTTGGCCGTGGGTGGCGACCCGTAATGTCTGGGGACGGGATCCTGGTGGTTGAGCAGGTTGTAACCCAGGTGTAAAGCGGTCACAATCTTGTAACACACCACTTTGGCCCTTACCTGGGCTAGACGGGCGGTCGGAGGGGCCCGATCCGATCAATCGGCTGGTCATGTCAAGCCCCATCATATATAATCCAACCCAAACCTATAACTGACCTCCTCTTCCCAACCAAAACTAACACTTAACCCTAAATATGTGATGGAAGGCGGTGGCTGAGGGTCAATCAATTTGGGGAAAAAGTATCTGACACACTTGCTAAACCTTCACAGCCGTAATACTTGGAAAACGGAAACAAAGGAACATGCGTGCTCAAAGACTCCTCCCAAAAAAAGAGTATATCATTCACGTAGCCCCGACATGGCAAAGGCGAATGGGTTTCCCCCTTGACCTGTCCCAATCTGGACTCCGTGGTGGGTAGGGAGCGAGAATGATGAACAAAATAAAAACAATCAATGGAAAAAAAGAAATCTTCCAAGAGACCACATGTAGATAACGACTCAGAAACAGAGAATGAAAGTGAGAACTTCCCACGGTTTATTGTACTCGAAGCAATAAGCCAAAAATCATTATCAGAAATTTCTCCGTTTAAAATACAAAAAGCAATAACAAATATCATAATACCAAAAAAGGTTAAAAAATTACAAAATGGAACAATACTAATAGAAGTAGAAAAAAAAATATATGCGGACACATTGATCAGACAAAAAAAACTACAAGAGATAGAAATAAAAACCTACCCACACCAAACACTAAATTACTCAAAGGGAGTAGTAAAAAGTAAGGAGCTCTCCTTGTGCACTCTAGAGGAAATAAAAATAGAACTCCAAACTCAAGGAGTTACAAATGTTAAAAGAATAACAATTAAAAAAAAATGGAGCTGAGATACAAACTAATACCTACATTATAACGTTCAACTCCCCCAAATTCCAACTTCAATAAAAATTGGATATGAAAGTATAAAAGTAGAACAATATGTACCAAACCTCTACAATGCTATAAATGCCACAAATTTGGGCATCACAGAGATTCCTGTAGAAATAAAAAAATATGTGGGAAATGTAGTGAGAAGGAACCAGAACACAAAGAAGAGAACTGCCCAAATGAGAGCCTATGCTCAAACTGTTTGGGAAACCACTCTGCCCTCTCAAAACAATGCAATATATATAAACAGGAGAAAGAAATAATTAGAATAAAATACAAAAAAAATATATCTTACATAGAAGCACGAAAGGAAGTTATAAATAATATAAAAGAAAACACATATGCTTCCATGGCACAAAAAGCAAATAAAATAAACAATGAAGATAAAATAAAAGGTTCAATTGAAATAACAAATCTATGTAAGGAATTAAAAGCTTTCCTTGAAGAATTAAAAACCTTTTTAACCGAACTTAAATCGGATCAAAATAAAACTCAACAACCCAGATCAAATGGAATAAACCCAGAAGGAGGCAAAAAACTTTGGAAAGAAAACACAGAACAAAACTCCAGCGAACCCTCTTCTTTCCAAACCCAAACTAAGAAAATGAAAAATAAACAAAAAGAAAAAAAAGTGACAACAGAGCAAGAAAGCACTCGATCAAGATCTAACTCAAAATCGAGAATCAGTATATCAAATGAAAATAAATTTGAACCTATGGAATATATAGAAATAGAAGAGAAAGATAATAAACAAAATTCAAAACAAAATCAAAAATCTGATCGAAGGACACCACAAGCAGTTGAAGACAAAGCTTCTAAAAACTCAAGAGATGGAAAAAAAATTGAGAGGACAAATGATACCAACCTAGTAGGTAACTTTACTCCCAAAAAATGAAAATATAATCATGGCACATAAGATCCTGCAATGGAACTGTCATGGAATAAAATCAAATTACAATGACCTACTCATACTTATGTCACTACTGTATCCAGCCGTCATCTGCTTACAGGAAACTTTTTACAAGAAAATACCAACTTAAAAATTAAAAATTATAAACAATACCACTATAATCACAATACAGGACATAGAGCTAATGGAGGAGTGTCAATATTGATCAGAAATGACATACCACAAAGTAAAGTACACATTAAAACTAAATTACAAGCAATAGCAACACAAGTGACACTAGATAAAACCATCACAATTCTTTCCATTTATATACCCCCACAGGAACCAATAAACACAACAGAAATAAACAACTTGATGGAGCAACTTCCCAAACCCAGAATCTTACTAGGAGACTTTAACAGTCATAATCCTATATGGAATAGCAAAAAGCTAGATACTAAAGGTAAAATATTAGAAGAAATAATTAACACCCATAACTTATGTCTATTAAATCATAAATCCTCAACCTACCTTAATCCCTCCAATGGAACAGAATCATCAATAGACTTAAGTATAAGCGATCCAGAAATTTGTATGGATTATACATGGAAAACACATAGTGACACATGTGGCAGTGATCATTACCCGATCATACTAGAAAATCAAAAAGCCTGCCAAGGAAGAAAAGATAGGCCCCGTCAGATGGAAACTGAAAAGAGCCAACTGGGAGGGTTTCAAAAAACAAATGTAAACAAGTACTGATACAGTCAAAGGACACAGACAACTCGGTAGAATACTTTACCAAAACATTAATAACCATTGCCTCAGAAAATATACCAAAAAAGCAAAATAATTATAAAAAACTAAACCCTGGTTTGACAAAAACTGCCAAAAAGCAGTCAGAAACCGGGAAGCAGCATTGCGAAAATTCAAGAAGGAACCCACAACCCAAAATTTGATTGAAATGAAGAAACTCAAAGCAGTAGCACGGAAAACTGTAAAAGAAGCCAAAAGGGAATGTTGGAAAAAATATGTAAACAGCCTAAATACACATTCTAAAACCAAGACAATATGGGAAATGATGAGGAAAAAATAGCTGGAAAAAGATCAAATACACCCAATAATACATCTTAAAAAGGACAACACTAAAGCAACTAGCAAAAAGAGAGATAGCAAACCTACTAGCAGAGACATTTGCAGAAAACTCTAAAATGAGCAAAAATCAAAACCTACAAAAGTGTAAACAAAAAGATATAAATAACCAACTAAATTTTTCATCTAAAAATACAGAAGCCTACAACAACCTATTCACTGAAGCGGAACTAATAGAAGCCATAAAAAAATCCCATAATACAGCAGTAGGCCCAGACCAAATCCACTATGAATTTATTAAACAACTACCACAAGAATCGCTGAAATACCTTTTGAATATTTTTAACAATATTTGGACTACTGGGAAATTTCCCAAAATATGGAGAGAATCTGTAATTATTCCCATACTCAAAAAGAAGGAAAAGAGGGAAACAACCCACAAAGTTACCGACCAATAGCATTAACAAGCTGTCTATGTAAGACAATGGAGCGAATGGTCAACGCCAGATTGAGTTGGTTTCTAGAAGAAGGAAAACACATATCAGAATATCAATGTGGATATAATAAAGGAAGAAGTACAATAGATCACATAATAAGACTAGAAACAGCCATAAGAGAGGCCAATTTAAACAAACAACATCTAATAGCCATATTTTTTGATATAGAAAAAGCATTTGATCAAACCTGGAAACATGGTATAATGAAAGATCTGCATAAATTAGGATTAAGAGGTCGACTACCAAACTTCGTAAAAGGATTTTTAACAGATAGACTCTTCCAAGTACAAATAGATACTACACGTTCTGATTATCAAAAGCAAGAAGAGGGAGTACCACAGGGAAGTGTACTCTCCCCTACACTTTTCAAAATAAAAATAAATGACATAATAAAAAACATCAAATCAGGAATACACTGTAGCCTTTATGTTGATGATTTTACAATATATTACAGATCAAGAAACCTCAACACAGCAGAAAGACAACTTCAACAATGTTTACATCAAATAAACAAATGGACACTCGAAAACGGTTTTAAAATATCAAAACGAAGACAAAATCTGTACACTTCTGCCAAATGAAAAAATTACACAATAACCCAACTCTAAAACTAGGAAATGAAGAAATACCAGTAGTTCAGCAATATAAATTTCTAGGAATGATCTTTGACAGCAAACTGACCTTCAGACCACATATCAATTACCTAAGAACAAAATGTTTTAAAGCTCTCCAACTACTGCGAACAGTAGCCCATACAGAATGGGGAGCTAGCAAAGAAACCCTTCTTAAGCTTTATAGAACGTTGATCCGCTCCAAACTGGACTATGGCAGCATGGTCTACCAATCAACTAGAAAATCTTATCTAAAAAACAATAAACACAATACATCATGAAGGCCTTCGGATAGCTCTAGGAGCCTATCCCACCTCACCTATAGAGAGTCTACATGTAGAGGCAAACGAACCCCATTACAACTAAGAATGGAGAAACTAGCTACTCAATACTATCTAAAACTCTCTTCCTGTCCTTCTAACCCACACACGATTGTGTAATTACACCAAATCACAAAGAGAAATTTAATCTTAACACAAATAAAATCAAAACATTGGGACTCGGATGGAAGGAATCATCCAAGAAAATAATTTACCGTCTAATCAAATACTTAAAACCAACCAAACAAACATACCACCATGGATAATCAAAAATCCAAACATAATATTAAGTTTAAACAAATTATCAAAATCAAAAACACACCCCACAACATACATTGAAAAATTCTCAAAAATAAAAGAAAAATATCAAAACTATGAAAGTATTTACACAGATGGATCAAAAGACGAAGAAAAAACAGGCAGCGCAGCAATAACAAAAGAAACAATTATCAAAAAACGCTTGCCAAATGAAGCATCAATTTTCAGTGCAGAAGCCTACGCAATAAAACTAGCACTAAATTTCATATCAAAAAACAAAGGAGAAAACTATATTATTTTCTCAGATTCATTATCGGTATTAACCTCCCTAAAAGGGAAAAGACTGGAAAATCCATTAATACAAAGTCTTCTATATAAACTACATTCAATGGAAAAAAGCAAAATATCATCTTCTGCTGGATTCCTAGCCATGTTGGCATCCAAGGAGGAGATAAGGCAGATAATGCTGCTAAATCATCTTTAAAAATGACAATTGACGAAAATCTTCAAATTCCATATACAGACTTAAAATCTAAAATATATAAATACATAAGAAACAAATGGCAAAATCTATGGAAAAACCAAACCGGAAATAAATTATTTCAAATTAAACCTAAAAGTAGGAAAATGGGGAAATGATCTTGAAATACTCGGAAAAAAACAAGTTGTCATAACCAGAACACATATAGGACACACATATTTAACTCATTCTCACATATTAAAAAAAGACAAATCCACCAAAATGTAAATGTGGAAGCCTAATCACAATAAGACATATTCTATCAGAATGCAAAATCATAACTAGAATAAGACAGAAATATCTCAATGGAAAAGATTTAAAAGAAATATTCAAAAATACAGACACAGAAAAAATATACAGTTTTCTCAAGGAAATAAAAATCCTCAATAAAATATAAATAGTGTATATATATATATATATATATATATATATATATATATGCTTATAGACATATATATGCATCTATGAATGTAAACAGTAAAATACACAATCAGAAACGGTCACAAAAAGCAATCCCAAAAAATACAGAAAATTATGAAACCCAACAACCTTTCATCTTTTTATACAAAATAACCAACTTAAATTCATAAATTAATAAGGCTTCGGCATAAATTGACCCAAATAGGAGTTGACATGCCGTTAAATCCAACATCCATCCATCCTACAATAAGAACAAATCTCTCCATTTACATATCTTTTATTACAGCAGATTTTTATAGTTGTTCTAATTTATTGGCTGTATTGTGACTGATATGATCTACAGTTAGAATGAATCTTCTAATCTGTTACATAGTATTTATTACAGTATATTGTTATAAGTGTTCTATTTTATTAGTTATTGTTGCCAATTATTGTACTTATAAACTAAATTTTCTGGTTACTGGGTTTAATGACATTTGACACTTGTGCTATTTAATGTTGAATCCCAGTGGATTATTAGAATGTTAGATAGAGGTTTGGTTTGCACTACTCAGTCATAAAAACAATACTAATCCAAAACTTCCATGCAATAAAAAAAAAAAAATCTATTGATTTATTTTTGCAATGTTAAGGAATTGATTTTGCTCTTCATATTTTTAAATTTTCTATTTTCCAGAAAATAGATGATATAGCCATTTCAAAAAATCTATCGTATATCCTGAGGCACACAGCTGAAAAAATGAATGTTGCCATGGATTCAAGTAAGTTACCCATTAACTACAATTTATTCTGTAAAGTAATAAAAAAGCTTATACAATTTTGTAAATTAAAAATACTATATATAAATTTTATAAGACTACCTGAAAACGTATCTTGCAATCATTTTTATTAATTTATTTTTAAGTAGGGGTATACAAATAAAAAGATTTGAAATTGAGAACTTTTTCATTTCACTGAAATAGATATTAAGCACTTCTCTCTTTCCTCCTTTTCCTTTCTCTCTTCCCTTGAAACTAAGTAGCATCTCTGATATGTCAGTTCCATGTTCTCAAGTTCAGTCAAAAAAAAATAGTCCATTATTTATCATATTGGCAGGACGTAACTCTTTTCTTTCATAGAACTTGCCATGGGCTTACTCTATCATTACCTTAATTAAAATCAATCAGATTATTTAAATAGGAAAACAATGAAATTTTCATTGGTTAAATCTACAATAAATGCAATTAACTTTTCTTTTTTTTTTTTTTAGATGGATATGTTTATGTGGATGACCTCCTGAAGTTGGGTAGATTTACTGGTGTAACTGCTAATGATATCAAGAGAATTGTGAAAGAAAATGATAAGCAAAGGTTCTCCTTGATAACGGAAGACGGTACCCAGAAATTGAAGGTTCGAGCTAACCAAGGCCATTCTCTGAAGGTTAGTAGTCTTTAATAATGTTGACTGCCAGGCTTCAATTATAAAATCTGATGTTATAATAGCCAATATAAACAAAAAAAATTTGATTTATAGCTTCAACTGAAGTATTAACATTGATTTCACACTAAAATTATCTCTGTGAATAAACTCATTGGCATCTTTTTTTAAAAAAACAAAAACAAAAAAAAACTGCCAACTATGAGTACTCATTAAGTCACTTGATTAAAATCTATAACAATAACCCACCTCCCGTAAACACTTCCAACAACACATGGCAGGTAATACTAGGTTACATGATACCAGTACCACTCCTAGTGACCTAACATAATTTGACGTCAGAATGAAGGACACAAGACCAACAGATCTACTTATATATCCTGACACTGATACATGTATTTTATACATGACGGGTGTCATTATTGTCACTGGTCATATTTTAATTTATCAGCTAATTTTGATAGAGATGGGAGAAATAGAAACTATAATGAGGCTTTTTCATGTTAATTCTGGCCTAACATAGTAAATTTTTGGCAGTGGAGGAGAGAAAATTATTAAATTGAAAAGGCTATTACATGGTATTGTATGGATTCAAGTAAGTTGCCCGTCCACTGAACTGGAAGTGATGTTAAAGAAAAAACTAATATCCTTTTTAAAAATTTAATTTTATACTATTTTGTAAACCTCATTGGGGCCCTACTCACCCTTCAAGATTACACGAGGCTATTATGTGATATTGTATGGTGTTTTCTCTGATGTGCTGGCTGGTAGATGAAATAATGTTTTAGAAAGTGGGATGTTCTACTCGATGTTTGAAGTAATAAATATATAGATTAAATAAATTAATAAAATTTAAGTTGACTTAATTAACTGACTTGAGTTTTGTGTTGGACACTCATCAGGGCTAGATGTTAGATAAATTTATTGAAATCATTATCAGATCTTATATTTTTATACTTCTTGGAAGAGATACTAATCATAAATTTAAAATCCTTATCTGATGCACATGTTCTGTTTTCTATTAAATAGATGGAAAGTTTGGATCTGAACTTATCTCCTATTGAAGATCCAGACAAATTCCCCACTGTTTTGCATGGTACTTACTATGGTCACTGGGAATCGATTCGCAAAGAGGTTTGTATTAGAAATTAAATGCTTTAAACAAATCTGCTTTAAAATTTTTTTTGCTTTTTTTGGGGTTTTTTTTTTTTTTTTTTTTTTTTTGTGTTTTGGGTATATACTCTTTCACTTAATTTTTTTTTTTTTTTTTTTTTTTTTTTTTTTTATCAATAAGCCACTTTCTGGACATTTTTGGTTTTAGTGAATTGCTTTCTCTTTTAATTAAAGTAGTTGCTTTTTATTTTTCCGCTCTCTGTTTTCTTGTTTTATAGGCAATGTTAATAATGTTACAAAAAAATTGAACTTTCAAACAGTAATATTGTCATTCCTATACTTGGAATGAGTATGGTTACTACATAGAAATAATCTATTAGGTCATAAATGACAGGAAAATTAATTTGGATGCTGTATCCAACATGTTTTGTAAAAGAAAAGCTTTCAAAGAGGACAATTATTGTTTCTAGGATTTTCATTTATAATTAATATTTTACCCTTTCTTGCCTAAAACTCCAGGTGATAATTTTTTTTTTCTTTTTAAGGGTTTAAAAAGAATGAAAAGAGTGCACATCCATTTTGCACCTGGTCTCCCTGGAGAAAATTGCGTCATCAGTGGTAAGTATAATTACACTAGTATCCTACTTGTGTGTGTCTCATCTATATATATATATATATATATATATATATATATATATATATATAGTTGTCTGGAAAGTTCATGCCAACTTTGTTGTTCATTTGCCAATGCATTGGAACAGGTGAAATTTATCAATATGTATAATATGCTTAAACTTCCAATTAGAGCACACTTCAAACTCTGTTGAGAAAGAAAGTTTAAAATTACTTAATTCTTGTTAATTTTGCATCTTTATGAAAATGGAAGATTATAAGGTACATTTTAGACACTTGATGCTTTTTTATCATAAATGCAAAAATACCTCACACGCAACAAAAATGATATGTGCTATGTACAGTGAAGGTACTTTAGCTAACAGCACTGTACAAAAGTGGATTACTAAGCTTAGAGTTGGAGAATGTAGCCTTGTTAATGAAGAATGCTCAGGCAGGCACTCCACGACAGATGACGACCTAATCAAGACATTGAGAATAACCTTCATTACAAAATGCAGGAATTTGCAGAAAGACTAAATTTATCAAAATCCACCATCCATGAGCACTTAGTGAAACTTCTGTACCCAAATCACTACAATGTTTGGGTACCACGTGATCTGAGTGAAGTTGAATCTTTTGGGTCGTATTTCATTCATGATTTGCTGTATAAATGCAATAAAAATGTGAACATCAGCAAGTCTACACAGAACAAGGTGGCATGAATTAAACAACTGGATGGAACATATACAAATCTGCTTAAAAAAATCCAAAGCATCAGTTGGAGATCCTATGCAACACTTAAAATGAATGACTCACAAGCATGAATGACTCAACACCATCTGACCACTGTGTCTAACTGGTTGTTTATATATACTTTCAAGTGTTAGTCATCTGATCCTGACATCTACTTAAACCACGTGACTAGATTACATGCTTTGTGAAATCACTTTACAGTTGAAATGGTTAAATGCAACCATAATTTCTATGCTAAGTTTCTGCTCTTGCACTTATCATTTGTGGAGTTTGCTTCAGGCTTTTTGCTTTCCAGTCATTTGGTTTTCAAAAATTTAAATGCAGTTTTTTTTCTCATATTTTTTAGCATTCAGCATCTTGATGGCTTTATTGCTTTTTCTTTTTATCTCTCTCTCCCTTTTTCCGTCTCTCTCCCTCAACTGCATCAAGAAAATGGTTTAAGTTTGATGAGCCTTTTCAGGAAAAGGCCAAAGGAGGAGTAAAGATTAAACTGGAACAATAGCTTCTCAAATTGTTAATTTACATTTCTAGTAATAAACCTTGAAGAAATATCAATTTTTTTTTTTTTTTTCTCTTTTTCTAGGCATGCGCTCGACTTGTGATGTACTTATCTATATTGACCTGAAAAAAGCAATGCAAGGTAAGAAATCTACATATAAATTTGGGAATCTGAATGTTATATAGTAATATTTATTGTACAAAAAATAAAAATCTGGCACACTGTAAATTGGAATTGCTCTCCCATTTATTTGTTAGTATTGTTGACAAAATCATACTAAAACCTTTTATTTACCTTTCTCTGTTGTGCTATAAACAACATAACAATATTCTTAGGCACATATTAAACACTCTGGTTGTAACCCCACTTGTCGATCTTTGTCAACGTTAACCATATGATGTCACCCTAAGAGTTGGTCCTCAAGTTCCTTCAGACAACTTTGGTTACCATCTAGCTGACTTTTCACTTGTTAACACAGGACTCCTTTGTTGCTGATAAGTATATATGCAAGTAGGCACGGTTCCGCTTAACTTAGCTGGTGTTTGTTCACAACTATTCACTCCTCTGCCATGTGTTGTTTTTTATATCTCAAAGGGTGAGAAGATAGCTTATGAAGTTCTGGTCTTCAGGGCTGGAACACAGTCTTGATCAGGTGGTCACTGTGAACAATGTGGATTCCAGAAACAGTAGTGTAGGGGCTCTCTAAGTTGTCCAATCCTCCAACTTATATGTAGTCCTGCATCTAGCAGGGGTTGAGTTGACTAGGGTCTGGGTTTGGTTGTCTTTTTTCTTTTTTTTTTTTTTTTTTTCTTTGTATCAACCTTTTCTAAAATTCCATATTCTCAAAATGTATTTACTCGAATGGTTTTCCAAATTTGGGGTTATCCAGCCTCCTTTTGAAAGTGGTCAGAGGAATCTAGCCATTCCTTAACTCCAACTCCCTTCTTGTTCCATCTTGCACCATTGCTCCATATAGGTGGTGCTAATGACTCTTCCTTGTCTCACTTTCTCAGCCCACTCCTAGAGCTGATGTGACAAATCCACCTTCCAGGTGGTGTAGTGAAAACAGAAGGGGTTTTTCAGTCATTAATCTTTCTTTTTATTAGCTTGTTCCATGCTGTGATTTCTCAAGAATTAGTAAAGAAAAAAGAAAATTTTCCTATTCTCTTTAGTGATAAAAACAAAAGTTTATCTTTCCTCTTATGCATTTTTTACAGACCACACAGCCTTTTTGTCTGTTCCCTCCAAAGTAGTAATTCATTTTTCTTTATCACTTGTATCCAAAGGAATCTGAATTAATGTTTGGCTATTAAAAAAAATTTTTTCTGGACAAATATCACAGAAATTATAATGGGCCCCTATCTCTGTGAAGACACTTCTCTTCTGGGTGGCTGGATCAAACCAAATGTTTATTTTCCAGGCTTTTTCGTTCAGGATTGTCTTTAAATGTTATTTCACTGACCACCTGAAACTGTTTGACATGTGTTTTTTTTTTTTTTTTTTTTTTAATCTGACATCTTCACAAATACATTCTTTCTCATTTATGGGAAGTGAAGGATGGATAATCTCTTTACATAAACACATATATATATATATATATATATATATATATATATATATATATATATATATATAATTCTGTCTAGTTAAATTTGGGTTTGATTCTCTTTGGAATTATTTTAATTTTCAACACATTTCACTATTAATTTTAACTTTTCAATCAATCTTCCCATGAGTTTCAACAATTATCATCCAGTTAGTAGTCTCTTTCCTTTCCCTTTCTGGCTAAGACTATAAACTACACTCAACAGCAAGGCCTCTGATCAGGAGGTTTTGAGGAGTGTAGAACCATGTCTTAATTGCTGGTGTTCCCAGGTCTACCCTGACCTGGTGTGGTAGCACCTGTTAGGGACCCAGCTATGGGCAAATAGTTAACTGCCCAAACTGGGGTTAAAGCACTGTGAAAGTGTAATACCAGAAATACTTTGTGTGTGTAAAAAAAAAAAAAAAAAAAAAAAAAAAAAAAAAAATTTCCAAAGATACATTTTTGAAAAAGTATATATTACCAGCAATAAAAATGTTGTCAGCATTAAATAACCCATTGAGGCTGATATGCCATAAACCAAACCTTTTTTTTTTTTTTTAACCTCTGGAGATCCCAGCACCACGTCATGGCTTTATCCAGAATATACAAAATAAATATAAACATGGAAAGCAAGGTTATGGCTAGCTTAGATATTAAATCATTATGCACAAATATACCCATTACAAAATGCCTCAACATATTAAGAAACCACCTTAAAAATTAAAGCTTCCTCTACCTGTCTGTAACTATGTAAACTAATCATTAACCACTGTTTTCAATAAAAATATCTATAAGCAAAAATTCTGCTTACCTATGGGATCATTTATTAGTGATGCCCTTGCTGAAATTTTTAGTCTGGCCCATTTAAATGCATCATACCTACATAAAACTACTTAAGATACATAGATGACATTCTTTTATCTTCATAATATAAATCCTAGGCATAAAGAAAGTTAATAACACTGAACCTACCATTCAAAGTCACACCTGAATTTGAAATAAACAAATCTCTACCTTTCCTTGATATCTTACAAAAATCATGGTGACATTTGTTTAATAAGTCGTATGTACATGAAAATCAAACAACACAAAATAAAAATATCAAAACTTTTCCCTCCATATCTCATTATCTGAAACCTTAACAAAAGTGAAACATGTTAGATTGATAAACATTTCATATTTATTATCTTTCAGATACATTTATTTAGGTCTGAATGTTTATATATATATATATATACACACACACTAGACCACCCATAAACCAGTTTCTTTTAAGAGTAGTTCAGGATACAAAATTATAATTCAACAATATTATCACTTTTATTAATTACACATTTTAATTTGTATTTAAAGACTGTAAGACTGGGTCTCATAGTTTTCATATAGCATGAAAATTTTGAGTAATAGCTTATACAGGTATACATCTTTATTTTTTTATTTTTATTTCAAAATAATAAATATTACGTATTATGAATGTTATTTTTTAAACACATTAGTGGAATATAATATGTAAGTGTTTTACATATGTGGATTGATATAAGAATGTATCAAAAACATACTGAATTTTCTATTAAAAATGCCATAAAAACAGAAAAACTGCCCTCTCTCAAGAACCCCTTGCGTCATTCTAAAGAAACTTGGCACTGCACTCGGCAGGGGTTCAAGGTACAATATCCTCTTAAAATGGCTGGCGTATTACATATCGTTTAAGCTGTACCTTGGGAACACAGGATTAGAATTTTAATTTTATTAAACTAAATATGGGGTATGACAATAGACTACATCTAACAGCATGACCTCTGATCAGGAGATTTTGAGGAGCATGGAACCACCTTTTAATTGCTGCTGGTCCCAGGTCCACCCTGACTTGGGATTGTAGCACCAATTAGTGTTTCAGCTATGGGTAGATAGTGAACTCTTAAACAAAAACAAAACACTGTGAAAGTATAAAAATACAAATTTATAGTAAAATTCTTAGCAATCAAATTGATCAACCAACCCACAAACACTAATTACAATTTTACATTAAAAATGCTAGATACAGGGACACATGACTTTAAATGTACATTTTTGATACCCAGTGTTTCTTAATGAATAACCTTTCATTTAAATTGAATTTCGAAAGTTAAATATAAAGTTTTATTTAATCCTGTAAATAAATCTAAAAATTCTATTAACTTTTTAATTTTTTAAATTTAAAAAAAAAAAATTTGTGTGGGTTTTTGTAACTTTGTGTCGTTTTTGTGTTCCTGTTGTTTTTGCGTGTGTCTTTGTGGGGTTTTTTTTTTTTTTTTTTTTTTTTTTCTCTTGGGAGAATTGTATATTTAATTTTATATTTTTATTAATTTATTTATTTATTTATTTATTTTTTTTCCCCAATTTCAGATGGTTTAAAATTTTTCTTGTCGGCTAACAATGTCATATTGTGTAGCGGGAATAAAGATGGAATTGTTGCTCCGAAATATTTCTCCAAAGTGATTGATCGTAAACACGGTATGTTGTTTTTTGTTTTGTTTTTTTTTTTTTTTTTTTTTTTTTTTTTTTTTTTTTTTTTTTTTTTTTAATAGATGCCTTCTATAAATTGTACTGAATACCTTTTTTCATGTCACTGACTATTCAGTATTATAAAACATTGGAGTTGATTTCAACATTCCATTGAAATTAAAGTTAATTTTATTATGATTAAGTTAAATATTTCAATTCATTTGTGTCATCATCGGTCTGGTTTACAAGTTGATGTTTAACTCCAGTAACAGCCATTTATTTATAGCATATGTGAACACTTGTACAAAATCCAAAAGGAATTGTTATGTTACTGTATAAACAACTCGTATTTTTAAATTTTATTCACTTAAAATATCTTAAAAATCTTAACTTAAATCATTATGCGCCGGATGCACACACTACACAAGAACGAAAATAATTACAGACTTTTAGTATTATATAGATATTGGATATCCAGTCTTAGAAAATTTACAAATTAAAATCATACCTAAGGGGAGGTAACTCAAGCTCGTCTTTTCTTCATAGCAAGTGGCGATCAAATTTTCATAATTAGTCAAGTAGCTTTTCCAAATAACTCTATCAAGAAAGTTTAATAATAATCGTGTGAATTAGCAGATATATTGGTTTGCTGAAAACAAAATGAAACCTATTTTTGCATATTTGGATTTTTGAAACTAACTTTTTTTTTTCCAATTTTATTTATCCTATAAAAACTAGAAAGAACTCACAACAGTTGCAAAAATTGATTTGCCAGATGAGCTTACTATTGTACCCCAGTAGGTGCCCATTCATAACAAATTTTTTTTTTTTTTTTTTTTTTTTTACTATCTTCAGTAAAGATTTGCTTAAATTAGAATTTCTGTATGTTGTAGGAAAAAAATTTGTTGTGCTTTGAATGGCATTCATTTATTAAAAATTAATTTAAATGATTTTATAAGTAGGATTCTATTTACAATGTAAGTATTCTGCTTAAAGACTTAGCTTTGTATGTGTTATGTAAACGGCAAGTTGTTTTGTTTTTGTTTTTTATTAAATCTTTTGGCTTTAATAATAGTGTGAATTACCATCAATTTGATTTGTTTGCAAAAAATAATTATCTTTTATACTTTTCTTTTTCCTTAGAAATTATTTTTTATTTATTTTTAAAATTTTTTTTTTTTTTTTTTTTTTTAAATTGTATAAAAACCAGAAAGGGTACTCATAACATATTACAAAATGGACAAAGTCTAACAATTATTTTAAGATATTTTCTGTTTATACGTTATTTTTATAGATACAATTATTTAAGTAAATGCTCTGTTTATAATAAAAAGTATTAACTACATTTACTGGCCTGAATAATGTTAATACTGTTTATTATAAGCAGAGCATTTACTTAAATATTTGTATCTATAAAAATAACATATAGACAGAAAATATCTTAAAATCATGATATATAATCTAGAAAATTGAGAACTAAATGATGTATCTATAATATTTTAAATGGGTGTGTTTGAAAAATGCCACAGTACAAATGCTGTAACAATGCCCCAATGAGGGGGTTAAGACAATTATTTATTTTATTATTGTTATACTTAATATATGCATAGATATATCTGAAGCATAATTTGGTACAAAACCAAAATACAGACATTTAGTAAAAACTGAACATGTTAGTAGTGATTTGTGAGATGAAATATTACTTTGATTGGAATCTATATATGTAGATATTTATTAAACATACTTTAAGCTGGTACACCATACTGAAGCACCATTTTGGTAACTTTGAGGAAGTGTTGAACAGAACCATTTTAGTCTAGCAGGATATACTCTTGTTTTTGTCATTTTGTCTTTTCTGATATTGTTGCTAGGGATTTTAAACTTTGCCACTTTTCTCTTTGTACTTTGTGACTCTAGCCAGTGGACAAAATCATTAGTTTTATTTCCTTCAATGAAGTAGTATAGCAGAGTGAGAACAGAAGTAAAAATGTGAATTCTTCCTCATTAAGTACTATATCCCTTTAAGAAATAAATGATTATGGCACTCTGCAATTCCCTTCTATTTTTCATTTCTCTAAACTGCATTATCATAATTGTTCTCATGAAAGATATAGTTTTGAATTCCTAGTTGATTTTCTCCTAGACTGGTTACCAACCAAGGCTGAAGAACAGACTTCCTGTCTATTTTTTATTAGCTTGGAATAGAAGGGATGGAGTGATGTTTTTCTTTTTTGAGAGCATTAATGCAAAGTGAGCATAGACCATTTCAGCTGGAATTTGATCTCGGCTTGCTGTTTTCATTGTCTGGACTGTTAACCATTAAGCTACCCAAAGTTTCCAATCTCTATAAATGACATTGGACATAATAAAAAGACAATAATAATATTTAGTGTGGTACAAAGCTGCATTAGCGAGACAGTACAGACTGAACTCACTAGGAATAGCTTGTGAAATGAACTTATTAATCTATAGTTAGCATCTGTATGTGTAGATATTTACTAAAAGTAGTTTAAGGTGGAACTATTGGTTGGTGGGTTGGTTTTCTACTGCTTATCAACCTTTTGCAGGTTATTTAAAGCCTGAAAATTTTTTACATTTTTTTATTTTTAAAGATAGTAATGGTTTACTAATACAAATCTTATTAACTAACTAACCAACCCACAGCATGGAGGAGGAGGAGTGGAGTCATACCTTCTCCAATGGTATTTGCATATTAGTGAATATAACAAACCAACTTAATTCACTATTCCAAGCCATTATATCCAAGCTTATAGTGCCCAGTATTGCGAGTTGCCCATGTAGCTACTGACCATACTTGATGGCGCCTAAAATTTAGTGATCACACTAAGTGTTTCAGTGTGATGTGGCTGATGTTTGATCGTGAGAAATACTGGTTTTTGGGATGTGTTGGGCTAAGAACTTTTCAGTCACCTCAGAATGTTTGAAAAATGCACAAGGCCTTCCACTGAGGGTCGGACCTACTACAAATGGCTTGTGAAACTAGCTTGTTGATTATCATTACTTACCAACTGCTTCCCTTTAAATAGCTGTATAACTCCAGTTTGTAACCCCCCCCCCACTTTTTTTTTTTCTTATCTGTGTAACTATTTGTTTGGTATCCGTCCAACTTGAAATTCATTTCATTATTGTCTTGATACAACACTGTTTTATAAATTTATGAAATGCAAAGCTAAAAGATTTTTTATTTTTTATATATTACCATGGTTATGAAGACAACGTTACTATGGTTACAGACTTTTAAACTATATTGCTGTAAAGCTTCTGAAATAGATAGTTTTTGCCAGTCCCATTTCCTTAAAAGCCAATGGGTAGGACTATTAGATATTTTTTTTTTTTTCTCCTAAATCTAATTTACCCCAAGCAAGGCAGTAAAGCCACTAAGACACAAGGGGTTACTGGCTATGAAAGAATTAGAAAACCGAACATTATGAAGGAGCAACAACAATAGAGTAATCAGACAATAGATAACAATTGACATTGCATTTAAATTTTGACAGTTCAAAGCAAAGTTGGCTAAAAAGGGGTCTAATGGGTCTGAAAGAATTCTATAAGTAACAAAAACTATTATCATAGAAGTTAGGGTTACATCTAGCCAATTCAACTTTAAATGGATGAGGCCTTGTTGCCAAACTAGTACTGCATTTAATTTCATAAGGTCTAGATACCATAGTGGAGAGCTCATTGAAACAGCTGTGTGTGTATATGTATGTGTGATATATATCAGTAAAAAGATCAAATAGGAAATGTTTATCAATCCAACATGTCTCACTTTTATTAAAGCTTCATCAGAGAATGAGATGTGGAGAAAAAGAAATTCTGGTATATTTACCTTTGTGTTTTATTTTCATTAGTTAATCATGTTTCATGTGCATTTTTTTTTTTTTTTTTTTTATTTTTGGTAAGCCAACGTTTAGGTTTTTTTTTTTTTTTTTTTTTTTTTTCAAATAAAAGGAGACAATATGTGCATCCAAAGTTTCAAGAGTTGGATGGACACATTTCTCCCATATCTCTGAAGCTTAAAAAGTAAAAACATTTTAGATTCATAAACATTTCCTATGTATTCTTTCTTATTTTATCAGATTCTGACCCATATGTGATCTTTACTCATAAACAAAAATGACAACTATTAACTATGCCAATGTTACTCTAGAATTGTGATGGAATGTACAGTCAGATTTTATTACACAAGTCAATGTTTTCACATTAATAATGTTTTGATGATAATGTTTTCCCAATTGATATTAACAAAACAAAACTGGTAAACAGTTTCAGGATATATTTGTCATGCATGTTTCAGCTCATATCTATCCAAATGAAAAAATATTGAAAATAATTTGTTCATAAATTTTTATTTCTAAATATTTATATATATATAATTAAGAAATGAACAGTCCGACAATTTATTTATTAAAGACATTTTTATGTTTAACGTTCTTTTTTTATAGATACAAGTATTTAAATTAGTAAATGCTCTGTTTATAATAAACAGTAATAAATAACATTTACCGGCCTGAATGTCCGAGAAATTTTCATAGAAAATATTCGTTCTTTGACAGGATTCGAACCTGCATCCTATACGGAACCGTCATTTTGTTTGTGGCCGATTGGTAAGGCACGTCAGCGTAAATGACGGTTCTGTATAGGATGCAGGTTCGAATCCTGTCAAAGGATGTATATTTTTCTATGAAAATTTCTCGGAAATTCAGGCCGGTAAATGTTATTTAATACTGTTTATTATAAACAGAGCATTTACTTAAATACTTGTATCTATAAAAAAGAACATTAAACATAAAAATAAATATATATATATATATATATATATATATATATATATATATATATATATTATATATTTGAAAAAACTTTTTTTTTTCTTTTTTCTCAAATATGTGCTCTTTGAAAGATTAATGAAGGCTATAGAATGTCAGACATTGATTTTGTTATTGTTTCAACATTAACATCACTTGAACCAGTTTTTATTGCTACCCAGGGATGATGATTTTTTTTTTCTTTTTTTTTTTTTTTTTTTTTTTTTTTTTTTATCTCGAGCTCTTTTTAATGATTAACCAAATTGTTTTCTATTAGATATCTGGTGAAACTGGGTACCATTTCATTAATCTTGTGTATTGTCACCTTTGTAGAATGTGAAGGAACATTTTTATTTTGCCTAAATAGACTCTTTAGCTTAAAACTTTGGTTGTGAACTGTATAAAAGAGAAAAAACAAAACATTTAAAAACTTGTACTAATTCTTTGTCTTTATTACTATGATAAATTTAGAAGTGACCAAAAACCAAGTTTTACTACCTATAATACTAGCCTAAAACATTACCTCTCTTTGTTATTGAATTCATCCATCTTGGATTTGTGTAGTATAGCTCTGAATTTCTTTACTAAAAACTAATTTTATAATGTTATGTTTTTATAACCTTTGAAAATAAAGTGGATACTTTGTATCTGAAGTGGGCAGCCCATTTTTACTTAAGCAGACCATGTCCTGCTCATTCAAGAAATCTTAAAGAAAAAGCCTCTGTCCTCTCCCTGTCAGCAGGGATCAAAGCACAAATTATGCACTGTTTAATAAATAAAATTGGGGCCATCTATTTCAAATACAAAGTATCCAGCTAAATAATATTTTAAGTTATAAAAATTGATTAAAATGGAATTCATTAATTCTTTTGAAAATAACACTGATTTGAGATTTTGTGATACTTATTCTGTTAATTATAATCCAATTTTTTATTGCAGCATGTTGGTTGACATCACAATAACATGATTAATTGGAATCTTTTTTCCTTTTTTATTTTTAGGAAATTGTTTACCTCTAGATAAGGAATCGGGCAGTCCAAAGAAAGTCTTGCCTGTTGGAATGTCAGAAGAGGATCTTGTCAAGAACCAACAGTCTAAGAAAAAAACAAAGAAATCTAAAAATGATAGGGATGTGGAAAAGAATTCACTGGGTAAGTACAAGTATTTTTAAAAAAAAAAAAAAAAAAATAAAAAAAAAAATTAATTGGATAATTCAGTCCAATTTTGTAATTAAGTTGTTTGGTAAGAATTACCAAAAAAATGTCTAATCTTTGCCTGTGAATCTATATTGCAATCCATCAAAGCATGGCAACTTAACCTCACAGCAATAACTGGTAAAAAGGGGAATTCAAAAATATAGGCACTATTTTCTGATGGAACTGTTAAATAAGAAGCATGTATAGGGAACGTAGACTTTGTTCCTGCTCCAGTGTTGCTGCTTTATGTGCCCTGCCTCCTTGGGATGTAGGCGATCATGGCTCTCCACAATGAATCATATGAAGAAATGTGAAAATAATTGGAGAGTTGTGGTAAAATAGCAAGATGGAAGAAAAAAGATGAATTGTAAATTAATAATGATTCTTTATCTAAGCAATATGGACATTTTTTCCCCAGGGAAATCTCTACTGATGCCTACACCCAAGCAATGAAGGGGTTCAAATGTCTTAGGAACTGGTTATATATATATATATATATATATATGTATATATATATATGTGTGTGTTCACAGCCAATCTGTGAAATGGAATTTTCAAATTCATTCCCATAGCTCCTTGAAAAATCACTGAACTCAGAACTTTCTAATGCATTGAATGATATGGGGTGGGGAAAATTGTGAAAATGGCTTACCTCGGAAACGCGTTCGAATCTGTGCAGTGTGCAAACTCTGGTCCTTCCAACAGCAAAAGAAACCAAAATGGCGGCACCCATATTTTATGCCGAGCGGTCTCGGTTAGTTAACATGAAATCTCGTTGTCTCGTCAATCGCATGCAAATCGTGGTCAGTCCGTGGCTGTATAAAGCAGGCTCATTTTGCTGTTTCGAAGCAGAGAGCTTTCAGCTCGTGAGAAGGTTGGACATGCGACACTGGTTTCTTTGTTCCTACCTGCTATCATCAGTTGAGTTGTTGCGTTACCTACCACAAGCTATTTCGGCAATGGACAAGTTCGATCTAAAATTGATCCTAGAATTCGACGGCTCCCCCACGGGCCCGACTATCATCGAATGGTTTGAAAAGGCCGAACGTGTTTGGATTACGGTTTGGTGTGCAAGGATCCAGTGCAACTGAGAGATGGAGCAAGAGTTCTTGGCTTGCAGGTCTGGGAAGAAAATGGCACCCTCCGATGGAAACGAGGAGGTCAAATTCGAAGCCCCTGATGTGTTGACCGGCGCGCCAGATTTTCATTGTGTGGGAAACTTGTTGGACATTTCCTGTGTGTGTGGATGGCTCAGGGTGGCAGTTGCATTCGTCAAGTGCCTGGCAACCGCAGCAACCAATGGATGGGATGATAACATCAAAGATCCCTCTCTCTGTCGTGATACTAGCAGAGATGTTAAATAGAGTGCGGAACTGGATCCTGTTGGAGGAGACTGGTGCATGAGTGGTGACTAGATCACAGTCTGGGTGGATGCGAGTTCCGTGGCGACAGGAGTGGCATTGAAGTAAACGGAAATGTCATCGAAGATGCATGCTGGCTGCATCCGACTAATGATGCCAGGCATATTAATTTGGCTGAACTCGTCGCGGCGCTTAAAGGAGTGAATATAGCTTCTCCAGTGGGAGGGCGACAACATTGCACTTGGTTACTGATTCGGTGCACATGCACCGGTGGATTTCAGACACCTTGACCAGGAAGGCACGGGTGAACACAAGGGCGGCTGGCGAGATGCTGGTTAGGCGACGGCTTGGCATTTGGCGATCGCTGGTGGAAGAATATGGATTGACCGTAGACGTGCCACTCGTACAGTCCTGACAGAACTGTGCAAATCACCTCACCAGAGTACCGCACAGGTGGCTAGAACTGCTCAAGAGAGGAGAACCGGCACTCGAGAGCTGTGCAGTGGTAGGGAGACGACTGGATGAGGACCAGGTTGCCCATCGTCAATGCGGACATCCGGGCGTGAAATGAACTCTGTACTTCGCCAGGTTAGTCGACCCCGCAGGTGTCCAGAGAAAGCGTTAAATCCGTTGTGAAGGCCTGCACAACCTGTCAGTCGATCGATCCGGCACCCGTTCACTGGGAAAGAGGATAACTGAGTGAAGAGCAACTGGAGCAGACTGGCGATGGACATAACTCACTACAATGGTGAGAATTTTTTAACGCTCATTGATTGCGGTCCCTCCAGGTTTGCGGTATGGCGGTCGCTGCGCAGACAAGACGCGACCACCGTCATTCGACTGTTGGAGAATGTTTTCCTGGAGCGAGGCCCACCCGTGGAAATACTGACGGACAACGATACTGCATTCACCAGTAAAGATTTTAAAGAACTTGCGGACAATTGGGACGTGCATCTGCGGTTTCAATGTGCTTACTCGCCAAGTGGAAACGGTATCGTGGAGCGGAACCACAGAACCATCAAGACCATTGCGGCCAGGAAGGGCTGTACAGTATCGGAGGCGGTTTACTGGTATAATGTCGTCCCGAAAGATAACGTTTCACCATCCACGGCACCGGCTGATGCACTGCACAAATATCATGTCCGTGTGAAAGGCATCAAAGCCAACCCGCTGCCTGAACTAGAAGTGACTGGAGGGAGATTGAAAAAAGGAGACGTTGTTTGGGTCAAAAACCCACGCGGCAAGTGTACGACAAAATACGGCACTGGACGTGTTACGGAGGTGATCAGCCCGCAATCTGTGAGAGTTGATGGGGTGCCTCGTCACATTAAAGACTTGCGACCGGTGATGCAATCACTACCATTACTGAGCGATGAAAGCGATTCCGAGTCTGGGAGTAGTGAGCGTTCAATCTGCCTTGAGTTAGACCTGCAGGGCAGCGATTCTGATAACAGCAGTCTCCCGGCGGACACAGTGTTTACCGACACTCAAACCACAGACGAGAACACGCACGCGGATGAAGCTTGTGTTGTCCCCCTTCGGAGGGGGACTCGACAGCGACGATCGCCACCTCCTTGCCCTGTTTGTGATCATGAGATCAGGGGGGAGTGTGGGGAAAATTGTGAAAATGGCTTACCTCGGAAACGCGTTCGAATCTGTGCAGTGTGCAAACTCTGGTCCTTCCAACGGCAAAAGAAACCAAAATGGTGGCGCCCATATTTTATGCCGGGCGGTCTCGGTTAGTTAACGCGAAATCTCGTTGTCTCGTCATTCGCATGCAAATCGTGGTCGGTCCGTGGCTGTATAAAGCAGGCTCGTTTTGCTGTTTCGAAGCAGAGAGCTTTCAGCTCGTGAGAAGGTTGGACGTGCGATACCGGTTTCCTACCTGCTATCATCAGTTGAGTTGTTGCGTTACCTACCACATAAGCATTATTTATGCGAGATAGTTATTTGTCTTCTAGGATTAGTAAAAAATTTGAGTAAAAGCATCTACTTCTTTCAATCCTGAATAGTTAGACTAAAATATAAATAAACTTGAGTACATGTAGAGAAGATGTTACTGTATTTTCTTCTGCATGGTATGAGAAATTTTGAATGAAGATTAAAGGCAAAAATGGAGGTGTCATTTTATACACAAACTTAAAAAACCTCTTATTTGAAATAGCAAGATTGCATATACACCCAGCACAAGTTGTAGTCTCTGTCTGTCCATTTGTTATTGAACTCCTCCTAGGATTTTAGAAATAGACACCCATAACCATATATATATATATATATATATATATAGTCTGAAACTACATTACCGGGGTACTTGGATAAGTATTTCATATTGATCAAAGGGGTCCCAAACCCTCCACTGAAAGTCTTTCTCGCCTTGATTTAAATTAAATTTAAATTTGAACAAGGGTATGACTCCTATCTAAAATATAGACGGAGAAAGCCTTGAAAGATGGAGGTCACATCAGCTAAATCATTAAGTAATACTGAAATGCATTATTTTTCTTACAAAAATAATTCGGCTAATACATAAGACACTAAGGAGGCAGTAATTTTTGTGACTCCGGCATTTCACTTTGTGACCCCCCATCTGCTTTAGAAAACTGCTTTTTTACATTTGGAAACTAAGTAGATATGAAAATTTCAAAATCTTTAACGCAAAGAAGTTTGCTTAAAGGCACTATTCAACCTTGTCTGATTGGCTCAGTTCTCTGTTGTTCAGTCAGTCTGGAGCACATCAAAGCTAACAATAGTTCTCTCTGCCCAGAGGGTGCAGGTTCAAATCCTGCTGGAGAGTGCATGCCTTTTCTTTAATAATTTCTCAAATATTTAGGCTGATAGACAGAAAATAAATATACTGATTAATAAATGCAACATCTACTCAAATATGAGTATCTACTAAAAAAATGTTTAAAGTGAGAAAATCTGTTGGGCTAATGAATAAAAATTCATTACTTCTTTGGAATAAATATATAATGTACACACACACATATATATATATATATATATATATATATATATATATATATATACATACATATATATACACACGAATGTGGTTAAATTGATTTTTTTTTTTTTTTTTTTTTTTTTTTTTTTCAACCAAATTAAAATCATCTAGACAAGGAAGCTTGTAACCCAAAGAAAAAGAAATTGTCAGCTGTAGAGGAAGATAATGCCAAGAACCCAGATGCTCAGAATTCAACAAGTAAGAAAAAGGCAAAGAAATCTAAAAAAGAGAAGGATACAGATGTGAATTCACCAGGTAAGAAAGAAAATTGGCTAAATTGTTTAATCATGATTTGGTAACAAGTTCTATAAAATTCTCTGCTAGAAATTCCTCAGTTTTCTGGAAGACATCGACTTAAATTTTATTTTTAAGAGATTTTTCTATATTTTAATGGCATGACTGATTATTTAGTTACTTGCATCATGGCTGACAAGACTGTACATATGCGTTACCATTTCGCCTCCTACTGAAAGACCACATAGATCGCTGCCACATGTATTGTTCTTTAAATAAAACTAGTAATAAAATTCAGGTTCTACAATATTATTAATTCTTTTTCATGTATTGATCATGTACAGCAAAGAAACCCGGGTTATTGGACTGATTCACAAGCCAAGATCTTTGCTAAATTGTATTTCATACTGGAGGCAATTCACTAGACATCTGATACTGGAGGCGTTTCATTAATGATCAATGGTAGCCATTCCTTATCTTCATCTTTACAAACAAGCAGTCCTACTCCACCATATGTCTAACTTTTTTCTTTTTAACAACAGCTTTAAGATATTCAAATTAGCTTCTTTTCTTCCATATTGATTTTATTTGTTGTGAAGGAGGGAGGTTATTTTTTTAAATTCTTAATTAAATAAAATTTGACATGATATTGTTTTGCTAAGCAAACCAAATAAAATGTTTAAATTCACAGTTGAAGCAAAAACTGCTGGGAGCAACACAGAAGCAGCAAGCAAGACAAAGCCCCCTAAAAATGGTAAAAATCCAACTAATGTGGCTGAAAAACCAGGAGAGAAATCATCAAAGAATGCAACCAAAAAAAATAAAAATCAGGACAAGAAATCTCCAGGTTTGGACAAATTGATTATCTTCTTTTTTTTTCCCTAACACTTTTCAACTTTGAGGGAGAGCTGAGGTTATTAGCCAGTGCATGGGGTGTCTCCCAAAAGGAAATGCTGAGGGTCCTTGAAATCCCACTTTAAACTAATCTTTATGAACTCCTGAACATGTTACAGCACACACACACACACACACACACACGGAAGAGGTTATAGTTGTTCCAATGAGAGAAAAGTGTATATTTTAAAGAGAAAAACCACAAACGTTTTTGGTTATAATGTGAATTTTTTAAAAATATATATTATACTTTATTTTCCATATGGGAAATAAAGTGTGTGTGTGTATATATATATATATATATATATAAAAATCCACATTATAACCAAAAACGTTTGTAGTTTCTCTTTTAATACATATTATATATGACCACCAGTGATGGAAAAACAGATAATTTATAAGAATATAAAGAAATACAGATAATGGTGGTGATAAAGAGAGCCTATTTCTGAGCTGATTTTAAGCTAATTTCAAGCAAAACACTTTCCAATTTCTTTATGCTAGACTAAGCTGAACTTTGTAGATAGTGATTTATTAAGTATATCTTAGATGTAGTGCAAAGCTGCATGTATCGTTCATCCAGTGATAATCAAAACTCACTATTCAGTCGTAACTGATCTAGAAAGACAAGTTTGCTGACCATTACAACACATCAAAGTGCAATTTGTAAATATCTAGACATATGGATATATAGACTTTTGAATGCACCATTCGTCTCTTAATTTACAAGGGTGTGCTGAAAAGTTCTTGACCTACTTTGAAAAATCTAATCAAATAACCAAAACGTCAATTAATTTTGAAATAATTTTATTTGGTTGGGCCAATAACTTTTTAGCACTTTCTTGTATTTTAGAGCAAATGAGCACATCATTGAAACGAAGGATAAATATAAATAATCTGGATTTCGCTTGAAAATGACTAGGTTCAATCATAATTTCACTTGATTTGTATTTAATCAGTGATGACCAAAGATTATGAAAGCTGAGGTGTTATTTCCATTTATGCCCTGTTGGTTCTGGCAGTGAAGGGTATACTAATCCAGAGTATTGTGATAAAAGGCTCAAATAATCAGATTGCGTAAAATTAGTAATAAGTTAATGTTAATAATGAAGGGTGTCTTTATATAATGAGTACTGTGATAAAAACAATAGTGAAAAACAATATTAAAATAATATCGAGTATATCAATTTAGAATATTGATAAAAAAAAATCAGCAGTAATAACATAGCAGAAAATACTGCTACTAATAAGTGTTTTTTTTTTTTTTTTTTTTTTTTTCCCCCACTAAAATAAAATAAAGCCACTAAAACACAAAAGGGGTTGTTGAGTGTTAGAGTATGAAAACAAAAATACTGTTGAGAGAACACAATAAAGAACGAGAATTAAAAGAGAAAATAATTGACATTGCATTTAAATTTTTGAAAGATCAAAGTTGACTGGGATGCAAGAAACCAAAAGAGTTCCACAAGCGAGAAGTGCAATAGAAGAAACTGTTAGCATAGAATTTAGTTACGTGTAACTATTTCAATTATAAAATGACAAAGCCTTGCTGCAAATCTAGTACTGCACTTAAATTCATAAAATCTCAATGCCATAAAGGAAAGTTCAGCAGAACAATTACCATGAAAGTATTTATAGAAAAGAGACATAAGTTGCACTATGACAGTTAGAAAGCGACTGAAGTCAAGATGACATGTCAGGACCAATAATGGTGCAGATTCTTTGGCTTTTATCAATAATCTCTAAACGTATATCAAGAACACCAGACCATATGTAATACCAATATTCAAAGCCGGGATGAATGGTAGGCTTATAAAGATGTAAGATAGATTCTGGAGAGAAAAATTGTCTAGCACAACACAATGATCCAACTTTCCTAACCGTAGACCTTTGCAATTGATTCAATATAATCTTTCCACTTCATATCTGCTGTAAATGTTATCCCAAGAAGGCAAAATGAGTCACTCTCCTGAAGGTTAGCATCAGCTATACTGAGGGAAGTCAAAGATGTCTCTCAGATGATTGATAGAGCAGTTTCATTTTGGAGGCATTAGAATTAACAAGTCATTCCTTGCCCTAGTTAACAGCAGATTGTAGCTCATTTTTTTTAGATCAGCTGGCAATTTGATCTTATCAGATTGAGTTGGAGTAGTTATAAAATAATAGTAATAATGAAAAGTGTACTGATTTAGACTTGTGATAAGTCAAATAAGATTGCATAAATCTAGTAATAATATTAATAATGAAAAGTGTATTCACTCTGCAACAATCAGATAGCATGAGAATAAAATATTAGAAATAAGTCTTGAGATAAAAAGCCACAATTAGATTCAGACATATATTAGTGTAATGAAGACATAGGATAAAAAGGGACAATAATTATTTCTGTTTGATTCTATTTAAAAGATGAATCTCAAGATAACCTAAATGAAGAGGTTTCTTTATCACAAGGTAATTGTTTTTGTCTTATTGTTGTACTCAAGAAGATATTGATAGCACAGATGTTCATCATCCATCTTGTTAAATTCACAATCTTTAATGAACCAGGAAAAATCTGCAATCCACACAAGAAATTTTGGTGGGAAAGATGGCCAGGATTTTTTTTTTTTTTTTAAATCAATGTTTCAAAATCTTTTTCTTTGGGGTTTAATGTCTATATTTTTTAACAATTTAAATGCGTGTATCTACAAAGGGAGAACAATAAGTTTGTAGCTTGGCTTGTATATAGTAACTGAATTTTGATCTGAAATTTTCATTTTATAATGTTTAATCTATGTGATTAACATTTGTTAAATGCTTTTTTTAACATTAGGTTATAGACTTGCTGATGTACTTAATGTGTGTACATGTCACAATATCCCTCCCTCTCTCTCATATATATATATATATATATATATATATATATATATATGTATGTGTGTTCCTGGGTATGACAATAAACTATACCTTGGGTCAAGGTGAACTCGGAAACAACAGCAATTAAGAGGGGGTTCCATGCTCCTCAGAACCTCCTGGTCAGAGGCCTTGCTGCCAGGTATAGTTTATCATACCTAAGACACATATATATATATATATATATATATATATATATATATATATGTGTGTGCTGTGTTGCCGGTTGTTCTGGAGTGGTTCAACTCCAAGGCTAATAAAACCTGAGGTCTGTTATTCACTGTTTCTGTAGCAATCTTTTATACTGATTTTGTGTTATCAGTAATTACAAAAAATGTGGATG
The DNA here is from genome assembly GCA_903632075.3 of Acanthosepion pharaonis. Lineage (NCBI taxonomy): Eukaryota > Metazoa > Mollusca > Cephalopoda > Sepiida > Sepiidae > Acanthosepion > Acanthosepion pharaonis. Next base: position 2,309,182 of record CAHIKZ030001247.1, read on the forward strand.
GTCTTGCACATGCCTGACTTTTTATTATTTCCTTTTTCTTTTTTTTTTTTTTTTTTTTTTTCCTTTCTGAGTCCATCATATTTGCGTAGAAACCTTTCATTTAATTTCATTTTATGTTTTTATGAATATGATAGAAAATAATTTTTTTTTTTTTTTTTTTTTGGTCTGTCAAATTCAATAAAACTTGTGTGTTTTATATGAATGTGCATGTAATATACAGGGTGTCCCCAAAAATTTGACATTTTAAAAACAATTGAAAACTGCTAAGTCTAACTCGATGAAATTGAACAGTTTAGGTGTTGGACATATGCTTATTATGAGGCCAACTTCATAAGTGTTCAATATGTGCACCACCTGTGACATGGCACACATCAAGTCGGTAGTTAAGCTCTTGCCAAACACGCTGTAGCATGTCTCCAGTAACATTATCCAGTGCAGAAGTGATTCTCTGCTTGAGTTCATCAATGCTAGCAGGAAGAGTGGGGACATAGACCAGTTCCTTCACATATCCCCATAAAATGAAATCATGTAGGGACAGGTCTGTTGACCGCAGCAACCATTTCATCACAAAACTGTCTTCATCTCCACAATGCCCAGTCCACCTCTGGCAGATTCTCAGTGAGATAACAAATAAAATATTAAATATAAAATCTTGATCTGTTTCTATACATTCTGTGAAAATTTGAGGTTATTTCAACAAGAATTGCCCAAATTATTGGCCTCTGGAATGATATCAATTTTTTTTTTTTTTTTGACACCCTGTATGATGAATATGTATGTTTAGCTATCATCATTTCAAATGTACAAATGTCTATATATATATATATATATATATATATATATATATATATATATATATTATAAAAAAGAACAAATAACATTTATCAATCTAACATATCTTTTATTAAATCTTCATCAGAGAATGAGATATGGAGAAAAAGAAAATCTGGCATTTTTACTTTTGTGTTTGAATTTCATTGGTTAATCAGGTTTCAGCTAAACTAAATATATAAAGCATGTAATAATTCTAATTTTGTCTGTGAATCAGACAATGTATATTCATGTGTTTGTCTAGTAGACTTTAATTTGGGAACATTTTTACATGTATAACGTTTGTTTTAGATATACATACATTAGATTCTTTAAGAATGTATTCAATAAAGGTTGATGCTGTAATGTTTTTGATGCAGGTTTATACTTTGTAATATTATTAGCAATTCCTCAAAGTACTTCCAACGTAAAGAATTATGTTTTTTTTTTTTTTTTTAATTTGGCATTTGTAAAATCGAAGTTATGGCCAGTTTTGTTAAAGAATTTTTTAAAGATTGTCTAAACGTAAATCTCAAGTGTTTTTAGATTTCATGTCTCTGATATAAATGCTTTTACATTGTAAGCACATCCTGGGTATGACGTTAAACTGCATCCAACAGCAAGGCCTCTGATCAGGAGGTTTTGAGGAGCGTGGCACCACCTCTTAATTGCTGGTGTTCCCAGGTCCACCTTGACCTGGGGTGGTAGCACCTGTTAGGGTCCCAGCTATGGGCAAATAGTGAACTCCTAGTTTTTCTAGCTCTTACCCACATCCTGGGTATGGCAATAAACTACGTCCAACAGCAAGGCCTCAGATAATGTTGCCAGCTATGCGTTTTTGAAACAATGATGTTGCCAGCTATACGTTTAATAGTACTGTATATTTAATATATATATATATATAATGTGTGCGTATGTATATAACTTAATTTGGCATTAAATGACCTACAGTGGTTGATATGCCATAAAACCCAATCAACCAACATTGTAAGCAATTTATTTGATAAGTATAAGCAACTGAATTGGTGTTGGATTTATTTTCCTTCCTAATTATATCTCTTGTCTTGGATTTTGTGGTAAAGATCTTGGTATTAGGGATAACTAATTTTTTTACAAGTTTTGTTAGAACTGCTATTGGTGATGTCTAGTTTAATGGATTTGTAAGTTTTCTAGCATTGAGGATGAAATAATGTGGGTAGTAAAAAGGCTAGATGTTTTCTCGATGTATTTCTCTTCTTCACTTAGAATTATATAGAATTACTCTAACTTTTGTTTAACAAGTCGAATGTATGTGAAATCTGATTAACCAATGAAAATCAAACACAAAAGTAAAAACATCAAAGTTTCTTGAAAGGTACCCATACATCTCTTATATCTCCAGCCATGGATTAAATAGCAGGATAGAGTAGGCCCTATATCCTTGGTTGGTAACCAGTGTAAAAGGAAAACTGAATTCAAATCCTCCTGGAGAGGATCAGCAAAGGGTGAATGAGCTTCTTATAAGCTTCTTATTCTTAATGCACAGTTAAATGGAAAACTCCTATTCAAATAACCTGACTGTAGCATTGTCTGACATGTGGTATACAGTACACCAGTACAGGGCATGGTGCTATGATGGAGTGAGTATACATTCCAAGGCACAGGCAATTGACCACTTTAAACAATTCACTTGGGCAGGTTCTTCAATAAAATCTTATTTACTGAACCCTCACCTGTTGTTCTTGACTGGAGAATCCACACACACACACACACACACACAGAAACAATTTATACAAAGAATTAAATAGTAATGTTAATGTGACTAATAGTGAAATCACTTCACTAACAGAACTTAATGAGATGCTAACTTACTATCAATTCCTTAAATAATTATATTTGAGTTGTCAGATGTAAGACATGCCAAGCATTATTACAATTTTCTTATATATAGGCAAATACCAAGACAAGCGATGTGTAGACTGAAAGATGTATTGTAAATTATGCTATTTATTGACAGTTGAATATGTTTTGGATATATATTGTGCCCTGAAGATGACAATTTGAAATTGTGGAAAGTGCTTGGTAGGTGTCTCCCATCTGACAATAAGGATCTTATTATTCAAGGAAGTTAATGTCTCATTAAGCTTTTAGTGAATTTATTTCGCCATTAATCATATTAACATTGCAATTTAATTCTTTGTATAAATTGTTTCTTTGATATAAAATGTAAGCTGCACACTTGTATATGGCCCTAATAGGTGCTACACACTGGGTCTGAGTAACCTTTCGGCTGTCAATGTACCCCTGAACTTTTCACAGGTTGCTCTGTATAGAAATATGCTCTGGAAGTATTTGTACCAGTGTAGTATTGGAAATTGGTCATATTGACTGACAAAAAGTGTCAGCAAATATTCATGTTGCTATGTCCTGAGATCCTCACTGTTGCACAATATGTGAACTTGTATACGACACAAACATAAAAACTGAATGAGGTTGTCAGATCCTCATACATCAAAATTGACGGGAGAGTTTTTCATTCATAAGACAAAAGGAAAACTTATCTTAGCCGATACATTTCATACTCTGGGATTTTATGAAGGTAAATGCAAGATTTTTATTTTGTAACAAGTATTTATATACAAGAGCAAAAGTGTTATTGGTTTTTAGAAAACTTTGGAGTTTAGAAATGCTCAAATATCCATCAGATTAGCTGAAACATCAGGTAAGCTTTTGGTGATACGAAGTGATGCAATTCAATGTCTAAGAAATGAAAGTAAGTGAAATTTGACAGTTTTACACACAATCACACACTCAAACATTTATATATTTATAAATGCATATATAAATGGATTTTTTTTTTTTTTTTTTCAACAAAATAATCTAATGTAGATAATGAAACTTCCAATCCAAAGAAAAAGAAAACCTCTGTTGAAGACGATGGTCTTGGCAAGAACCAAGATTCTAAGAAAAAATTAAAAGAAGTAAAAAAAGGTGAAGCAGAAAAGACTACATCAGGTAAGTTCAAACACTGAACGCAATCAATTCATTTAGCCTATGATAATAAGTTTCTCTTTTCAAGATTCCCCTCAAGGACATTTTCCGCCAATGGCGAGCCTTTATTTTGTCTCTCCTCATGCCAGCACTTGATGTAAATCATTTCCAGTATGAGCAATCATGTATGACCCCTTCTCTCTCTCTCTCTCTATATATATATATATATATATATATATATATATATATATATATATATATATATATATATATATTTCTGAGAAAATTACTTAGTGGCTGATGAAAGCCGTTGAGGTAATTTTTGTTTGTTGCTAAAAAAAAAAAAAATGTGGATCAGTTTTAATAATTATTACTAGGATCCACCCAGATTATATACCAATGGATCACCTGCAGTGTGTGTATATATATATATATATATATATATATATATATATATATATATGATTAATGATTAATGGGAGTAAAAGTTTATCACTTAGCTAAATGATGTTACCTTCAGCATTCCAACTCAATTATTTCGTAGCCTGTCTGTCCACTCTTCAGGGAATATCAGCAATTTACTGCTTACATTCCCCCACCCACTTTATGCAGCCGTTTGTACATTCACTTGCATGTATCACCATGGTCTCTTGAGCGGGGTAGTTCCAACTCTAGACATGTGACTTATTTTTATTTATGGGCATTTTTTTTTTTTTTTAATTAAATCAATATAAAATGAAGTAGATAACCAGTACATTTATATTACAATGTTAGTAATATTTACCGAATTCTTGTAATATGTGATAAATATATTCATGGGCACGTGGCCGAGTGGTTAGAATGTTCATGTGCTGACAATGAGACCGGGTTCAAATCTCACTATTGTTGATTTGTCAGGGAGGAGACTTCCAGATGTTATAGGACTGGAGGGGTTGATCCTAGCGTGCGGCACTTTTTCAAAAGTGTCTGAAAACCCTACCATGGATTGACACAAGCCTTGTGAGTGAAATTGGGTACCATTTAGTGCCATTGATAGCTGTGCTAGCACAGTCATAAGTCACTGTGGCCGAGGGCTTGAGCTTGCTTGCCTTGTTCAAATTGTTGATCAAGCTCGATCACACACTCTTTCCCAGAAACTAAGGTCTGCTCAGCATAATTGCAGTATAAACTGTGGGTGTTGAATAAACACAAATGTGCCTGAGCAAGTATCTGCAATAGGGATTGGCTAGCCACCTCAGTAGACACGTATCCTCAAATACAAGTGGCCAGCTGTACATGTACATTCCTAGTATAATGCGAAAAGACATTTGATTTTTTTTTTTTTTTTTTTTTTTCTGAAAATCAAAAATATAAAAGTTTAATCCATAATTAATCAATTTGAAAAATAAACAGATAATTGATAAATTTGAATATTACGAATGATATGGTACTTAAAAAATATTTCGCCATTATTGCAAATTTCTAACAAAAATCTTGCATGTTAAGAATTTCAAATTTGAAATTAGAATTGACACTTATTCAGGAAAAAAAAATTAAATTTGAGATCTGAGAAATTCAATAAATTTATCAAGCATCTGGCTATGAAGAGTATCTTGAGTTTGCTAACCAGATAAGTTACTTAAATTTCATTTATGGAACATATGTTTTAATATATACATGAGTGCATTGGGGTTGTCTTTTTGTAAAATAATTGATTTCCTATATCATAATTCTATCAATTTTTGTTAGAATATAATCCGATTCGTTTTTTTTTTTTTTTAAATCACCCCCAATATGAAATTTTTAAAATCATATAAGTATAGTAGTACTATGACTTTCTGGAGCCTTCTAGAACTTGTTTTTGTTTATTTGTAAGGTAGTTATGCTATAGCTATAAACCATTAAATGCATTAAAAATACATGCATAAGTTCTAGCCAATCACATAATTAGCAAATTGAAAAATAAGTTTGCAATTCTTGTTTTTAAAGTTGTATGTTATGCTATAGCTATAAACTGTTATGTGTTAAAAAATACATAAGTATTATCCAATTACATCATGAGAAAATTGAAAAATAAAGCTTCTGAAATTGTTTTTCTCTTTTATTGCGTTATATGGTAAAAAATCAAATTTTCAGTTTTTCAAGAACTAAAATAAATGACTTCATTACTTTTGAACAAAAGTTTGTCAATTTGACACAGGAACATAAGTTTACAAAAGTCATAACCCTAGTGTGCATATGTACACGCATACATTTATGAATGTGTATAAATCGTTTTTATTTTATTTCAACCAAATGATCAAAATCTAGACAAGGAAGCTTGTAACCCAAAGAAAAAGAAATTGTCAGCTGTAGAGGAAGATAATGCCAAGAACCCAGATGCTCAGAATTCGACAAGTAAGAAAAAGTCAAAGAAGTCTAAAAAAGAGAAGGGTGCAGACGCAAATTCACCAGGTAAGTACGGCCATTGAAAGAAAAAGAAAAAAATTAGCCAAATTGTTTAATCCTGATTCAGTAAAAAGTTCTATGAAATTCTTTTGCTAGAGATTCTCCAAAGTTTTCTGGAAAACATTGACTTAGATTTTATTTTTTTAACGTCACTTTTTTCTTTTTAAATGGCACGTTTGATTATTCAGTTTGGGATTACTTGCATCATGGCTGACAAAACTTATATATATATATATATATATATATATGTATAATTTGCCATTTTGTTTCTTACTGAAAGGCTACGTCATTATGTCCCATGACTGGTATAGTTATAGGATCAATGGTAGAGCTGGGTTCCAGTTTGGTTTATTTTATTCACTTATGTGCGAATACTCTTGGGAAAGGTATGAATCCACCTCCTCACAGCTATGGCTTAATCAGTAGGATTTGAATAAGTAAATCATTCTCGCCTAAAGTTCTTAAAATGTAAAAATATTTTATCGCTTTAAATAACCTGAAAAAGGTTGATTAAACCATAAATCAATCGTCAGGGTCTTTTGTCCTTCCATGTGTCTCGGTTACATGCCAATGTCTGGGTCTCTCTGAATGATCTTCCGGTGATATTGTCAGCCCATTGTCTTCTGTCTGTCTTGTCTTTCTAACCCATCATCTGTGATGCAGTCTATATAGAAAATTCCCTCTCAACTATTGATTAAATTGTAGGACTTTTTCATGGAAAAAATCATTTTATCTCTAAAAAAAAAAAATTGTTAATGTAATATTCACTCACAAAAAAAAAATGTATTCTTATCCCAAAATGTTTTGGCTTTAAATAACCAACAGTGTTGATAAGCCATAAGAATACTCGAACATTTCTAATGCTTGAATTTGTATGTAATTCTACTAATTCAGATATACAGAAAGATTTGGCCAATGCACACAGTAGTCTAATCTTTGATTCCAGACAGATGTTCTTGTCTTTCCAGATGGTTTTTTAATTTTGCAACACCTGCCACTGTTTGAAATTATTTCTATAAAGGCTACATAGAATCTCTTCCCTACTGCCATGACATAGCTTCCCTGTGCCTTTACTATAATTATTGTCATGGCAATTGTCTTGATGATTTCTCCTCTTCAGTCCCTCAACTTTGACTCTAAGCATCAGTACTAGATTGGCAGATAGGTCTCATCATTTTACTGTTGAAATTGTTAAATGTAACCATGTTTTATGCCAATAGTTTCTTCTCTTGCACTTATTGCCTGTGGAACTCTTTCTGTCTCTGTAAATCTTGTTCTTTTTATTGTCCATTCTACTCTGTAATATTCTCTTGGATCTTAGTGACTTTATCACCTTGCTTGTGTTGAAATGATTAAAAAAAAAATTGCCGCCTTTCATGTTACAAGGTTCTTTGTTGAATAAAATAATAAACAGTAATAAACTCTGGCTCTACAATGCTTAATGCTAAAAATTCCATTTCGTGTATTGTTGTTTACATGCAGAAAAGACACAGGTTATTGGATTTCTTCATAACCCAAGATCTTTGCTAAATTGTATTTCATACTGGAGGCAATTCACTAGACATCTGATACTGGAGGCGTTTCATTAATGATCAATGGTAGCCATTCCTTATCTTCATCTTTACAAACAAGCAGTCCTACTCCACCATATGTCTAACTTTTTTTTCTTTTTAACAACAGCTTTAAGATATTCAAATTAGCTTCTTTTCTTCCATATTGATTTTATTTATTGTGAAGGAGGGGGGTTATTTTTCTAAATTCTTAATTAAATAAAATTTGACATGATATTGTTTTGCTAAGCAAACCAAATAAAATGTTTAAATTCACAGTTGAAGCAAAAACTGCTGGGAGCAACACGGAAGCAGCAAGCAAGACAAAGCCCCCCAAAAATGCTAAAAATCCAACTAATGTGGCTGAAAAATCAGGAGAGAAATCTTCAAAGAATGCAACCAAAAAAAATAAAAATCAGGACAAGAAATCTCCAGGTTGGACAAATTGATTTTCTTTCTTTTTTCTCCCCCCCCCCCTTACACATTCTGATTTTCTGTTTGCTTATTTGAATTATTGAATTAATTCGTGCTTATTATGGGATAGAGTTCATAAAACATGTTTCTTGTGGGTGGAGAGTTGTTTTTGTCTGGCATTGTAAACTGTTCTTATTTTTTTATTTTCTTTTTTTTTAGATTTATCGAAAGAGGCAAAGGCTGGAAAGCAAAAGATGGGAAATAAAAATGCCAATCTCAAGAACAATGGCAAGGTGGAGGCATCAAAGCCACCTCCAAGTAAGAAATATTGGAATTTAATAATTCTATGAATGTTTTCTCATAATCATGAAACCCTTTTCAAGTGTCTGGCTCCCAAAAATATTCAAGTATTTTTAATAGACCACATATTACAGCCAATTTTTACTAGTGTCATATAAAGTTCAGAGATTAAATATTTACCATTATTTGGGTTGGTATCCTCATCTTGATTTTAGTTTAATATACTTAAATAGCCTTGTTTGTCAGTAACATTTTAATTCCTGACTCCTGATAATCCCCACCATCACTCTTTTGTTTTTTGTACTGTACAAACTGAGTACTAAAAAGTGCAAAATTAATTATTTCAAATGTTCTCTATTCAAGCAGAAGCATTTAATTCCATAATGCAGAAAACGATTCTGGCTACTGAATTAAATTAAAAAAAATTAATTAAAAAAAGTCAGTGATAAGAATAAAGAGAACCTCGCTTTTTGAGAGCGCATATTTTTCTAAGATTTCTTGAATATTCAGGCCAGCAGACGAAAATAAATATACCATTTAATAAATAAAGACCATCTACTCAAATGCGAGTATCCACTAAAAATAACGTTTACATAATGTGTGTGTGTGTGTGTGTGTGCAACGGTTGAGGAATACATTGGTTTCCCATTATAAATGATTCTCTCTTTCTCTTTCCCATTTTTATTAGATATTGAAATGCAAACAATCTATGTATTGCTACTTCAATGAGGTAATGACCAGCGCTTTGCAAGGCACAAAACGAACTGTTTTATTGCATCCCAATTTTTCCATTTTAGTTTTAAATTAAATTCTTGTATTTTTATTAATTTTGCTATTGTTTTGTATGACCCATTTTTTAATTTTCTTTTAACTTATTTTATAGTATTAGAATTAAGTAATTTTGAGGCCACCCTTCATATTTTGATAGGTATCTTCCAGTTGTAGTATTATTACTAATATATATATATATATATATATCCCTCAGTCTAGGCATGGAAATCAACACTGCATAGTTATAGGCAGTTTCACACTTCAACTTATAAGAACATAATTTGAGTCACCATGCAGTGTTGTCCACACTATATTATTTTTTTATTTTTTTTAACTTGGATCTCAAATAAGACAAGAATACTCTACCTGATAGCATCTAAGACCTCCTACAGTTACTATTTAATATTAGTATAGATTAAAGGAGAGTACTCATTGTCTACAACTTCTTATCCTATAGGTCAAAAGTTTGGTTCTACCCTTTGTATAAAATAATTAGGTTTCGTGCCTTTTGGCTTAATTAACTTCTACTAATCTAGAGTACTGAAACTATTTATCAGCCAGCCTTAAAATTACTATTAGGTATGTGGGTGGATTATGAAAAAAGAATTAAAATTTTAAGGAAACTTTATACATTAATAAATTTGATTATTATTTGAATATATGATAAAATACTTCAGAAGAGAAAATCCCTCTATATCAAAGTGAGCAGGTAAATTAGTTCTGAAAAAGTCATGCAACCACTTCAATTTTTAGGCAATTCTCCAAAATCCAGAGGGTGACCCTAAATTTTTGGCCTATAGTATATATAAGATTAGGGAAATATTCTTGTGAAAAAAAAATTTTATATTCAAATTATATACTTAAAAAACAAAAAAAACTGGTTATAATAAAATTGAACACAATATGCTAACTACAGGTTTTACTGTAACACTTAAAATAATAAAATAAGCAAGTCTCACTTCATTTTTTGAATTGCATTAAACTCTTCTGTTTTATGTTTAAGTGCAATGTTAAATGTGGCTTTGACAAGAGAGAATTAGCAATTATAAAAAAGGCATTTGCAATTCTAAACATGGCTTCAACAAGAGAATTAGCAATGTTAAATGTGACTTTAACAAGAGAGAATTAGCTTACAAAGATGAATGTTTATAGAATGTATTTTTAATCCAGGTACCATTGGTTGTTCTCTCTCTTAGTATACAATTATTTTTCTTCTATTTCCAGGTATTATTATTATTGATAGTGCTAAGGATGACCGAATGAATCTACTGAAAGAACGGCCAGTTCTTGGAGTTCATGCCTTACAACAGCAGTCATTGAACATAATATATGTCCTAATATCACTACCAGGCACCGTCTTTGTGTTTGATCCAGTTGTTTCCAAGAAATTTCTGAAGATGTTGCTTGAAAATAACAAATGTCAAAAAGTGAGCTTGCTTTAAGTTTTAAGCTGTTGAAATGGCTTGAAGATTTGCCAACACTTATGGCTTTTATGATAGCTCAATTGTTGCAATTTGTTCATTAATTTTAAAAGTGTTAAGATGTTAACTCCCAAAATACACTTGTCTGTAGTTTGATTGCAAAAGTTGAATAGTTATTGTTTTCTTTAATATTTCCTTTTTTTTAAATCATCTTTGGATGTTATGCTTAGAATTGACACTTGTTGCTTTTCATAAGAGTCCCCTTCCTTAAATATCCATTAATTTCAGGACATAAATGATCGTAGCTTTTTACAGCTTCCTTTCCTTTTAACTCTTAAGGGTGGAAATGCCCAAGTACAGTCTTCTGGGAGCACCTGAATGTGTCCACAATCAAGTACTGTATTTCAGTATGCCGTATTAACACCTGTCACATGATCAGCTAGAGGTGCAAGAAATTTGACTTTTTGGGAAAATAATTTTCAGTTTTCAAAACCATACCTGATACTGAGTAGTACCAAAGAAGTTAATCTATAAATTCTACATGACTGTTCTTAAAGAGAAAAGTGAACTCTGTCAAATTAATTTGGGCCATGGTGCTGTATATTTTCAGAAATGAACATTTGAATCTTCTCACAGGGAGGTACGGGACTGACCCCCCCCCTTGCAGAAGCGACAGTTACATTACATCATGTTCTACAGCTATCTTGTATGTCTACATTCTAAGTTGGGTTAACTTTTTTTTTTTTTTTTTTTTTTTTCTATATCAGAACAACCACTAACATTTTAGGCCCAATTCTGCCCTTGGTTGCTATGCGGTTACCTTCTAGGTCACCTCTTGGCTGGACCTACCTCTTTTGATGTTCTGTTGTGACTCCTAATGCAAAACTTACTTTGGTATCTCTTGAGTGATTATAATAGATATTGGGGCTACCACAGATCAACTCCTCTTTTGTTCCTGATAGACATTAAATTCAATTCCAACTTCTGTTATATCCTGTTGGGAATTACATCCTATTTAGTTATAATTTGATTTTGTTTATCTGTATCTAACATCTAAATTGCTGGAATAATGTATCATAGCCAGAGCTACTCTAAATTCTGCTACTTTAATTCAATATAAAAATATAAATATATTTTTAAAGGAAGATAACTAAGTGCTAATTATCAACAGGTAGTATTTTTGGCTGATGAAACCCAGTAGTGCCCATCCATTTCCAGTCCCGGTCACACCTGACTCCTCTGATATCAGTAGCTCTGATCAAAGATAAGTTGACCATCATAAAGAAGAGGAAGTTGTAGTGGTATGTCCTATGTAACCAAATCATGAGCCCCCCCCCTCAAAGATCATGGTACAAGGAGAAAGGTGAAGTGGATTTTTCAATGTGCCCACGTTGTCCTGAATGTGACACAAGGATGAGGTTTAAAGTGGGTTTAACAGCATTATGTAGAAAAATATTAATCAAGCCACCTCCGCACTATGCCTTTTTTTTGGGGGGGGGGGATACTTCAGGCACTGGGTATTGAGACCAGACCATTCCTGAAGTAGAGGTATTGCCTGGGCAGTAGGTATTCTTGTGTTTGAGCTTAATATTATTTTGAAAGTAGCCCAGCCAAATAAAGATGAAGACCTAGAAGGAAAAGATTGGGCAATGTTGTTGACTGGACCAGCAAATTTTGCTCAGACCAAGTCGCTGGATCAAGTGGAGACTTCTCACTGAGCAAGCTACCATGTTAGTGCCTCTACAACCCTGGTGGGTTATAGAAGAAACACCTTCATTTATAATCAGGGGTGGGCAAGGTGCAAGCCTGCATGATGATTTTTATGCAAGCTGCAAGAGCACAATTTTTTTTTTTTTTTTTATGTTCATTAAGAAAATATTGGTATTTTTTATTGACATATCCATTGTTCTAGACATTAAATTCAATTCAAACTTCTGTTATATCCTGTTGTGAATCACATCCTACACTCTAGTGACCACCCTATGCAAAGGTTCTATGCTACCCAAGCATATGGCCCTTTTTTTTTTTTTTTTTTTTTTTTTTAGGTCCTGTTCCATGTTGATGTCTCTCCACAGTTTCTTTTTTTTATTACCTAGCTGTGATTCTTTGAGAATGAGTGAGGTGGTTTCTTGTTGCCTTCACCACAGTTTTGAATTCAGAGGTTTGTTGCTACCCAAGCCTATGAAACCCACTCTACCCTGCTATTTAACAGGTTGTTGGTGGCAGGAGGGATGGGTTTGTGCTCCCCCAACAACCCCCTCCCACCACGAGTGTGAAGGTGAATGCAATAGATGGGGCTGAAATTTGAACTCTGTGCTGATTCCACTTTCTACACTGATAATCATTACTCTATCCATTTATTAAGGGTTTAGTACTCTACACTTAATATTTCATAGCCATCTCCCTTAAATGTCTCTCTCTCTCTCTCTCTCTCTCTCTCTCTCTCTCTCTCTCTCTCTCTCTCTCCTTTCCCTCTCCCCCTTCAGTTTTAAATTGCTTGGACATTTTTTTTTCTGTCACTCATATCCCACCCACCTGCTTCTCATTTCTATTTCATTCTTTGAACACATTTTAGGGATACTATCATCCAATGTACTGTTACAGACAGAATGAGTCTTATTGTATTATATATTGTAGACTCTTAATTTTTTAATTTTAATGCTACTCCTAAATATTATCAATTACATTTTTTTTTTTTTTTTTTTTTTTTTTTCATTTCTTCAGGTTATGAATGACAGCAGTGTCGTCTTTGAAATGTATGAGCAGTTAGGAATTGTGCTGCATAAAGCCCCAATAGCTGATATTCAGGTAAGAATGGTGTCGCTTATATTCTTCAAATATTTAGGAAATTGGAGATGAAGTGTTCATTTTTAAGCCAGGTGTCATAGGTCATCTGCTCTATGGAGAGGAAAACTGGCAGTAATAGATTGGTTACAAGGTCTTATCATTCTACAGTTGAAATGGCTAAATGTAACCATAAGTTCTATGTTAATAGTTTCTTCTCTTGCACTTCTCGCTTGTGGAACTCTCTTCCTGCCTCTTGCTTCCAAGTCAACTTTAATGTTCAAAAATTTTAATGCAAGGCCAATCATAATCTTCTGACTCCTTGAATCCCATCCTTTTATTGTTCTGCTTCTTTACTCAGTAACCCCTTGCATCTTAGTAGCTTTATTGCCTTGCTTGGAGTGAAACAATTAAAAAAAAAAAAAAAAAAAGTACAGAACCTTTATTTTATTTTCCACTTGTTTATCACCTTTTAATTTAGGTACATTTTACATTAGTCTCAGATTTTTACCACTTCCTGCCCATAATCAGGTAGAACCCCCTTTCATCAAATGTTAAGTTTACAAACTGTAACTTAACATTAAGCACTCTGCATCATTTTATAAATACTACTTCTCATTTTACTGTATATGGAATCCCCTCAAAATGTTTTATATATTTGAAATTGCAGTAGCCTGGCTCTCAATTTCAGACAAGATTATTTTAGGTGCTGCCATAGAAGGATATGACTACACAACCAAGAAATTCAAAGACCCTGTACATGCCAGTCAAACACATGTGTACTGCAGACAGCCAGATAAACAATTTATACCAATCAAAACACTGAAGTTCTGTTCATCAGCAGCTTTACTGAAAACCAAAAGGGTGAATCTAGAAAAATAATAAATACAAACTTAAGACTATGTATAGTCAAAATAACAAAAGGTGTATTACTTAAAAAAAAAAAAAAAAAAAGTGGGATATGGCAATGGCGGCCAAGGTGTGGGATTCTGAACATTACCCCATTTAGACCTACAGTCTGATTGTTAATGAGGGTTGCTTACATGTTTGACTATTATCCTGAATCTTTGCTTCCATTTTGAAGACATTTTCACAGCCTCATATTTTTCTTTTACAGGTACTGCATAAGTTGAGTGAGGAGCGATCACTGCCAACCTTGGGTGAAATTGTTGGTGAAGTCCTTGGAAAATCTCCCACAGTTCCTTTTGAGCCAGCTTATGAAAAGATGGCAGAAAAAATAAAAGGAAAGCCCAAGTATGTGATGAAAACATTGGCCCATGTCTCAGAGTTGGTGCCTCTTTTTGAGAAATACAAGTAAGTGTACCAATATTTTCATAAGACTTTCTCCAGTCTAAAAAGTAATAACCATGTCAACCTGGTCAAATTAGGTCATGAAAGGACCCTGGGCTAATAGAATTTGGGGGTTCTCTTCAGTACCTATTTTTCTCTCCCCACCGTGTCTATAAAAAAGAAATATTTTTAGATGTGTAAAATCTGAAACACTTCAACTAAAACTTTCAATTATCTTGGAACTCCAATTAGTAATTGCATTTTTTTTTTGTTTTTTTTTTTTTTTCTTATCCAAACTTTACATCCTTCAAAAGGCCCTACTGAATTTAAGACACCCTCCAACTACAGGGGCCCAAATACTCTAAATTGTTTCAAATTAGTTCAAAGGAGTCCTATTAAATCTGAAAATAAACTAATCTCATCTGTTCTTTACATCTCTTTAGTTGGTTTTTTTTTTTTTTTGTTTTTTTTTTTTTTAGTTATATCAGGAACTCTCAACACTAATCCATATGTAAATCTAGCACATGTAAGATATAATGTTGCAAATCAAGTTAGTTTGTTTGAAAAATATTCATTTTGCTGATGGATGTAGATTAGGCACCTCCAAAAATTTCGGTACCCAACGTTTAAATGTATTTTTCATAAATAAAAAATTATTTTTGAAGCTTTCCCCAAGCTTCAATTGAAAGCTAAAGGATTCAATTTTCTAATTCCAGAAAACAAAACACTGTACTGTATTTCATCTAGAAATTATAATGATTTTAATCGATTCTTCTGAAAAACTAATTGAAACGGCCATGTTTAACTTTTTTTTTATAGAGAAATGTAAACAAAAATAATTTTTTGTTTTAAAAAGCCGCCTAAAATAACACAGATTTTTGAAACGTTACTTTCATAAAATTAGCAAATTTAAAGTTTAATTAATCTGTTTTAAAACAAACATCACTTACTTACACCATGAAATTTTCTAGACAAGCATTTCTTCACTACAGAGTCTTGAATTTTCTCGAGTCTCCATCGATAATTTGATGGCCGCGTGTGTTGACAGGTTTAGTATGGTGGACCAGAGCTGATACAATTTTTCGAATTCTAAGTAAGAATGGTTTGCTATTGAATTTTTTACTACTAAGTAATGTTTGAAATTTAAAATATTTCAGTCGATTATCTAATATTTTACTGATTTTTTTTTAACTGTAATTTTGAAGATGTTTTCTTATAATAATTTTAAAATAAAATACTATAAAAAATTTTAAAATTATGTAGTTACCTCTATAATGGTAGATAATTATGATAAATAATTTTAATTATTATATTATCAGTTATTACAATTTTAATTAAATAACTGAGATGTATATTATTATTATATTAATTATAAATTATATTATTAATTATATTAATATTTATCTTAAATTATTAATAATTAATAATAAAAATTATTAATTATTATAACTTCTATCTCACTCAGTTATTACATTTTTACAACTGAAATATAATTTTATCTCAATAATTCACTTAATTTAATAACTGAGTTATAATTAAAAGTAATTATCTGTTATCACAAATGGTAGAGATAACACTATGCTTTAAAATTTATAGTATTTAATATTTATATCTTTTAAGATCCTATTTTTCATTTTATTCTTTATTATATTTTGATGTTTATGAATTGTTAAAGTTATTTATTAAATTTTTAAAGTACTTAAATTTTTATTACTTAGATAATTCTACACCAAGGGCTTTCCCATAGGGGGAGACAAGCCTTGGAACACGTGATCTTTTAACCATAATATCACTTGCGAGACACCATACCAATAAATAAAAATAAACATCGTGACGCACAAAAAAAAATTAACTTTTATTATGGTAAAATGTTTTGGTAGCGTTATTTGTATTAAGCTTTTAATTTTCACTTAGTAAATATCGTCTTCGCTTAAAAACCTAATAGCCGACCAAATGTGCTGCAAGAAAGAATTTTAAAACATTTTTGAAAATTAATGAAAAAAAAGGGAAAAAAAATAAAAGAAAAATGCAAACAATTGTTGTAAAAATTCTATATTCACCGAAATTTTATTTTTTCTTCAGATAATAATGTCCTTAATGTATATTATTTATAAAAGCAAATAAAAACTTATCTAATTTGATAATTAGATAGTTTATTGCAGTTTTTATTTTTATGATTTGGAGCAGATTTTTTAAAAAAGTGGGACTAGTTGTGAAAAACTAAATTGGTTATTTAATTTCTCCAAGGAGTCCTCTTTATAAGGAAAAAAAAAAAGTTGCAAACTTTTTGAAATTCTATAAAATTTCATAAAATTAAATTTGGAGGTAGTAACAGATGTAAAAAAAAAAAAAAAAAATTACCAAGATTTTCTAAAAATAAAAATTTTAAAAATAAATTCATTCATTTTTTAATAAGTTCTGAAAGTTTCATTTTAATTAGACAATTATTTGATTTTTGCAATGATTTCAAAATTAATGGGTTCTCACCCGAAATTGCTACACTAAAAAAAAGCAATGACCACAAGTCGTACGGTTTTAAAAAAAAAGAAAATGAGATGTTTGACCCAAATTTAAAAAGTGTTAGAAAGAGAAAAATTTTAAAAAATATTTTAAAAATACTTTGTTCTTTCCTCTTAAGAATAACATAAACATTTTTATGATGAAACTTTGTTTTTATTAAGTTTTGGGCCTGTTATCATTATGCTATACTGACATCTTGTGAAGAATTGGAGGTACCTAATGTAGATATTAGGGTGAGTGGGAGTGCATCCTGTAGACTCTACCTCCAAAAGTTTTCTTTATTTGATAATGTATTTGGGTGTTGTTAATTGTGTTATCCACAGTGGTCTAAAAAGATGTGTATACACACACACACACACACACACACACACACACTATAGGCCAAAAGTTTGGATCTACTCTCTAGATTTATTTGTCAGTTTCATACCTTTTTTAATATAACTAAACTTGGATGCTGAAACTATTTAAGTGTATAGCAAGCATTAAATATTTTTAGAGTGGGAGTTACCTAAATTTTAAAATCCACCAGCCCTGAGATTACTATTATCCAGCAAAGTAGATTAGGCAAAAAGAGATAAATTTTATTGAAAATTTATGTGGTGGTGGGTTAATTTTGTTATTATTGAATATGATACAAACCTTTCATGACAGTCCATTTGGCCTGAAAATTGGTTTCATACAATTTGAATTGACTGTATATTGGTTGATATATATTTATAATTCTCAAAATGTGTGTGTGCGTGTGATTGGATATTGATTATGCATTTGCAGTTTTCATTTGATTTTGATGAAATTGTTTTTGTTTGATAGATAATTCTTCAGTGCTGGTTTTGAGTCCAAATTGTTGGCGACAATGGTTCTCCACAACTTCCTGTCCATTATAACTGTCAGCATTATAACTCTTACTATGTTCTTTGATATATATCTTTCATAAAAACTTTATTAAAAATAGTTTAAATTATTAAAATAATATTTATTATAGTTCCCTGTTCAGTCCCACCATTCAATTCTCTCTCTCCCCCCCTCTTTCTCCTCTCTCTCTCCCCCCTTCTCTAAAAGTTAAACATTTTTTTTAGAATGTTTCTAATTTTTCAACAACTCTTTTACATTGCAGGCATCTTCTGAATGGCAATGCAAAGTCAACTATTTTTGAGAAGTACAACAGCAAGTTTGACGAAGCTACAAGAGTTAAACTTACAGGGAATACTGCCATAAAGAAGCCTGGTTCTCAGTCAAGCTCTACCGAAGTCCAAAAAAAGGGCAAGAAAAGTAACAAACAATAATAGAAAAGTACTAAAGACTGGACTCTTTATTTTAACCTGTTGACAGTGTGTTAAAAGCAGTCTTTGCATCTGCTGTTAGATGGAACCACCATAGCCTCTTATTTCATTCACATCAGTGAATATTCCTAGGACAATCAACTTATCAAGTAAATCTTTAACCTCCTAGCCATGGATAGAACTTACAGTGTACATAGCAGTACCTACCTTTACTTATAGCATCTTATTTCATTCCCTCTCTCTCTCTCTCTCTACTGATGTGAAATGTCAAGAGAATAGAATATTTTTTTAAGATCAAAGGTTAAAATTGCCAGAAGTACCTTGAATAAATTTTGGAAAGAGTGTGTGTGGGTTACCTTTTTATTCATGAAAAAAAAAAAAAAAGTATAATATACAAGCATTTATTTGCAAGTTATTTTAAGATTTTTCTAAGGTTCATTCTTTATTACATGAAAATCCAGGGGGAACTAGCTCCTTCCCAAATTCAGCTACTTCTCTCTAACTATAATCTTGGTCCCAAATATTTTACAATGTGATGAAAGGAAATTTGTCCGTTCTGCATTTTATTCCATAGCTTAGTGTAAACAAATTTTAAATAAACAAAACCAACTGAATTTGGTCTCCAGAAATCCACTGGCAAGGAGGTTAAAAATTAACTTTTATCAAACAATCTACTGTTTTGAATGCACCTTTTTGTTTGTGTGTTTTTTTTTTTGTTATATATATATATATATATATATATATATATATATATATCTCACAAGTGGATGGGGAATTTAAAAATTTAACAAGATGACGTGACTATTTTTCTAAGTATGGTATCCAAGATAGTGTATTTCTTTCTCCAACAGCAACATTCTAGCTGATGTGTTCTTCAACCTTCCTCAGATGTCTGTTAAATTTTTTTTTTTTTTTTTTTTTTTTTTGTCATTTCACTCAGAACAAAACTAGACTTTGTTAGGCTCTTCAATTTCTTCCAGAAGGAACAAGTACAGATAGATGTCTAAAGTACACCAGATTTTAGCAGATAACTGAGAAACTTCAAAATATTGTTAAAAAGATGAGGTACCTACTATCTTTACCTTTTTAGCACAATATTTTTTTTCAAAATGTATGGAATAGGGAAAATACTTCATATCAAAACTTTAAAAAACATGAATTATGCATGGTACGTATTTCAATTACTTTTTGCATAGAAATAATAATAATAAAAAAGAAAAAAATTAGCCACAACAATGTGCTGATTTCCCCCCACCCCAAAATATACATCTCTCCTTTTTCAAGACAAATGCTTCAAAACAGTTATCAACTTTATTATTATTATTTACTTTCATGGTGTGGATACAATCTTTTCAGGCTTTATAAGATTATCTTCAAAAAAAAAAAAAAATTAAAAAAAAAAAAAATTTTTTTTTGATATCCTTTCCAAGGGAGACAAAACTAAAAGCCATATTAAAAACTGCTTACCCCCCGCCACCTAGAGGAGATGAAAGCAGTTGAGTGTCAGGCATTTTGCAAGGAAAGTCTTGTTCGGAAATTCCAATACAATGTGTGACAATGGATTCCTTCCCCAGCTTTGAAGAATTGGCATTTTAAAGTCTGAGACATTCACTTTTTATTTGGTGGAATCACTATGCATGTGTTTTTTTGTATTCATTTTCTTAATTGTTTAAAATGTGCTTGCCCCTTTTATTGGCCAAGCACTGCAGAGAAAATTAGTTTTTAAGTAAAATAGATTAAATTGTTGTTTTTTATTTTATTTTTTAATTTAATCATGATGATGATTTACTTTTTTGGATTGCAGCTAAAAAATTACTTTGGAAAGAGTCAAATGGAGTCTGAGGGTTACACTTTTTTTTTTTTTTTTTAGTCATGACAACAGAATCACTCAGAAAGCCAAAAAAAAAATAATTAAAAAAATGCCAAAAATTGAGAATTTGGAAAAAAAAAAAAAAAAAAAATTTGTTTACCTTATTTTATGTAATGAATACAAAGTTACTTTAGAAGATATCTAAAACTTTGTCATTTCATTAAAGGGAGAAATCTTTTTCCTTTAAATGTATTTTTGTGTCCACGTGTTTGTCACACACACATACATATATACACACACACACACACACACACACACACACACACACACACACACACACATTACTTCTGCTATCCAAAAGTTGAAATACTAACTTGAGTTCTTAAATTCCAAAAACCAAGGATGCAAATTGAAAATTACCAAAAATAAGTACACAAATTTTGAAGTACTGTATTTTCTTATATACAGAGCTAGATAGATATCTTATCTATCTCAAAGGTTACTTTTCTTTTTCTTCCTATAAAGTACATTTCATTTTATTTTTTTTGTTTTCCTTTTAAATCCAAAAAGGAAAATTATGAAAATATTGAAGTAATCTCTGGTTCCTCTATTTTAATGCTGTCAGGTATAATGAGTCTTTTTCTTTTATTGGTACAATAAAGATACTTTGAAATTGAATTTTGTGTATTGTGTTGCAATTTTATCTCTCTCTCTCTCATAATGTGGATATAGATCCAACAGTATGAAGAAAAATATACAGAAAAACAAAAAAAATCCTAATATGCAATTATGCTGTTTTAATGTTAATTTGTCAACGTCGGACGTTTCGGTCTAATAGACCCTCTTCAGGTCATATTCATAAAACATAATTAACATTAGACTATATTCAATTCAACATGAAAAAGACGATGGAGACACGGGCAAGACTAATCCAAACAGATAACTGAAATTTTTTATAAGATCAGTGTTCTGTTTTAATATGATCACGTCGATGTTGAAAACATATTCGAAGATGATTTCAAAATATTAGATAAGCTCGATTCAACGATTTTCTCATATAAAACAGTTCGTTAAGAAATCCTTTCTGTTCTTATAGGAATAGGCGGAGATCAATAGACTGATGTTGACATTATATTAACATTAAAACAGCATAATTGCATATTAGGATTTTTGTTTTTCTGTATATTTTTCTTCATACTGTTGGATCTATATCCATATATTTGCTTACATACTGTCTACTGGAAATACAAATTTGAATTTACTTTATAACATGGAAGACTTCAAGCTTATACGAAAATATAAGAACCTGGATTCCCCTTTGTAAAAGAAACAACTGTTTGATCAAGTATGTAAATGGTCTAAGGTATGCAGATTCACATCCTGCCAGAGATCACTTTTTTTTTTTTTTTTTTTTTTCTTTAAGATTAATCAGGTGGACAAGCCAGTAGATGTAAAACCGACAGCCAGTTTTTATTTTAAACTATTTCAAACACCAGTATCCACTCAAAATAACATTTGAAGTATTAAAAATAAATGCTATATATATATACACGTGTATGGAAAGACAACCATTTACTGAAGAGTCCATAAAAATGCAGAAATAATTTTCTGTTAGGTGCTACCAAAAAATTTCAGGGAATTTGTACATTTAAAAACAAAAGAATGTATTCTAATATATAGCTTCAGTTTCCTTGAAAGACAGTCCCTTGGGTGTTTATTAATTCACCTAGTAAGGAATGGTAAAAGTCCATTGCTTGAATTTGAGCACATTTTGTTAAAATTCTCCAATCTTTTGGGGAGCACCTTTTAAACTTTCTTATGAAAGCAAACTGGTATAAATGCAAAATCTGAGACTACACTTTTTCATCTTTTTTTATTTAATAAAGGAAAAATAATTTGTTTTTAATAAGTTAGCATAAGTTTTATTACTAAACATTATCAAAATTCTTGACATTTAAAAAAAAAAAAAAAACTTAAATTGTTAGCACAATGGGATGAAAATAGTCATACCATTTCAATTTCCAGGTGAAAACATTTGCAGATTGCAATCAAAACTAATCATTTTTTTTTTTTTTTTTTTTTGTTGTTTCAAATGGTAAGTTTTCAATCAACAGTCCAAAAAGAAATGGAGAGAAAAAAATATTTACTGGTCTTAAAGACTGTCTTGTCTGCTGTATACAATTATTTGTCAATGTATATTAGGCACTTCAATGCGGTGTAATGGTGAACAAGCTTGTCTTGCCAGATCACTTACGACTACGTGGTGAATTTGATCCTCACTTAGGTGCTCCATATTTGCGGCCTTGTACCACATCTAAGCTTCACTTAGTAAATCATTATTTGTCAATCTATAAGAGAATGGTACAAAAAAATCTTAATTCGTATCTTCTGAGTTTTCCAACTGAGAATGAGATTAACAATGTCCATAAACATCCCAAAAGGGTCCTTTTGTGAATATCATCTTCAGTTTCCATTGTTAATATACAGGGTGTCCCCCCCCCCACCAGTTGCCATCATTTAAAATGTGAATAGCTGATTAACTACATGTCACAGACAAACAAAATTTAAATAAGCACTGAGGTGCTCAAGAATGTTACACAAAATGTGCTACAGAGTGTTTGACAGGTGATGCACATATTAAACGTTTGTCAAATTGGTTATAAAATCTATATCCTTTTGAATATGTTGTTCAACATGAAGCCTATTTAATTTTGTTTGCCTGGGACATGTAGTTACGCAGATATTCGCATTTTAAATGTCAATTTTTTTTTGGTGGGAGCACCCTGTAGAACGGACCTTCCCAGTTTTTGTGCATGCCTTTTTTTTTTTTTTTTTTTTTTTTTCCACTAAAAGTGCATCAGATTTATAAAAGTTTGAGACACCCTCATAGAAGAGAATGGTAAATGATTCTTATCTTGGTGTGTGTGTGTGTGTTTTTTTTTTTTTTTTATGACCTGCAGTAAAGTCTGGGGAATGAGACCTTGAAAGTAGCCATGCAATACCAAACTTGTCAGAAATTTAAGGTACACATATTTTTCTTCAAAAGAAAAGCCAAGAATCCTTGTTTTTCTTGGTCAATTGGAATCCTATTGGGAAGTTTTAACTGGGGCCGCAAAATATCATTTTTCATAATTCAGAACCAAATCTGGGGTGATTTCGTTTTGATCTCCATTCAAAACCCCAAGCTAGTCATTTGGTTAAAGGTCAGTGACCATGATTTTTGGTGAGTAAACTATAACTGCCGTTACTGAGGGTGAAAGAGAACAAGAGCAATAAAAGAACATTATTCAGGAAGACAGAAGTTGGCGATAGATGTTGCATTTAAATTTTGGAAGATTCTAGGTGTCAGGGAAGCAAGTAATCAGAAGAGTTCCACAGGTGAGATTTCAACTAAACTTTCCATGCAGATAGGCTATGGTGATTTTCTAAGCATAGCTTAGATGTGACACAAGGCTGAAAGTTGAGTACCCAGTGAGGCTCAAACTCACAAGTTAACCTTGCATCTAGCCTTTTTGACAGTGCAAAGTCTGTTCTGACATGATCTGTAGTGAGAAACATGTTGAAAGGTATGGCAGTTGTGCTAATTCCAATGCTGGCCATTCTGAATTCCTTTGCCTGTTTGGTCAGCTTTTCCCTCAACTTTGAAAATGCTGCAGAGTTTCTCTCTCTGCCTTCTTCAACTTCAGATTAAAGTTTGGGTTTGTCTTTGTGTCTAAATATCCAAAGCCAAGACCATTGTCTAATTCCTGTTCATTTTTTTTTCTCTACTTGCATAAGATGAGTGCTTAGACATTGTTATAGACAAGCATATGGTTGCAAGAAAGAAATACGACAACAGCAGAAATAGATTTACGTGATTTATTTCAATAGGAACGTGTGGGTTTGGGACAGTTACCTCGTGGTATAGTTCATAAGCCGGCTGCCGATCTGGGTTGATCTCTCATAGTAGTTCTCGCTGGTTGGCATGGCGCTCCTCCTGCTGACTGCCCAGACTGACCGTGACATATCTCTTCCCTGGCCTCCTGTTGACTGCCCCTGTGTGACCCCTTTTATGGCGTTTTTTATGGCTTAACAGGCTCGAAAAACGATGTGAGTATAATTAGGAGGCAAGCATTTTTAATGGTCGAGAAATAGGAACACTTCAAAATATTATTTTATTTTTCAACCAGAGCTCATGCGTCGGGCCTATGTGTAAATGACAATAATGGTCATTTTGTGACACGGCCTTATCCCGTTCACATCCGGCTCTTGCTCTTGAGTATGTTAGTTTATTTGCTTGCAAATCAGCCGAGATATGACTTATTTTATTTTATAACAACATCATGGAGAAAATAATGCATACAAGTGTAGGGAATTTGGGTTTACGATAACAGCTCCCTCCCAACACGTCATCATCATAACCGTGTTTTTTTTGTTTTTTATTGCGGTAAAGTACCCAACAGAGCATTTCAGTTTACTTCTCCACATATGCCTGTCACTAGCTTCAGCTGAACGTGAAAACATACTGAGACTTGTCTTAATGATTTGATGCAAAGTTTTACAAGGCTGGACTGAGATGTTAAAAAAAAAAATTATAGTAGTTAGGGAGGTAAATGAAATTCTGGTAGTAAATTCATACATGGTTACTTCTCTTAGGAATTTTAATAATCTATACAAATAAAATGGTATGCTTGTCTTTTTATTTAGACAAAATTAGTTCCCGATCAACACCGGGTACCTCTGCTAGTTTGAAATATAATTTAGATTTTACTTTGGCTCTTTGAAGGCAATTACAAAATTCATCCTTTCATGTACAGACCTCTAGACCAGCCACTTGACAATATAAAATGATCTCAAGACAAAAGAATTCTTTTCAGGTAATGTTAGGAAAATTGTATGTTTGTTGTTTTTTTATATACTCTTTTTTGGGCCATAGTTAATCTTGACACATTTTGGTTGATTCATTCTTTATATTCTAGTTTAAAATATATATGGCCATTTCTTGTCATGGTAGAGTGCTTACTTGTCCCAGTGATTCCAAGAGCAAAGCCATCTGGAGTTTCAACTCCTGTAGGACTATTCATGGTGGTAAGGTCGAAGAGAAAGGACCAGAGTGAATGCAACCAATCCACTGAAAACTCCAATGGCAGAGTAGGCAAAAATGTACATGATCTCAATGGCCAAGCTGGCAGAAGAAGGCAATGCCAGTCAATGGACCTTAACAGACCAAGCATCTGATAGCCCGATGCAACCCAGGTTTGCCAGATCTTGCCTGTGTCAATCCCCTTTGAGCAATGAGGGAGGCGCTTCTGGCCAAGTGTGTGGGCTTCTCTGTCGTGCAGACTTGTCCACCAATATCAAATTTACAAAAATGCCCTTGTCAAACTCTCTTTTTATTCACAGCCATCTCTGCTACCAGTGGAGAAAAAAGGGAATACGGAGAGATGATGATGATGATGATCCCAATGTGAGTGGGTGCTGATAACAGTATATTCTATAGAGAAATTGAAAGAAAACAAGAAACATCAACTAGTTAACATTTTTGATGTCCTTTTACCAGTTTTGCTGCATCTTCTCTATGGTAAGTTTTTTTTTTTTTTATCTATGATAATGAAACAACTATTTACTTCAGTCTTTAATATTAAGTCTGACCAGTTTGATACGGTCAAATTGGCAGCTGATTTTAAAAAGAAAATAACCTACAATCCATTTGTTAACTGTGGCAAAGAATGACTTGTTAATTTTAACACCTCCAAAATAAAATAGCTTTCTTTTAATCATCTAAGAGAACCATTTGGACCTTTGATCAGCATGGCTGATACTAGCCTCCAGGTGAGTGACTTATTGCATCATTTCTATGATTTACAGCTTATCAACCTTTTGCAGGTTATTTAAAGCCAGAAAATATTTTTAGACTGTAAGAATTTTTTTTTCTAAGATAATGATTTAGTAATGCATATCTTACTAATTAACCCATAGCCGGGGGGAGAAAAGAAATGAATTCATACCTTCCCCAAGGGTATTTGTGCGTAAGTAAATATAACAAACCTAACTGGAATTGGAACTCAGCCCTCAGGTGCCTTCCCTATAAACATTATTCTGATGAACTTTCTGCTATTGTACCTAGAATTTATAAAGTGCAGTACCAGATTGGTGGCAAAGTCTCATCATTTTACAATTAAAATGGCTAGATGTAACTGTAATTCCTATGCTAACAATTTCTTCTATCACACTTCTCGTTTGTGGAACTCTCTTCCAGCTTTTTGATTCCCAGTCAACTTGGTTCTTCAAAAATTTAAAAGCAACATCAATCGCTATCTGCTGTCTTCTTAATTCCTGTTCTTGCATGATAGACTTATAAATATGTAAGATAGATTCTGGCAAGAAAAATTGTTTAGCATGACACAGTGAAACAACTTTCCTTGCAGCAGAGCTAGCAATTGATTCAATAAAATCTTTCTGCTTCATGTCCGCAGAAAATGTTAGCCCAAGAAATCACAATAAGTTACTCACAATATTGTGGATGACAGTTTTTATATTCATCCTGAAAACAAAACATTTTTGTATTTACAAATAAATTACTACCAATATTTACAAAGCAATTTTCTACTCATGTAAATATTCAATATTTGTAGCTAACAAGATCAAAAAAACGCTGTTAAAAAGTATATTAAAAAAAAAAAAAAAAAAAAAAAAGAGATATCCAAACATTAACCAAACTTGCCATTCTTCTTTCTATCCATGTCATTGTTAATAATTTTTAATAAATAGTGCTGGTGAAGGGGAAGGATAAAGGCAACACGATGATTTCAGATACTGACTTGATTCAACCTCATCTGAACCAAGTCTATCAAGAATGATAAAAGCACAATGGTTAAGTTTGTTAATTCAACACTTTTCTTCTCTTGGTGACAAGGTGCATTTGGGGCTTGGTGTGCTTTTCCTGTTACTGACAGAGTCGAACCAGTTGTCACTCTAATTGGTAATGACAACATTCCAGTCATAAAGATTTCTTCAGCTCTTTTACTTGTGGCTGCAAGAACCAGTAGCCAATGATCATGGCCATTGCAGACAACCCTGTAATTGAATACAGAAAAACGAATAGATTACATGTTATGGCAAGTAAATGAACATTATACGTATATGGGTTGATTAATTGAAAAGGTATATTTATTTTAAATACTATTCACCACCTTTAACATACTAATTGATTGATCATTTCTTTTTTCTTTTTTTTTTTCAACTATTTGAAGTTTATTTAAAGCCAGAAAATTTTTTTTTTAGATTGTAAGTTTGTTTTTTTTTGGAGATAATGATGATTTAATGATACAAGTCTTACTAATTAACCCATTGCTGGGGAGGGGGAGGACGGGTATATTTATACCTAGTAGTGAACTTGATCCTCACTGGGTACCCCATATTAGTGGTCCTGTGCCTAATTAAGCTAAGCTTAGTGTTGTAACTCAAAATATTAGGAACAGCAAAATAAACAACAAAAGGGGAGAGTTGTCTCCCCTAACATTTAGTAAACAGAATGCATAGGCATGGAGTAATGTTTATTGGTCTAGTTTAATTGACCATTACTACTAAGAAGTGTGATCATCACTAGGTTCCCCCACCCCCAGCTGTGGCCTTGTACCAAACTAAAACTAAACTTAGTAAATAAATAGTGCGCATCAGCATGGGATGATAGCAAGATAGTCTTGTTGGCTGTTGTGACTGAGTAGTGATGTTGATCGTCACTGTGTGCCCTATGTTTATGGTCCTGCATCCAATTAGTAAAAACAACTACAGAAATTGTGTGTATGTAAGGCTTAAGAAGCAACTGCCAAATTTGGACCCTCATGCCCACAAAAAACAAATGGAGTGTCAGAAGGACAGTTTTTCCCTTGACACCACTATTATTTTAACTACCTTTACTCTTCAGCAATGATTTTAAAAACGATGACTAGAACTGGAATAAAACCTAAACATATGAATGTGAATTTATACATTTTTTTTGTTGTTGAGAATTTACAACAAAGATATTAAACCCTATTAATTTATTAGATTGTTTATTTACAAGAATAATTTTATATTTACAGCATTCTAAAAACTAATACAATTAAAACTAATGCAATGCCATATTTATCATTTACCAATTTATAAAGAAATAAATATGAAAATTTTTTATTCGTAAATTTATAAACATTTACTAAATTATTAAAATATGTGAACCAACTATAAGGAAATCCTTATTTGCCATTGTATTGTATAAAGTTGAATCAATTGACAATTAGCCAATGTTTTGCCAACAAATTCAATAAACAATATAATAGTATAAATAAAGAATTTAATAAATAAACAGTGTTTATTATTTTTGTTGTCAATTCTCAAGGACAAAAAAAAATGTACAAATTCCCTTTCATATGTTTAACCATAAACATGCTTTAGACAACTTCATCACCAAGGAAAGTATTTGTCCTGCCATTGTAGTTGTCTCCAATCACGAAATAAGAGTATATTTAAATTTCACAGTTGTGTCATCACATCCTGCTGCAGCAACAACAAAAAACAACCTTTCCTTAAAATCGAGATCAAGGCTACTGCAGTTTGCATTTGAGGAGCCACCATATATATATATTGGAAGGAAAAATAATAATGTAGTGTTCTAAAGGTTAATTTTTATTAAAATTTAATTTTAATCATTGCTTTTTAAAACAATAAACATTGCAGAGGAGTGAAGGTAGTTAAAATAATAGCGGTGTCAAAGAAAAAGATGTCCTTTTGACACTCCATTTATGTGTGGGCA
Organism: Acanthosepion pharaonis; assembly: GCA_903632075.3. Lineage (NCBI taxonomy): Eukaryota > Metazoa > Mollusca > Cephalopoda > Sepiida > Sepiidae > Acanthosepion > Acanthosepion pharaonis. The sequence goes on from CAHIKZ030001247.1 coordinate 2,338,299, forward strand.
CAAAGGTTCATGTTTGCCCAACCTTCCTTTCTGAAGCAAGCTGCAGATCAAGAGCAGAAGCACTGTAAAAATGTTTCCCCACTGGCTACCAGATGTTCTCCTGCAGTTGTTAAGAGAAGGCCTGCCTCTCTTGCGTGAACTTCTCTAACCACTGAAGCAGCTGCAACAGATGTGGAAAACCCCTTCTAAATCTTTGTTTTCCAAAGATAAACTACGATGGCTAAAAAGTGCAATTTTTTACAAAGTTGGGGTTCATAGACGCCATCCACAATGGCTCTTTGCAAGTGGAACTGTTTAATATTGCTGAAAATGTCTCCTTAAGAATAAAACTGAGTATAAAGGTCATAAGTGCAAAGAAACAAATCCTCCTTCATTATATCTTGAAAAAAAGACAAGATGGAAATATTAGCTCAAACAAATTTGTGAAGGCTTACCTGAAAAGAGTAAAGACATAATAATGCCTATGCCGGGGCCTGCAGTTTGAAACAATAACAATTCACTGAGGAAATGACCAGTGGACAAAAGAAATGAAAAGACGGTGATGTGATAAAGCCTGGAAAAAAAAAAAAGGACAAAGATGATAATACAATGAAGTTTTAAGCTGTTTCAACAATTTCTTTTTTTTTCTAACTATTCCTAAAGTAATTTTGGTGGAAGAGATTCATACAAGTATGGTCCTTAAAACCTTTAGCACTGTGTGGGTGACTATTTTTGCCAAGCAAAATGTTAGTCCTGCCAGTACAAGTAGAATTTGAATTTCTTGGTTGTGTAGTCATATCCTTCTATAGCAACATTTAAAATAATCTTGACTGAAATTGAGAGCCAGGCTACTGCAATTTCAAATATATAGAACTAATACATAAAACACTACATTTTGAGAAGGTTTCATATACAATAAAAAGGGAAGTAATATTTATAAACTAGTGTACCTGTGTGAAAATTGACGGCAAGAAGGAATGTATTATAAGTAATATGTATTATATTGTAAGTAATTTTCATTTAATCCATGTGCAATTTTGTAATTTAAAATAGTTTGTTGTTAACATTAATAATTGAACAGTGTACAATTTATAAACACCTTAGGAAAGATATCCATATTTTATCCTCATAAATGAGACATATTTACAACCAAAATTTTTTTTTTACTGCAAAAGTTCCGAAAGCACAATATTTTTTCGTGTAAACTTTGGAAGGCCTGAGTAATCCTTGATAGTTTGTAGTTTCAATCTGTAATTTCAGAGTCTGGAAATGAAGGGAATTGTTACACACACACACACCAAAAAAAAAAAACAGAATTTAGTTCTTACTGTGAACTGTGTGCCGTTGTTTGGGGTGGTCTCTTTGTAGTTTGTCAGTGTGGTAGCTTTTTGCATGTGGATGTGAATGGAGTCTTGACTTCTGTGCATTTCATGTCAAAATTTTGCACACAAAAAAAAAAATATATATATATATATATATATATATATATATATATATATATATGTGTGTGTGTGTGCATGTGTGGCATATTATATATAGATGATACAGTGCTAACTGTTAACCTGTTTGCCCTTAGGAGATTTCAATTGTTAAATCCCAAGATCCCAGATTGAATTGTGGAAAATCTGAATTTGTGATCTTAGTGCAATTAACTTGATATATCTTAGAAATGGTCGAAAAATCAAGACTTACAATTTGTAAGTCTTGATTGTTTTCTCTTTGAAATGATATCAAATATGGCCTCCTTACTGAGTATGAGACATGATTTTGGAAATTTACAACTTTCAAAAAGGTGGAGATTTCTGGTACCTTTAATTGATCATGTGATGGATGTCAGTCTATCATTTTTCTGCTCAGAAACATTTAACCAATCTAACCAGCAAGTATTGTTTCAGCCATTATATCTCTTATTCCACTGCTCTACATCCGAGACATGCAAATACAATACTTTTAATGTTTAACTCTGTTGGCCACTTAAAAGATTTCAACTGTTAAATACCTGAAGTCCTGAATGAAATGTTGAAACATCTAAATATATATATATATATATATATATATATAATAAATAGGTATATCGAAAAAACCACAAAAAATTAAATATTGATTTTTCTCTAAGAATAAATTTATTTCTCTTTCAAATGATACCAAATTAAGCTTCTTTGGCATTAATGGTCATGAGATATGGTTTTGGAAATCTACAACTTGTAAAGTCATAGATTTCTGGTACTTCTAGTTGATCATATGAATGCTGTGTATCAAAATAACAGTTCTATTTAATTGCAGGCATGTTGAGGCACTCCCCAACAGTATGCATGTGAAACAATGCCAGCAAATTTAGCTGCATCTAAGCCTTCTTTCCCTTTCCTTTCTTTTTTGTGGATGAGTTGAATATTTTTACAAGGCCAAAATTTCTACCCACCCTTCGACCTTCTGCAACATAATTAACCCTGTCAGCCCTTAAGAAATTTCAATGGTTAAGTCCCTAGATTCCTGATTGAATTGTTGAAAAATCTGAATATGTGATGTTACTATGATTAAATTGATATATCTTGAAAACAGTTGAAAATAAAGTCTTACAATCTGATTTCATCTGAGAGTCATGTGACGTGAATGTTGTGTATAGAAATGCAGTGCTATCTGATTGTGGGCACATTCAGGCATTCCCTGACTGTAAGCATGTGAAACAATGCCAGCAAATTTGGCTGCTTCCAGCTTTAAAGGGTTAAGTTCCCTTAAATGCTTTGTGCATTCACTCTAATAGTAGCAGATATCAAGGTTGTAGTTCTGAACTAAAATTTTTGTGCAGCTAAATTTTTCTTTTTCTTTCTTTTCTTTTTTAATTCTGTGTCTTTTCAGGATGTAGATGATCATGACTTTCCCAGATTCTGTTCACTTATTGTTTATTAATTACCGTGATTTCTTGAAAAAGATTGTAGAGTGGTTTCCTATTATCTTCTCTACAGCTTTAACTTCAAAACAGTCCTTTCAGGAAAAACATGCAGTCATTTTCTGTTGCCTTCTTCACAACAATGACATCAGAGTAGTTCTTTTCCTAGATTGGCTGACACCCAAAGCTGACTGACTCATTACTCTTACTACTCCTACTTATTATAGGTGGGAGAGTCCATTAACTATAGAATAGGTGTGTTCCACTATAACAGATAGTTGGCGTGAATGCCCAAGCTAACTCAACTGAATAAAAAAAATGTGTTACTGGCTATAAGTTATGGTTTTGGAAAGCTACATTTTTTCAGAAGTTTTAATTTCCAGCATCTTTGGTTGATCATGTGAAAGGATTTACATAAACAAAATTCCAGTTGATAACTCTGAACTGCATAAGAAATCTTGAATAAGCAGTGTGTCAAAGAGTTAATTAATGAAGCAAGCTCAGCCACATCAGCACGACTGAGACGCCATTGGTCGTGTGGTAGCAGCGGTGGTAGGTGAAGGTTAAAATAGTAATAAAGCACTTCAGGCATAACAGTCTCTGGCAAATCCCAAACTTGCTCTTGGGCATGGTTCTCTTGCCAATACACTTCAGGTGCACCCATTGAAGACAACAGTCACAGAGCACAATCTATGTTCAAGTCTTGTCTACACAGTTCACAAAACCACTGTGCTGACAATCTCAAATATAATATTGATTCTTAGTTCTAAAACACTATATTTACTGGCAAAATAGCCTATTTGTATTTTTTTGTTGCTTCTTTTAACTCATAGTGTACCAACTGTGAAATTTAAGCCCCAAACTCAGACCTAACACACTCTATTGATACATTATTTCTAATAGTCTGTCTTTGTTATAGGATTTGTAGTGGCTCAGAACAAGAAGTTGGCAAGCAAGAGTTATTGGTTTAATAGAGAAGACATGGAGGGGCTCTCTAGCTGTGGATGCTGAAGAAACACAAACAGGCCAGAGTAGATGAGAATCACCCCATATGAGGTTATTTTGCTGGTAAAAATGTTATTATTATGAAGGCAGGTAATGTTCAAAATAACAACACACAGATTTAACACAGAAGTTTATTTATTTTCAATTTAAAATCTTTTCCATAATCAATTGTTAAAACACAAGTTAAAATCATTTATTCATCATCAATTATTAAAAGAAATATAGAAGTCTCTAAATATTTTAAGCACTTCAGGCATAACAGTCTCTGCTAATCCCAAACTTGCCCTTGGGCATGGTTCTCTTGCTAATACACTTCAGGTGTACTTCACTAAAGACAACAGTCACAGAGCACAGAATCCATGTTGTTCATGTCCTGCCTACATAACTCACACAACCACTGCACTGACGATCTCAAATATAATATATCCTTAATTCTAAAACACTATTTATAGTTACCAGCAAAATAGCCTTGTGTCTATTTTACCTGAACCAGCAAAATAGACTTGTCTATTTTTACCTGAACCAGCAAAATAGCCTATTTGAACATTAAAACCCTATTGTATGAGTAGTGATACAAATATTATAGTAAATAGATTAAAATATAAAATCCAACTTTTACTTTCATTTTGTATTTTATTTAAACTGACACTCGTGCTGGATTAAAGTTGCTACTTACATTCTGTTGTTGAAATCTATAGCACAGCAGATTCTCAATAAGGCAGAGACTAAAGTCCACATTCCAAATAGTCGGGCCATGAGTGGGTTCACTAGAAGAGAAAGAAAACAAAAGGGAAAAAGAAAGAAGGCAACAAAGAGAATGAAATGGAAAAAGAAAAGAAAAAAAACAGAGAGAAAAGAGGAAAAGAATGAGAAACTAAACAAATGGAAAAATAAAGAAGACAACAAAATGAAAAAAAAAAAAGAGGAGAAAGAAGAAAGGAAAGAGAGGGTAAACTAGTGAAAAAGAAGAAACAAAACAAAAAGAAAACTAAAGGGAAAAAGAAAGAAAACAACAAAGAGAAAGAGAAAAGGAAGATAAAGAGGAAAAGAAGACAACAAAGAGAAGGTAAACAAGAGAGGAAGAAGACAAAAATAAATAGAAAGAAAAGAAAACAAAGAGAAAATAAAGGAAAAGCAAAGAAATATAAAGAGAAAAAAAACAAGGGAAGAAGACAACAAAGAGAAAACAAAAATGAAAAGAAAGAAGACAACAAAGAGAAAAAAACAAAATAGAAAAAAAGAGAAAAAATAAGAGAAAGAAAACAAAAAGAATAAAGAAAGACGGAAAAGTAGAAAAGACAGAAAAAGAAAACTTTATAAAAGAAAGAAAATAAAAGGAAAAAGAAAACAGAAAAAGAGAATAAAAGGGATAATAAAAGAAGTAAAAAGAGAAAACAAATGAAAGAGGCAAAAAAGAAAAGGAAAACAGAAAAAATAATGGGGAGAAGAATGAAACACAAAGAAAAAGAAAATAACTGGGAAAAAGAAAGAAGTGAAAAAGAAGCAACGAAAAGAAAAACTAGAAGAGAAAGAAAAAGACAAAGAGAGAAACAGAGGAGAAAACTCAGAGATACAAAACAAAAAGTAAAAAGAAAGAAAACAATGGGAAAGAAAAAGAGAAAAAGAGAAAACTAGAACGGAAAGAAAAGAAGAAAAGTAGAAGACAGAAAATAATGAGAAAGATAAAATAATGAAAAAAAGAATGGAGAAAACTAAAAGAGAAAGAAAGAAAACAATGAGAAAGAAGAAAAGAAAGAAGAAAGCCGGGAGAGAAGAAAAAGAGAAAGAAAACATAACAAAAAGGAAAAAGAAAGACAACAAAAAGAGGATGAAACGAAAAGTGAAAAAGAAAGAAAAAAACTGGAATGAAAAGAAAAAAGAAAAGTAGAAGACAAAGAAAATAAAAGAGAAAATGAAAGAAAACAAAAAAAGATAAAAGAAAGGAAAAAAGAAAGAAAACAAAGAGAAAGAAAAAAGAGAAACAGCAAGAAGAAAACTGGGAGAGAAAGAAAACAAAAACTTAACAAAAGGGAAAGAGAATGAAACAAAGTAAGAAGAAAACTAAAAGAGAAAGAAAGAAAACAACAAGAAAGAAAAAGGAGAAAAAGAAAGAAAACAACGAGAAAAAGAAAGAAGAAAGATGGGAGAGAAGAAAAACAAGAGAATACATACAGGGTAAAAAATCATGGATTAATAAGCTCCATAATAGTATTTGGCATTTGCATGATCATGTGTGTGTAAAAACACAACTCTGTGTTTATGCCCAAAGAGGATATAGAATGTATTAATATTGGCTCTGCAAACTGCTGAAACACAGCTTATTTTGAAGATTTGTACAGATTGTCATTGTGTGTAATCACTCTATATGACTTGTATGTTTAATCTTGAGTCAACTGAAATGCATATTCTGGGGGATGTAATTTTATTTTCCATCAGTGTAGAATAAGTTGGGGATCTGCCTTATGTCTAAAATAGCAGCACATTTCACACCAGCACCAGTGGCTGGGGTTCAATCCCATGCAAAATTCAGGATTTTAAATACTGATTTTCAAAGCAAGCCTAACACAATCTTCTTCATGCTGATTTTCTTACATTGACTTTTTTTGAGCAGATGTCAAATTAAACTTAAATAAATGTAGATAAAACAAAAGACCAGAAAAAAACTTTTATGCCATCATGTTTCACTCCTTGAGAAACTTTATCAAGGCAAGTGTAGAAATTTTATTTACTAATCTGTATTTATACACAGAAGTAACATTGAGAAATGTTAAGCATTCAAATTTGGAATTAGATTTTGAACTGATTTGTTTGTTTAATGGCATATCAACTCTTTATGGGTCATTTAATTTTCTTGGGAGCTTTGAAGTAATAAAAATATACTATATGTTAATCTGCTTTCACAATTGAATACATGGTAGATGATAGTCAGCTTTTGTGTATATACAGGGTGCGATGAGTAAATTGTCGCCATTTTAGATTTTTTAATTTTCCACATTGTTTTTGATGACTGCATAAATTTGGAAATGGCATGCTGTACTGCTTGGTATTCGTGCTGGAATCTCCAATACAAACAGTTCCGAGTGTTTGGGTATCAATCTGAGGACAGTGCAGAGGATTCAGAAAGAGCTGGATGAGTCTAATGGTGATTACAAAGATATGGCAGCTTGGAAAACTTGGTTTTGGATTGTTTTGATAAGAAAAGAACCCCCAAATTTCTGGGTGAGGGTCTCAGACTCAACAACGAGGCCTATATCAAGTGCCTTGAGAAGGTAGTGCTGCCCTGTGCCAAGAGGGTGCCTGCTAGAAGACCCTATGTCTCTGCACCATGCCACACAAGCAAGAGAACCCAGTCATGACTGTCAGACAATTTCTGCAACTACATCACCCCTTACATCTGGCCACCTAACTCCCCAGACTGCAACCCCCTTGATTATGTGTGGGGCGCAGTTGAGCAGGAGACTAACTTAAGTCCTTGTAACACCAAAGATGAACTGAAGGCAAGGATTATGGCAGCATTCACCAATTTAAACAAGGAGACTGTCCAGAAGAGTTACAGGAGTTTCCGAAGTCATCTGGAGGCTGTGTTTGAAGTGAATGGTAATTTTATTGAATTAATTTACTGTTTAATATTTCAAGATATTTTTGTGTAATTTTGGTAAATATATCTGTTAAAATGAGATTACAGTGTTATTTTCATTTTTGCGTAATTTAGACAACAATTTATCCATCATACCCTGTACATGTTTGTGTGGACATAATTACTACAGGCAATGATATGTGTGTTTTTTATGTTGTAGTTATGTTATGAAATACTGTTTGATTTAAGAAATTGTAGGATATTATATAGATTAACGTCATGAAAGAGTTCTTTCATGTTGATTGATGTATTGTTGGTAATTTTACTATAAATAGGTACTGCTGGTAATTTTTTTATATATAAAAATGTATTGTTGGTATTTTCACTATAAATTGGTTTGTTTTCTATAAAAATGGATTGCTGGTACTTTAAAATGTATTTTTATACTTTTAATGTTTTGTTTTTGTTTTCATTATTTGCCCATTGTTAAGACCCTAACAGGTGCTACCACCCTGTTAGGGTGGACCTGAGAACAACAGCAATTAAGAGATGGTTCCACACTACTCAAAAGCTCCAATCTATCAATCAGAGGTCTTGCTGCCGGATGTAGTTTATCATCATACCCAGACTAATTATTTAAATTAGAGAAATGCTCTAAAATATTCTAAAAAATAAAAAAAACAAACATATCATCCTCCATAGTTTATCTTTATTTTAGACTAAGTAACATAATTATTTGACATATTAAAAGAGAGTAAATTGTTTTTGTGGTTATCATTGGTGTTTTTTTTTTATGTAGTTATTTATTTATTCACTTTTATATACAGTACAACTCCTTTAAACCGAACATCTGAGATGTTCAGTATTGAGGGTACTGTTCAGATTCAAGGAAGAAAAGGCTGCTGTGGCAAGCTTAAAATATTTATTTTGTTTTAGAGTTTAGCATACAAAAGGTACTTTGTAATATTGATTCATTTTTATTTAAAGTGTAGATTGAATACATAAGTGTACAAAAATTAATTGACAACCAGTAACAATAGTAATGAAAAAAATCCATGCTCAACAAATATTTTAATTTATGAAAATCTAAAACACTTTCTGAAATATTTAAAAATTTATGAAAGTTATAAATTTATCATCCCACACAATTCCAATCTGTAAAGGAAGTCAAAAATAAGGATATACAGTACAACTCCTCTAAACCGAACATCCAAGATGTTTGGTATTGAGGATTCTGTTCTGATTCAATGAAGATGCATGGATAAAGAATGAAGGGATCTTTGACACTACAATGGGAAGCTTTGATGGTGCAGGACCTGTGAAATCATAGGTATATATTTACTACATGAACTAAGCATAATAATAGATAGAAATGATACAGGACTCTACATGAACATTGGTCTCATACTCTTAAGAATCTATAACAAACAAAACACTGGTAAAACTAGAAAAGCAATAATAAAGATTTTCAAAAATAACAGATTAGACACACATAAAAACTAAATGAAGTAGATTTTCTAGATGTTACCTTCAACCTAAGAAAAGCTACATATAAACCATACAGAAAACCCAATAATAAACCACTCTATATATAAACATCTTCCAATCATCCACCTTCTATAATCAGATACCAAAATTGATTAACTGCAAGCTTTCCAACAATTCTTCCAATGAAACCATATTTAATGAAGCTAACAAAGACTACGAAACATCCCTAAAAAATAGTGTATTCCCGGCAACACTCACATGCTCACCACAGAGCACAAAAAAGCCAACAGGAATAGAAACATCATATGGTTCAACCCACTATATGTACGTATGTAAAAACAAACGTAGGAAAAATATTCTTCAAACTCTTACACAAACTCTTGCACTTTACACAAAATATTCAACAAAAACACAGTAAAAATCAGCCACAGTTGCAGCGAGAACATAGCACAAATAATAAAAAAGCACAAGAGGAAAACTATCAACAAACCACCTGAACAAATTAAACCCACATGTAACTGCAGAATAAAGAATGAATGTCCCTTAAATGGTAATTGCTTACAAAAGAACGTAATATACCAAGCCATGGTAAAATAACCAGATAATGAAGATATACATAGGAGTAACTGAAGGACCCTGAAAACAAAGAAACTATGCAAACAAAACATCTTTCACAAATAGTAAATATGCGAACAGCACGATGCTTTCTAAGTATAACTGGGAAATTAAAAACAAAACACAAATCACACCAAAAATATCATGGAAAATAAGGAAAAGATCATCAACCTACTGCAATCAATCCAAAACCTGCTAACTTTGCTTGGAGGATAAATAGCTATCATTACCTTCCCAGACCAAAATAAACTACTAAATAAATGATCTGAACTCATCTCAAAATGCAAACATGAAAACAAATTTTTACTATGTTACTTAAAAATCAAAAGCGGAAAAAAATAAATAAAAATAAATAAAATAATAATAATAATAAGCAAGTAAAATAAATTAACCCAAGCAAATAATAAAAAAATTAACAAACCACTCCCATTAGAATAGATGAAAAAGAATAAAAATAAATAAGAAAAAACAAGTAAAAATAATCAATCCAAATAAATAAATAAAGTAAATAATAAACAAATTAACAAACCAATCCCTCCAAAATAACTGTTAGAATAGACTACAACAATCAATACAAAAATTGGACTAAAAAATAGCCATAACTGCTATATAAATGATCAAAAAAAATTTTTATTACGTTACTTAAAAATAGAAAACCGAAAAAATAAATAAAAATATACAAAAAAAATAAATAAATAAGAAAAAACAAGTAAAATAAATTAATCTAAATAAATAAACAAATTAACAAACTGTTCCCGCTAAAATAACTGTTAGAATAAATAAAAATAAATAAGCAAAAATAAGTAAAATTAATCAATCCAAATAAATAAATAAAATAATAAACAAATTGAAAAATTGCTCCCACCAAAATAAGTTACAATAGACTACAGCAATCAATCCAAAAATTGGACGAAAAAATAGCTTTAATTACCTTCCAGACCAAAACAAACTATTAAATAAACGATCTAAACTCATCTCAAAAATTTATTACTACGTTACTAAAACATCGAAAAATGAAAATAGATTATAAAATAAAAATAAATAAAAATGCAATGTCAATTGCTACCTACTGTCATCCTGATTACTTTCTTCTCTTTCTGCACATTATTGATGTTTCTGCTCCTAAGTCTTTCACACCCAGTAACCACTTGTGTCTTAGTGGCTATATATATATATATATATATATATATATTATAAAATGGATTAAGTCTGACAATTATTTAATATATTTTCTATTTATACATTATTTTAAAAGATACAATTTATTTAAGTAAATGCTCTGTTTTTTTTAATTAAACAGTATTAATTACATTTGCCACTTTGAATGTTTGAGAAATTTTGCAGAAAATATACGTTCTCCAACAGGCTGGTAAATGTAAATAATACTGTTTAATTAAATAAATTGTATCTAAAGTACGGCTCTTGAGTAGATAGGTTCATTCAGGAAAAACCATCAAAGATTTGTTGTTTACAAACATTAATTTGGACCTTGCTAACCAGACACTTCTCTATAACTGAGTGGTATAGCATGTCAGATCAATTTACAGTTCTGTATGGGACACGGGTTTGATTCCTGTTGGAGAACACATATTTTCTATGAAATTTCTAACATTCAGGCCATTAAATGTAATTAATACTGTTTAATTAAAAAACTGGGCATTTACTTAAATAAATTGTATATATTAAAATAACATATAAATAGAAAATATATACATAGTGGCAGCATGACTTGGAGTTTCATACAAAATGCAATCTTCAGGCGCTGAATACACATACACATATACATGATGGCTTAACAAACGTTTTTAAACATGAAACAGACTGTTGCCACTGGGTATTGACCTCAATGTCCACTTTTATATGTATATATAGTTTGGGGATACAAATATATATATATATATATATATATATATACATATAATTATAGATAACTAGGCTCGTTTAGAAAAACCCTCGAATTTTTGATTTACTAATAATCAAATCAATCTCGAGGGGAAAAAAAGGTTTTAAAAAAAGAAAGAACTACAAACATGAACTTCTGCCAACAAAAAATCGCACAGATGCAGGTCTGAAGCCCAAAGAAGAAACCCCGATACGAGTAAACAATTAACTAACAAAAGCGCTCAATACAACCGTAGAGCAGACCTAGATACACCTAGTGAGCCAGACAAACCTGCCTAGGTTTCATTAAACGGATCGTCAGGAAAGTAACTTTCCCTGACGATCCATTTAGGTGAAACCTAGGCAAATTTCTACTAGGTGTATAATATATATATATATATATATATATATATATATATATATATATATACACACACACAAACTACAGCAAGTGTCCATTACAAAAGATTGCAGTTTAACATGTATCACACAAAAAAAAAAACAACCATAAAGTTCAAAAGCATTTTTAATTTTAAAAAGTTGCAGCAAACGGTCTGGAACATTCCATGAAGGGTTGTAATTCAATATTTTTAATAAACTATTAAGTTTGGCTTAAAGGATAAAAATGGAAGGTAAGTAGATTGTGTTGTGTCAATTGGGGAGGATCTGCTTGTCTTGAAAAATCAGCATTCAAAATAGCTTCTTTTTTTTCTTTTTTGTTAATTTGGAACAGTGGGACAGAAGCAAAAATATTATCCCGAAGATAGGTTGTATTGTTAAAAGCGAAAAGTTAGAATGTTCATATCTTGTTTAAGTCGGCTGTTAGCAAAAAATTTAAGCGTAACAAACACGGAATTACCTCCCTTTGAATTTATAATACGTCTCACTCTTGAGCCATCTCTTAATTTGAATTACTGGGCTATTATTAATCAATATAATTTTGTTTTGTGGATCTACAATACATGATATGAATACACACACAGAGGCTTCATGTACCAGCCTCTCGGCCCTGGAGGAAGACAACGACTTGAATAAAACAGTTGGCTAAATAAATGGAATTGATAATTATTAATTTAAAAAATTAATAAAACAGTAATTTAATTACACTACAGTGTACTGTAGTGTATTGTACACACACCTAGTGTGCTGAAGAATTAATTTTTAAACAGAGAAAAACAAAAAAACTAACAATTAATAATTTAAATAAGAACCTCTCCTGTTATGCTAAATTCGAATTCAAGAAGCAATTAATTATATTCAACCTAATTACAATTTAAAAAGTAATATTGTTCAGCTGATTTGGTCAATGAGGTCTAGAAGAGTACTTAAAATATTCAGTGATGAGATTGCATCACTAATTATCTCAGGTTTCGTTTCTTTATTGATTCCATTATCATTATGATGTTTTCAAGTCGTTGTCTACCTCCAAGACCATGTTTGCAATAAGGGTAAAAGGTAGTAAACGGCACAGCTCGAGTGTAGAGAGAGATAGAGAACCATTGTGTAAAAACGCTACGAAAAGGTGGTCAGGTAATAGGCCAATAATTATTCCCAGAAGAAATGGAAAGGAAAAAAATGTACGTTTTTTTTTTTTTGTTTTTCATTTTATGAGCTTTTCTTATTCTTCTATTTGTCGTGTCCTTTCAGGATATGATCATGGCTCTCTACAAATTCTTTTGTAGTTCTTAGTAACTTATTTTTTTTTAAATTTTAAAAGCCATCTTTCCCACACTCCGTTCCGCCATTCACTCACATAGTCGGGTAAGTGCCCGCTACCACCAACCCCTTCCCTTCGATATGTCCTGTGAGTGTCATATTTTCCAAGTTTTCCTTCTTCATTAACAATATAATTTATTTTTTTACGTGTCCCAGAAATTTATTTCAGCTGTCCCCTTTTTTTCTTTCCATTGTGAGTCCGAAGTAAATATTCGTTATTTTTCTTCGTGGAGATTATTATTAAAGTAACGAAGAAAAATAAATGAAATTACGTTTGGGGTTGTATTCTTCGATTTTTATTTCAAATCCAAGGAAGTGCTCAGAATATTTTATTTCAAATCCAAGGGAGAACTTAAAATATGAGGCCAGTTAAAAAAATTAATAAAACGGGGAAATGGAAGGGAGGTAATTCGTTGTTTGTTATGAAAAATCGTTTAGCGCGGTAAACTTAACAATACATGAATTTTATTCAGAGATTAGCTTATGGTTATTACAAAAAGAAAAAGCCATTTTTTTTCTGCTCATGAATTAAAATCGATTGATGACTAACTGATTCTTAATTACCTGATCCAGGTGAACTTGTATAAATAGATTTACTCAGAAATTTAATGTCTACAAACGACTGAATACTGTTGGCGAATGAGATGAGGAACATGGCCCCGAGCCATCCACGGAGAGAATTCAAATAAGTACTTTGGTAGGAAGCATTTTGTTTCTTGGAGTAAGCAGAAGATGGGGAAAATTGTTGTAACCGTCTCTTTGTAAGAAGACTTTCCAAGGGTTGCTGAGTATCGTCATCAACGTCGTCTTGGGGTGTCATGATTTAAACAACAAATATTTTTACCTCCGAAGAATGAAGAATTCCTCATTTTTGTTTTCTGTAATCAAGATAAGAAATAAAGTACTAAAAACTACTTTTTTACGAAAATTATTTTCTCAGATTATATGTATATACACACATGTACGTTAAAGATATAAAATTATTAAATTAAATACTACCTACCTATATTTTTAAATTAAATACATCAAATATACAAAGTAACAAAGATAAATAATTTCAGTGGTTCATTAAAATAAAATATATTTTAAGTTTCAAATTAAAAGATTCAAAGTAATACTTTGGTTTAATTAAGGTAAGACACATTAAAAAATATTATCAAAATGTACAAGACAAAAATTTGGTTAAGTTAAATTTAATAATAGGAAAAACTACAAAAATGTATTTTTCCAATGTACAGGGTGTCCCAAAGGTCATATGACAATTGACAGAAAACATACACTTGTGAAATAGCAACCAGGAAAAAATTTGCATGACATCATCTTCCATAATTTGACAAAAAAAAATTCTGAATAATATATTGTCACATACAGAAACATGGTTCCATTTGGTAAATAAATATATAATTTACAAGGTTATCAATTGCAATGCGACTTTTGGAACACCCTGTTGTAGCTTGTTCTACTCGTTACAGCAATGTTCTTTATTTCTTTGGGAACTTTTTTATTTTGAAAAGAAATAAAAATTTTAATTAGAAGCAAGTAAAGTGAACCAGAAGGCAAGAGATATTTTATTTTGTTTTTTTATTTGTTTTGTTTTTTTTTTACCAATGTTCATCCAATGCAAGAGCCAATCATGGTAGGATAGAAGTTTACTGAATGTGGTGTGTGGTATGAGAGAAGGGTGTACTGTGTGTACACAGTGAAGATGAGGTTAAGAAGGATAGATAACCAGGGCCAGCACATCTTACTCCTGAAACCCATGACCAGTGGTGGTGGTGAGCGCTTTCATTGCAATCTCCGCCATTTTTTTTTCAGCACTGTTTTATGGCCATCTGTCATTTTTTAAATTATTTTTAAACTGACGTTACATTGTCAGTCATCAACTAATATACATTATGTGTCTGCATGGCCGGTGTAGTGCATACTATGCAGGAACCCCCAACAAGGCTGGAACCCCAAAAGGGCTATTTTCAGCAGTGTTATTTTGATTTTTTTGTACTTTTTACTTTTTTTCTACCTAAGTTATATTATCAATCATAAACTATAATAATTGACAGGGTCGGTGCTTACTACCCCTAACTTCTCAACTGCATGGTGACCCATGCTTAATGGGGAGGGGTAGGGACAGAAGGGCTAATTTCAGTAGCGCTTATGTTTTTAAATTGTTATTTTCTTTCTGAACAATTCTTTTAAATCAATTAAGAGGGGGAATATATCTCAGTAAAATCATTTTTTATTCTGAGATCATCCACTAAGGAGGATCTCTGAATCTTTTATTTTTTTACTAATTTTACTATTTTTTTACTAATAGTAATACTAACCAGAAGTCCATGGCTAGTAATTAAAATAAAATTTCTAGACTCGATTTTTTTACATTTCTAGAAAGATAAAACCGAGAAAATGATCGCATAAAAAAATACAAAAGTTTAAAGATTTTAACACATGAAAATTTTTCCTGAAAACTGAAATACTGTTTTTAAAACAAATTTTTAAAACAATCCCGTTTGTGTTGTGTTGGAATCTTTGTAAATCTTTTTTTTCAGCAGAGATGTGTTGGCGATTAATCTTTATGGAAATGTAAAAATTTGCGACTTAAACATTTTTTTTGAGTAAAAAAATTTAGTCATGAAAATGTTCGTGGTTATTAGAAAAAGATTAACATTTTCTCAGATTTTTTTCAATGAAAAATTCTATTATAAAAGTAAATAATTAATGAATAAGTACTGAAATTTTCATTTAAATTTGATAATTCCCTGATTTTTGGTAATTTTAAAAAAATCTTGCTCTCCTACTCCAATTTTCCTTCAAGGGTTTGTCACCCCCAAGTTGGGAAAAATTGAAATCGGCATGTAGTAGAGAGTCGGGGGGTGTGTATCAAGGTTTGGGGTGGGTTGATAACTATTGAACTTGAAGAGGTTAAGACTGTAGGAATCATCAACGCAGGAATCTGTTCTACAAAGTAGACATTCTTGGGAAGAAGCAGTCTGTATGGAACTTCCTTCTTACAAATACAATACAAAGAGAATGAGGGTAACTCAACCCGGTGGATATAGCATGGCGGTATAGTGGCATGAGGCTTAGGGGTTAAAATGAACAGTTGATGTACCCATGCCAAGAAGATTAATAAAGCATGATAATGACAATGAAACACAAATAATTTTAACAAAACAAGATAGGGAATTTATTCATGAAATTTACATGCTTGAAGTAGTGTAAGTAGTTCGTTTCAGGAAAATAAATCCAAACTCTTAAAGTTCATAGTTTTAAGGTATTGTCATGAAGAGGAAATTAAATGATCTGGCACAAAATAATATAAAAAATGTTTAAAACAAAGGTAAAAGAATTTGTTGCTCACCAAAAGGATATATGGTTTGCATATGGTCAAAAGTAGACGAAGAGAGATTTGAAATACTTACCTTTCTTTGTTGAGAGAAAATTCTTTGAAGTACTGCATGCTGGTTAGAGGTTGATAATATAATTGGCAAACAAAATTTTTCACATGACTTTAGACATTCTTTCCTGATTAATTTTTCTTCTCATTTTAAATCAAAGAAGTTTTTGTAGGCTTGCTATTTTCTTTTCTTCTCAGCTCACTGGTCAATTTCTGTGAAGGCAAGGTTTTCATTGGTCCAAAAAAAAATTTCACATAGACTCACAAATTCCTTTCTTTCTTCTTCAGTGCTCTGAATTTTAAGGGAGCGGGTAAAGGGAATTATTATTATATTGCACTTACTACAGCTGATCTTAGCAGTAAGTCAAGGTCTCAACTGGCGAAAACTAAGGATATATTCGAATTACAATGGGCATATAATCAGTTAAATGCTATACATGATACATGCTTGGGTGATCATGGTTCTTTTCGATTTGTATCTGACTAGGCAAAAGATTTTCCTGCAGCAGGTTGCCATTTCTTTCTGCAATAGACTGGTTACCAACCAAGGCTATATGACCCAGTCTGTTCTGCTATTAACCTAACCTGGAGGTTAAGAGATGGATTCATACCTTTTCAAAGGGTATTTACATGCAAGTGAATGTAATGAAATGTACAGGAATTCAAACTCAGTTCTTCAATTTCTCATTCCAAGTCAGTATCCATGACACCACCTGAACATCCTAGTATATAATACCAAACTGAAAAGTGACTTTGTGTTCGACATTATGACAGTGAATATTCAATTTATATTTTATCATATGAATATACCATTAAATTGATTTTGTGTGTGTTATTTAAGCATTATGTATAATTTTAAAGTTTTCTTTTATGTACCATATTCTTTCCAGATATGAATGATCATGGCCCTCCACAACTTCGTCAGTAATGAAGAATTGGAAAAATTTATGGAAGACTAACAATTTGAGTACTTTTCAGAAAACTGACTGTGATGTGTGTGTCAAATGCTTTCAGAACAGGTGATCATGGCTTTCCACAACTTCCTGTCTTTTATTAAACAAAGTAATGTTTGACTTTTTACCATTCCTCTTTGTCCATGTTCTGCCATCAATTCAGATAAACTTGTTAAGAAGGTTACTTGCTACTCTTCTCTACTTCTCTTGCTTTCAATATGTCCTGTGGGTGTTAAGCCTTCTTTCCTCATAATGTGTCCCCCCAAAATTCTGCTGTCTCTGATTCAGTTTAATCAGTTTAACCCAATGGTTCTCAACCTCTTTTTGGCCATGTCCCACCTAAGCATCTCTAAAATTCTGATACTCCCCACTCTGTAACATATAATTCTTCTAATTCAAAAAGTGAACTTCTATTCATGTTGAAGAAGACTAAGAGAAAAAGAATCAAAGGACAGTTGAAGTACTGGAGAAGAAATTACTAAGAAATTGTTAAAAGAAATAATATATGTATTTTTTCTTTATTTCCTGATATATATATCTATATATATATATATATATATATATATATTTTCCTTTTTTCTTATTTCCTATTCTCCTTTTTTTCTTTTTACTTTTTTTTTTCTGTTTTTTTTTTATCCAGTTTTGTCTGGTTTATTTTTTAATTGTCTGGCTGAATTTATTTATTAAAATGTATCAGTCTGAAGAGGCGAGTAAAAATTATCTGTCAAAATAAATTTATTACTATCTTTAATATGATTTTAAGTGTTTTATTTATTACCATCTTTAATATGATTTTAAGTGTTTTATTTATTACCATCTTTAATATGATTTTAAGTGTTTTATTTATTACCATCTTTAATATGATTTTAAGTGGTTTTTTTTTTACTATGAATTATATTGCTCTGTATACTTTATACATTCAATTCTCTTCTTCAATCTGACTTTTTAATATTTCTATGTTAAAAAGCCTCCTTTGGATGATTCCTACCATTTGTGGATTTGGTATTATATATATATATATATATATATATATATATATATATATATATTATAAATTAATTGATTTAAAATATGTTTTTTTTGCTACACAGTTTCAACCATGTTTCAAAAATAGAAGCTAAAACCCCAAATTTAATTTTTGCAATTAAATTAAAAAAAAGTTACTCCAAAATTCGCTTGAAGATGAAATGGAACTAATGCTTTTAATTTAATTTGCAAAATTAAATTCGGGGTTTTAGCTTCTATTTTTGAAACATAGTTGGAACTGTGTAAAAAAAAAACATATTTTAAATCAATTAATTTTATAATATTAATGCTCTGTAAATTTACATTGAGCACTATTTTGTAAAAATAAGAATATCTATAAGAACACCGGATTTTATATCTTACTGTTCTTTCTTTTTATTTGTATACATATATATATATATATATATATATATATATATATATATATACTTTGAAAGTCAGGAGTCTGACTTTTTAATATTTCTATGTTAAAAAAAGCCTCCTTTGGATGATTCCTACCATTTGTGGATTTGGTATTATATATATATATATATATATATATAATATATATACTTTGAAAGTCAGGAGATCAGTTGAATCTTCTACCTTGGTTTCAACCTTATGATATCCTCAGGCAACTTTTATCAATTGACCTCCCAATACTTTATTTAAAAAAAAATAATGAACGCTATATTATTTTAAAAAATAAATAAATAAATGCACAACATTGGGTGTGATAGAAAGAGAGGAAGAGGATGTGAAGAAGGAAGGAAAAGAGAAGAAGGGGGAAGAGAAGAAAAGCAAGGGTATTATAAATGTATAGGTGAAGAGGAGGGTTAATTGAAATGTACATTTTTTTTATCCAGCCTCACATGTGATTAAGAGGAATTTTGAAATATTTATGCAAGGACTCAAGACTTTGAGATTCTGGTTCAAAAGTTAAAAGCTCAACATGCTATTTTTACATTTATTTTATTTTTTTACATGCGTATTGAGCACTTTTTAATACTACTGTTTCTTGATCTTATTCAACTCTGACCGTCAATCTTTTATGTATTTTTATATATATATATATATATATATATATAATAGCTGGTTACTCGTATTCAAAGATGCCTGTCTACTAGGGCAGCTGGCCAATCCCTGTTGCAGACGCTCGGTCAGGCACATTTGTGTTTACTCAACACCCACAGAGCCCACCTGTGGTTTATACTGCAACTATGCCGAGCTGACTCTAGTTACAGTTTCTGTGATAAAGCATGATATCTAGTATGATCAACACTTTGAGCAAGGTCAGCATGCTCAAGCACTCGGCCATGATGACTTGTGGATTCATGCTAGCACAGCTATCGACGGCCAACAAGAGTTCTGTCTACCCAATTTCACTCATGCTGTGATTGACCTCGATCCAGTTCAATAATATCAGGAAGTCACCTTCTTGACAAATCGACCATGGTAAGATTTGAACCCAGGTCTCAAGGTCAGAAAGTGAACATTCTAATCACTTGGTCACATGCCCATATAGATACATAATTACAGATGTATATAAATATATATATGTTATGTATGCATACTGTATATGCACCATTTGTATTCTCATACATACTCATACCCATTAAAATAACTTATTCTCAAATTGCCCCCTTTAAAAAAATCACCCCCCCTGTTGGGAATCATGAGTTTAACCTAAACAGCCTAAAAATGAAAAGAAAGTAAATTTATTTTATCAAGTTAATAACCTAAGGTTAATGGTTGGGGATATTGATGGAGGGTGCTAGTATTTTTGTAGGTATTTATCTGCACACCCACCCAAATAGAATTTGACACAAGATCATATGATCTAGGAGCCCATGTGTATGTGTGTGAGGGACAAAACATGTTCAAACCACCTTGGCACTTCCCCTTTTGAGGACGCCTCAGATGTCAGATAATGAAGCTAAACTCTCTCCCAAAAGAGTGGCATTGACTGCAGGTTTGGGAGCAGAGAAGTGACCCCTTGTGGCTTAGCACATTATATTTAGTTTTAAACACCCAGTTCACCTTGGCCAGTTTTATAGTTTCGTAATGCTGCAGAGTAATGTGGTGGAGTAATGGATAGCGGCTCGGATTGAGGAATCGGAGAGTCGAGTTCGAATTCCAGTCGAATCCATTACATTCACTTACGTGCTAATACCCTTGGGAAAGGTATGAATCCTCTTCTTCTCCCCCTAGCTATGGGTAAATAGCAGGACAGACCAGGTTCTATTCTTGGGTAGCAACTGGTCTACTGCAGAAAGAAATGGTGACCTACTGTGGGAAAAATCTGCCTTGTCAGTCATATATTGAAAGATACATGATCGCTTAAGCGTGTATCATGCATGGCACCTAACTGACTGAATGTTGCAGAGACAAAAAAATACAACTTTATTTTGGTTATTTTTAGGCTTCCATACTTAAAAATAGTGGCCATTAGAGATGAAATAAAAAAAAAGATTGCTGCTTACATTAAAAACAGATACAAATACATTGCGTTTTTTAGCATCATACTTACATTTTAAATAGAATACTTTTTCTAAAAACATTTTTTAAATTAATTTCTCAAAGAAGTGAATGTCATATTCATTCAAAGCACAACCCGTCTTGGTTATGATGATAAACTACATCCACATTCTGGGTAAGACGATAAACTACATCCAATAGCAAAGCCTCTGATCAGGAGGTTTTGAGGAGTGTGGAACCACCTCTTCATTGTTGATGTTCCCAGGTCCACCCTGACCCAAGGTGGTAGCACCTGTTAAGGTCCCAACTATGGATAAATAGTTAACCCCCAAATTGGGGTCAAAACACTATGAAAGTGTAAAAATAGCTTTTAATACCAAAAATACTTTGTAAAAAAAAATAATCTAAATATATATAAAAATCTATTATATTCAGTAAAAAATTAAAAAAAAAAACACAGTTACAGAGATAACACTAGTATAACACTAGTGATGTACGAAGCACAGTTTAAATGTGGCACAAGGCTGCAAGTATGGAGCATCCATTGAGGATAAAACTTACTATTCAAACCTGTTAACCATTACACCATGGTAAAGTGCTAATTTCTATAATGTGATCACCGTAATGTATTATAAATATCCCCTTTTTAAGCAACAGGTGGACATCTGCATAGACATTACTCCACTGTCTAATAAGTCAAGTGGAATGATCAACTCAATTCTTTTTATGGCATTTTTCTTTTTTACAGATTATATCGATTTATTAAGAGCCTGGTTACTTACAGTTTTTTTATACTTTAAACTAATCCCTTCAACTTAAGTGTTAAAACAGGAGGCGTTAACAGTACCAACTATTGACCTCCCATTCAACTAAGCATTTGCAAGAAATTTCTCCCACACCTGGTTATTACACAAACACCCACCCACCCCCAATAATTCATTAAGCACATTTTGTTAGACTTATTAAAATTCTGTTACAAATTTTTTCAGCAGTCTTGAAATACTGTTTCAAATTTTTTTCATCAGTTTTACTGAAATTCCATTTTAAATTTTTTCTAAATCTTATTGAAATTTCATTTAAAATTTTTCTTTTATCAGTCTTCTTGAAATTCTTTTTGGAGTTCTGTTTAAAATTTGTTCATTGGTCTTTTTGAAGTTCTGTTTAAAATTTCTTCTTCAGTCTTTTGGAAGTTTTGTTTAAAATTTGTTCACCGGTCATTTTGAAGTTCTGTTTAAAATTTCTTCATCGGTTTTTGGAAGTTCTGTTTAAAATTTGTTCCTCACTTTTTTTTAAATTATGTTTAAAATTTGTTCCTCGATGTTTTTGAAGTTCTGTTTAAAATTTGTTCCTCAGCCTTTTTTGAAGTTCTGTTTAAAATTTGTTCATCAGTCTTTTTGAAGTTCTGTTTAAAATTTGTTTTTCGGTCTTTTTGAAAATCTGTTTAAAATTTGTTCCTCAGCCTTTTTGAAAATCTGTTTAAAATTTGTTCATCAGTCTTTTTGAAGTTCTGTTTAAAATTTGTTCTTCAGTATTTTTGAAGTTCTGTTTAAAATTTGTTCATCAGTCTTTTTGAAGTTCTGTTTAAAATTTGTTCTTTCAGTCTTTTGAAGTTTTTGTTTAAAATTTGTTCTTCAGTCTTTTTGAAGTTCTGTTTAAAATTTGTTCATCAGTCTTTTTGAAGTTCTGTTTAAAATTTGTTCTTCAGTCTTTTTGAAGTTCTGTTTAAAATTTGTTCTTCAGTCTTTTTGAAGTTCTGTTTAAAATTTGTTCTTCAGTCTTTTGAAGTTCTGTTTAAAATTTGTTCTTCAGTCTTTTGAAGTTCTGTTTAAAATTTGTTCATCAGTCTTTTTGAAGTTCTGTTTAAAATTTGTTCTTCAGTCTTTTTGAAGTTCTGTTTAAAATTTGTTCTTCAGTCTTTTTGAAGTTCTGTTTAAAATTTGTTCATCAGTCTTTTTGAAGTTCTGTTTAAAATTTGTTCATCAGTCTTTTTGAAGTTCTGTTTAAAATTTGTTTTTCGGTCTTTTTGAAAATCTGTTTAAAATTTGTTCCTCAGCCTTTTTGAAAATCTGTTTAAAATTTGTTCATCAGTCTTTTTGAAGTTCTGTTTAAAATTTGTTCCTCAGTATTTTTGAAGTTCTGTTTAAAATTTGTTCATCAGTCTTTTTGAAGTTCTGTTTAAAATTTGTTCTTCAGTCTTTTTGAAGTTTTGTTTAAAATTTGTTCTTCAGTCTTTTTGAAGTTCTGTTTAAAATTTGTTCATCAGTCTTTTTGAAGTTCTGTTTAAAATTTGTTCTTCAGTCTTTTTGAAGTTTTGTTTAAAATTTGTTCTTCAGTCTTTTTGAAGTTCTGTTTAAAATTTGTTCTTCAGTCTTTTTGAAGTTCTGTTTAAAATTTGTTCATCAGTCTTTTTGAAGTTCTGTTTAAAATTTGTTCTTCAGTCTTTTTGAAGTTCTGTTTAAAATTTGTTCTTCAGTCTTTTTGAAGTTCTGTTTAAAATTTGTTCTTCAGTCTTTTTGAAGTTCTGTTTAAAATTTGTTCATCAGTCTTTTTTGAAGTTCTGTTTAAAATTTGTTCTTCAGTCTTTTGAAGTTCTGTTTAAAATTTGTTCTTCAGTCTTTTTGAAGTTCTGTTTAAAATTTGTTCATCAGTCTTTTTGAAGTTCTGTTTAAAATTTGTTCTTCAGTCTTTTTGAAGTTTTGTTTAAAATTTGTTCCTCGGTGTTTTTTAAGTTTTGTTTAAAATTTGTTCATTGGTCTTTTTGAAGTTCTGTTTAAAATTTGGTCCTCGGTGTTTTTGAAGTTCTGTTTAAAATTTTCTCCTCAGTCTTTTGGAAGTTTTGTTTAAAATTTGTTCATCAGTCTTTTGGAAGTTCTGTTTAAAATTTGTTCATTGGTTTTTGGAAGTTCTGTTTAAAATTTGTTCCTCACTTTTTTTTAAATTATGTTTAAAATTTGTTCCTCAATGTTTTTGAAGTTCTGTTTAAAATTTGTTCCTTGTTCTTTTTGAAAATCTGTTTAAAATTTGTTCCTCAGCCTTTTTTAAAGTTCTGTTTAAGATTTGTTCATCAGTCTTTTTGAAGTTCTGTTTAAAATTTGTTCTTCGGTCTTTTTGAAGTTCTGTTTAAAATTTGTTCATCAGTCTTGTTTAAACTTACATTTAAATTTTTTATTTTTCTGTTTGATTTAGCCTTTACAGTGAGGCAATGCCAAGAGAACTAGGAGTCCCATCTGGATTTATTATGGTTGTGCACATTATCAGCATAGGATGCACAAATGACACCATACTGATGGCAGACACAGAAAGAAAACTGCAGAAACACCAAGACAATGTAGTAAAGCAAAGCCAGAAGAAAGGACTAATAAAGCAGAATGCATGGTTGTCAGTAGAATAAACGACCCAAAATACAAACTATGAATTGGAGATGTCAAAATCAAACAAGGACAGAATATTAGGGAAGTGTTTTAAGAGGGGTTGGAAAATGTGACATTGAAATCCAAGGGTATATTGGAATAGTGAAAGATGCCTTCCAAAACAAATTAACAGGAAAATTTCATTAGACACACAAAAAAAAGCTGAACTGCTATGTAACACCAATGCTCCAATATGAAAATGCATCCTGAGTAATTTTACGGAAGGGTATAGGAAATTGAGGGAACAGAAAGCTGGTCCTACAGAAGGATGATGAGAATGCAAGGGAGAGGGAATGTGTGCAGCGAGGAAGTTTTAAGAAAAATAGAAACAAAAAGTACACTTTTACTTAGAATCAGAAAGAGACAAGCATGAGAGATGTGGTTTTACAAAAGAAGCATAAGAATACCATGGATGGAGCATGTGAGCAATGAGGAAGTTTTAAGGAAAATGGAAAGAAAAAGGACACTTATACTTATAATCAAAAAGAGACAAGCATCAGAGATGTGGTTTTACAGAAGAAAGCTGAGAATACCATAGACAGAGCATATGTACCACAAGGAAGTTTTAAGGAAAATGGAAATAATACGGATACTTATACTTCAAATCAAAAAGCGACAATCACCAGAGATGTGGTTCTACAGAGGAAGGCTGAGAATACCATGGACAGAGCATGTGAGCAATGAGGAAGTTTTAAGGAAAATGGTAACAAAAAGGACACTTATACTTAGAATCAGAAAGAGACAAGCATGAGAGATGTGGTTCTACAA
This sequence comes from Acanthosepion pharaonis, assembly GCA_903632075.3. Lineage (NCBI taxonomy): Eukaryota > Metazoa > Mollusca > Cephalopoda > Sepiida > Sepiidae > Acanthosepion > Acanthosepion pharaonis. The sequence continues at coordinate 2,363,452 of CAHIKZ030001247.1, forward strand.
AAGAAGTCTGAGAATACCATGGACGGAGCATATGTACCACGAGGAAGTTTTAAGGAAAATGTAAACAATACGGACACTTATATTTAAAATTAGAAAGAGACAACCATCAGATGTGTGGTTCTACAGAAGAAGGCTGAGAATGGACGGAGCATGTAAGCAATGAGGAAGTTTTAAGGAAAATGGAAACAAAAAGGACACTTATACTTAGAATCAGAAAGAGACAAGCATCAGAGATGTGGTTCTACAGAAGAAGGCTGAGAATACCATGGACGGAGCATGTGAGCAATGAGGAAGTTTTAAATAGAAACAAAAAGGACACTTATACTGAGAATCAAAAAGAGACAGTTGAAACATCTGGGCACATATCTAAGGCAAGTGGAAGAAAGGAAACCTTTGTCTTTATTCCTCGGATGAGAAGTTAGCGTCATTTACCCGCAAACTTATTTTCTGCGTCTTTTTTATTGTTATTATAACATTTCCGTAACTGTCCCCTTGGCCCTCATCAAGTGCATGTTGATCCAGGTAACCTACAGTTAATTTTTAACTGAGCCCTTTATCTATTAATAATTTGTACAATGTATGGTTTCAAGATGTATATATATATCACAATCTAACCATCACCGGAGAATACCTCGACTTCAATTCCCACCATTCAGACAGTGCGAAGAAATGGATCTCCCATGCCTACAACACTGTTCGAAACACATGTGGTAATCCAGACTCGTAGGATATGATGAGCATCATGGTACCATTCAGAATAACAACTACCCTGCAATCATCACATCAGCATCTATAGGTGATAACGTAAGGGTCAAGGGGTAAGACTAGAAAATTACCACAGTCTGTCTACCTTACATTAAGGGCCTCTTGGTAAAATTCAAAAGAACTTTGCTCTGTAAACATCAGGAAAATATTCAGAAGCAGCTCCACTCTACAGAGAAATATCTGCAGAGTCAATACTAACATGAGGGAGGACAAGAACTATGTGTAGTTGTGGCAAAGATTATAATGTTGAAACTAGCTACCCCCTAAAAGTGAGGCTGGAAGAACATCAAAAAGCCATAATGAGGGCGTGAGATAATGAAATCAGGCATGCCTGATCATGTAAGGAGGGAAAAGGGTTAGTCATCACCCCCTGTGGAATGAAGTGAAAATACTAGACAAGAAAAAGCACTGGAGAATTAAACGTCTGAAAGAATCAGTGTATATGCTAGGCTATGAGGAACTCCTCAATAAGCCTAGCATAGAAATAACCATGATATAGAAGCCACTCATAAAGAAAGATTAATGACAGCAGGTTAGGTTTAATGCTCCAAGTTTTACACACAGAAGTGTCCCACGGGGCAGTAGTCTAGGGAATTAAAACATTGTTTTGTGAATTTGTTGATATAGTAATTGTGAGACGAGTAATGTGTCCTTGGACTCAGTGGAAATAGGGCAAACAATAAGTGAGCAGTATTAAGAAATAGACGAGATATCCCTAGACGTGTACAGTGGAACAAGAACACTCCCCCTTCCGTAGATTAAATAAAAAAGTTCATTTTGAAATTCTCTGTAGGTTACCTGGATCAACATTCACCTGAGGAAGGCCAAAAAACACAATGGTCAAAATATTGAGATAACAACAAGGATAAGGACAATGGTCTGTGTTTAAATATTGTAAATAATAATAGACGGAAACAGCAAGTAACCGATCGATAGATCTTATATAAATGGATAGCAGAGCAGGGAGTGGAAAGGATAGTAAAAAAAAGATAAGCATTGATAAAAGCTACAAAGTTTAGGAAGTTGTGGAGAAACACAAAGGAACTCGGCACATAGAAAATGCTATTGTTTAATAGTAAGTTTGTAATGTGTGTAGGAGTTGTTACGTTATCAAAAATATGAAGAAATATTGTTGAGCAATAACCTTTTGTGGGGTTGGGGGTTTACATAACACCTTTAATGACATTGTTACAGATACAGTGTCGCACAAAAAAAGTTACATTCAAAATAATAAGTTACATTAAAAAGATAAGTCACATTAAAAAGATTAGTTACATTAAAAAAGTTACGTTAAACAAGGACAGATTTTGTTTAGTTTAACTTTTGGGGCCACATAACCCGTTAAAAGTTTCATTGTTACAGGTACGGCGTCACATAAAAAAGTTACATTTAAAAATAAGTTACATTAAAAAAAGTTACATTTAAGTAGACAACTTTTGTTTAGCAGTGAGCTATCAGTACCTTCAATGTCATTGTTACAGGTATGTCGCCACAAATTAAAAGTGGGTGGGTAGGGGCTAAATCAGAATTTAAACGTTTGGTGGTGGAGGCTAAGTCTTAAAGATTCCTGATTATAATTTTTCTGATCTAATAAAGCGAACAATATTTTCGATTTTTATTCGACTGTAAACATTTTTTTTTGTTTTGATTTTAAAACATTTTTTACTATTCATTTGTATTTATTTTCTGGAATGAGACATAGAATTTTTGCGTATATAATAACTTAACTTCTTAAGATTTTTTAAAAGTTAATGTTTCGGGAGCCAAAAAACAAATTGAGGATAAAATTTTATTATTTATTTTGAAAATTAACGGTTTCAATGATTTTATTTTTGGACAATCGATACAGGTCTGCTCACGGCATATTGAGGCAAAGAAGTTCGAGCAAAATGTAAGGGCGCTGAAGACCCTCATCTTTATAGCGTCGTCGTGGGTGTATTTTCATTTTCAAACAAATGAAATCAAGACAAGTGCAAGCAAAGAATGTTCCTATTTATAATTTATTCCTTTTTTTTGTGAAAACAACGTCTTTTCATTTTATTTTTTTCTTGTTCAGCAGTAGAAGATAAAGAAAGATCATCTTTGAAACGAAAAGAAAAAGAGAAAAAATGACTAAGTTGTGTAGGCATTTCGAAAGCTTTTAGATGTATATCTCTTCAATGCAGCAGTTGGCGTTGGCATCCTCTCATCAGATTTTGAAACTAGAAGAGTTGTCAAGAAGAAAAGAAAGAAAAGAAGTGTGTGTGTGTGGGTGGGGGAATAACAGTGATGTACTTACTTAGTGCTTTAGCTTAAACACTAACAGAGTTTACTACTAACAAAATGATTGGTTGTTATAAAAATGTTCCTTGTATTTGTGTCTGGGCAATGATAAGTGGGTGGAAGCCAGTGGCAGCAGCATCATCGTCAAGTTTGTAAAGAAGAATCTAATCGTCATCATTTTCTTCAGCATTCTCAGAGACGACACTTTTCCTGTTTGCTTGCCTCTGTTGTCATTATTCTGTTTGCATCCCAGCTCCATCGCCTTCCTTTTTTTTACTACTGTGCCAGTGTCGATCTTTGGAACTTAAAAAAAAAGAAAAGAAAAGAAAAGAAAACCTGGTAAGTGAACAACTTTTATTTTTCAACCTAAAGAAGAAAAAAGGCTCTTTGAAAAAAAAAAAAAAGTTACTTTTTAAAAAATACTTTTTTGCGGTTTTTAATAATTAGTTTCATTCCAATCATCTCTCTGCATTGGACATCCAAGCCAGTGTCCAGACATTTAATTTGCCTGTGTGGCTAACTTTGAAACAAGTGCCGTATCAACGAAAGTAGCAAATACAATGGGTCCTGCATTAAGGGCAGGCATTTTTAAATACCTAAACCTTAAGGCTTATAGTAAAAAAACCGGCATCTTACGAATTGGTACGGTTCGTTAGTTTATGTATTTTACTGCATGTCGAAAGAATTGCATTTTTTTAAAAAAACTATTCATTCATCATTTCAGCTAACTTTTATTTTTATATCCAGGCCATTGTAATTAAAAAAAAAAATCTCTCGTTAGAATCACTTGCCTCATATTTTTCTTGGTTTGTTTATATAGAAGTTAAATATTTTTTAACACTACAAATGTGCTAGAAATGATTTCTATTTTTTGGGATTTATTCTAGGGTTCCTAGACACCTACTACGGCTCTGCTTTGTAAACTTTGAAATGATTATACAGCACTAACAGTAACACTAACAGAATGTGCAATGCTATCTATGACAGTTACCTTAACTCTAGAACTGTCGAACGTGTTTGATGGGATAGTGTTCGATAATTAGAGACATTAAAAAATTTATTGGCTATTGTTAATTAATTTTATTCTTAAATCTTACTTTTTTTTGTAGTTTTTATTTTTATTTTATTTATTTTTCACAACATTTCAATCGCTGTACCTGTCAGTCTTCCTTAGGCAGGTGTAACTTTGTGATTAGATAATAATAAATAAATAAAATAAACTTAGGTCGGTATCTGAGCTTAAAAGGGTTTTTTTGTAACTGTACCAAACTTCTAAGTAGGAAAGACCCGCTTCCCTTGAAAATTCTATAATTCGTAAGCCTCCCTAGATTATTTTTTTACCTGGGCCCGAGCACCATTCACAGGTACCGTCATTGGAAATGCGCAGTTATTTCAGTCACGAAACAGGCCCTTAAAAGCTCACGAAAAAGGTAGGGTTCTGGTCTCGCCTGGTGCTTAGCTTAGTTAATGAATGAACTCTTAGGGAAAACTTTCTTCTAGTAACCATCAGGGCCGATGCTTGACACCCCCTAAGCCCCCTGACCGAGGTGAACCAATCCTTATTGGGGGCCCCGTGCAATACTTTGTGACCCTCGCTATCTTATCAACATTTGTTTTTTTTTTCTACCTACATTTATATACGTTACAAATTTTAAACTAAGCACAACTAATTTTTAATTTAAAAGGATGAAAGGTTAGCGGATTTTAATGTCATTCTGGGGTCTTGGTGGGGTGTTCAAATCCGTAAATCTCGAAAAAAAAAAAAAAAAAACACTATATAAAATTTAGAATTCACTATTTTTATCCATAATGTTGATTGAATGTGTTTTTAAATTATTCAACATTTAAAAAAGAAAAATCTCAAGTTGATTCTTAAAAATTGCTGCAAAACTTTGTTGATTTTTAATTTAAGGTTGAATGATCTATGACAGGTGCAATTGCAACAATAGTACTAACAGAACTAGTTACTATAGGCATTTGTGACCTACCGTAAATGACGATGCACTCATTATTGCTGGAAAATGTTTAGTAAAACGATGACTTCTTTATTGTTGTTTTTTTATTTTTAAATGACATCAAATTAGTTTACAAACATTAAAACCACTATTTGATAATTTTTTTGTATAAAAAGTCGTTAATGATTTTTTATACATAACCAGTTCACTGTTCACTAAACGAAACCCTAACCTAAAACTCCTAACCCTAATTATTTCATACTTCCAGCAGTTGGTAAATAACTTACCATAAAAATGAATACAGTAGATAGTAGAAAATGGGCGGTAGTAGCACCTTATGACATGTCTCTAAGTTTAGATACATTTATTATTTATTTTCAATTTTTCTGGATGAATTGTTCACCTATATTGCATAGTACAGTGTAACCCGGATATAAGAGAGTTGTCGGGACCGGAGAAGAAGTCTCTCATATCCGGGTTTCTCTTATATTCCGGGTTTGGTCTATTTTATATACATTAACACAGGCTCTAATTTGGGACCAGAGAAAATCTCTCTTATATCCGGGTTTCTCTTATATCCGGGTCTCTTATATCCGGGTTACACTGTACATAATTAAGTTACAATAAAATTTGTAATTTATATGAATAATAATACTATTATGAAAATTGCGATGTAGTAGAGTGGAGGTCTCCGTATCATAGATTGGGGGGGGTATCATAAACACAGAGGTGCGCAAACCCTTGCATCGGCTCGGGTAACCAATACTATCGATACTGTACTAGAGATAAAAATAAAAAAAAAACTATTAGTTATTTATTATCGGAGTCATTACAAGTCAAGAAATAATTTTATTTTTTTTGAATTCATTCACTCATTCGCACCAAATGAGACACAAGGTCAAGTTTAAAATGGTATTTTGGTAGCCGTACAAAAATTGCTCCAGCTTCATCGGCACCTCTCCTTTTGGGGACGTTATCAGGCGTCGAATAATGACCGAAAGAGAGGTAATGCTTGCGGGTTCTCCCCACCCTGGAGCTCGAGCCGAATGTGCTGAAATATAGTGATTCACTAAGCATTGCTTAGATGTGGCTCAAGGCCACAAGTATGGAGCTTCCAACCGTGCTGAAATAACATCACGGAAACAAACATGCGCAGAATTTATAACCTTATAGTTGGGCAATATTTCAATAATCTTGTCAGGTGTAACACTTCGCATTTGTTTGTCTAATAAAGTAATTTCTTCTTCCTTTCTGTCTTTGTTACTTCCCGAAATAGTTTTGGAACAGATCCACTCATGAAAAAAATAGAGAATTTTTATTTTTTTATGAAATAATTTTTGTCGATTAACAATAACATTCTTTAGATTTTCCTTAGGTCGCGACACTTGTAAGAATCGAAATGTTTTGATTTTTTTTATTAATTTAGAAGGAGGATCCTGTTTATAATAGGCATATAGATATATTCATGATCCTAACAGAGTTGTTAGTCTTGGCTGTTTTGCTTACAAAACAAGCCTTTTTTTAACGGTAGGTTAGATTACAAAAAACATGTCTCTTAAATAACAAACAAACATATGTGATAAGATAAAGAACAAACAAGAAACGTTTATCAATCCAACATGTTTCACTTTCAAAGCTTCAGCAGAGAATGAAGCTTTAATAAAAGTGAAACATGTTAGTTAGATTGATAAAAAACGTTTCCTATTTCTTCTTTATCATGTGGAGCGAAGACGGAAATAAACACCAAGATAGTCAAACACCAAACAATAAAACAAATGGTTTCTGCGTAGAAGGATTGCGCATTTGCCTGGTTAATAAATTACTGCTTTGAAAATAAACATTTAACATTTTTCAACCAACGGGTCGCGTTCCCACCAACAATAAGAATAAAAAAAAATGCTTCGTGATTCCTTTGAAGGGTATCTAAGCAAAATTTCTAGGCGTAGAAACCAATAAGGAGAGACAGACAGCAACAATTCACGACGCTCGATATGAAATAAATTCCCTTATTCACTTACCCGTCTTCCTCACAAAGATACGTGACACTTATATTTTCCTCCTTTCTTTCTCCGTCATTTCTTCTTTCTCACACACCCGCGCGAAGAAATCACCTTTTTTTTTCATCTTAACAATTACAATAAAGGATTGTAAGAACATTAACAGTAACACTCATACACGCTGGAAAAAATTTAGTTGTAAAAAAACACGAAAATAAAAATCTATATATAAAATTCTATGACTTCCGTTAGTCCGTCGGTCAGACCCTCTAAAATAGCCATACATTGACCGATCGAAACCAAAATTTGGAAAGAAGTTCAAACAGATAAGGGGGCACAAAATACTGTTGGTTTTACTAGGATGCATAGCTTAGTACAATAAATTTTAATTGATTTTTCGAAAATTAAAAGTTTCATTATTTAACATACAAAATACTTCCACTATTTTAAAAACAGTGTAATGATTAAAATAACAAATACTTATTTAATAAAAAAGCAATATTGTTTTTTGCATATCTTTAAGTTTATATACATACAAGAATGCAGTTTCAAGTTCACCCTGCGTTTGCGAGAACTATAAACACTTCAAAAAGTTGGACTCCAGAAAGAAATATTTATTTGGCCAGTTGTATGTTGCATGCTCAGGAGTAAGATATCCTAAGAATTTATTCTTCGCTGTTAAAAAGAAAAAAAAAAAAAAAAAAATTCTTAAAAAATATTGTTTACTACGAAGTCCTATAAAATTAAAGAAATTATTAACCCGAGAAGTAGGATTTTCGTCAAAGTATTTTTCCAAACAAATCAGCTTATTCAATTTTCATTGACCGATTAGCGAAATTGAAACGTAGAGTTTGTAAATTTCGACAAAAATGTTAGCGATAACTTCAACAATATTAAATACTGTGAGGATTTGAACACGCGTTAGCGTGTTACAAAACATTTTAGTATTTTATTTTTATATTTAAACATTTTAGTATTTTATTTTTATATTTAAACACCTTTTTCGCATTTTTCTTTGCTTGATTTAAATCCGCAAAAATCTTATCATTCTGTCGAATTTCGACCCATATTTGATCTATATATTGATCTCAACTCATCAAGCGAATATACATTTTTATTTAAGTAAAGAACAAAAATCTATATAAAATAGTAAACTTATGTATCCGTTTATTCTTAATGATAAAAAATTATGATACTCAAATGTTTGTGATTACGAAACAAATCCCATAGAAAGAAAATGTTTTTTTAAAAAAAATATTGCAAAAAAGTTTAGATAAGATTTAAAAAATTATAAATTTAAAAAAAATATGCAGATATCAATGATATTAGCACATTTTTAAACTTGACATTTGTAAATAAAAGTTTAGTTGTATGGAGTACGGAATAATAACTAGCTTCACTCACTCCCTTCATATTCGGTGGACTAAGGAAACAGACAGAAATGAATTCGCGAGCCTATCTGAAATTTTCTTTGGACCAATGAAAACTTTGCCTTCACAGAAACTGATCGATGAGCTAAGAAGAAAAAGGAAAGGAATTCGCGAGCCCATGTGAAATTGTTTTGGGACCAATGAAAACCTTACCATCACAGAAATTAGCCGGCCAAAAAAAAAGTATCGAGCCTATAAGAAATTCATTTTGATATAAAAATGAGAAGAAAAATTAAATTAATCAGAGAAGAGTGTCTGAAGTCACGTGAAAAGTTTCGTTTCAGTTCCTCGTAAACAGCGTTGAAGCTCTCGCCGCTGTAAAATTATTCGCCAATTATATAACTAAGCAATTTTAACCAAGCACGTGGCACTTCAAAGAATTTTCTCCCAACAAGGACAAGAAAGCTAAGTATTTCAAACTATCTCTCATCGTCTAATTTTGAACGTATGCAACCATATATATCCCTTCGGTGAGCAACGAACTCTTTTACCTTTGTCTTAAACATTTTTAATATAATCTTGTGTTAGAATCTGTTGTATGAACATTTCCTCTTAATGATAATATGTTAAAACTATGGACTTTGTGAATTCTCATCTATTTTCTTGAAACAAGCTATTGACATATTATATAACTGATATATGAAAATAAGATCATTTAATCTGTTGTATGAACATTTCCTCTTAATGATAATATGTTAAAACTATGGACTTTGAGAATGCTCATCTATTTTCTTGAAACAAGCTACTGACATATTCTATAACTGATATATGAAAATAAGATCATTTAATCTGTTGTATAAACATTTCCTCTTAATGATAATATGTCAAAACTATGGACTTTGAGAATTCTCATCTATTTTCTTGAAACGAACTACTGACATATTATATAACTGATATATGAAAATAAGATCATTTAATCTGTTGTATGAACATTTCCTCTTAATGATAATATGTTAAAACTATGGACTTTGAGAATGCTCATCTATTTTCTTGAAACAAGCTACTGACATATTCTATAACTGATATATGAAAATAAGATCATTTAATCTGTTGTATGAACATTTCCTCTTAATGATAATATGTCAAAACTATGAACTTTGAGAATTCTCATCTATTTTCTTGAAACGAGCTACTGACATATTATATAACTGATATATGAAAATAAGATCATTTAATCTGTTGTATGAACATTTCCTCTTAATGATAATATGTCAAAACTATGGACTTTGAGAATTCTCATCTATTTTCTTGAAACGAACTACTGACATATTCTATAACTGATATATGAAAATAAGATCATTTAATCTGTTGTATGAACATTTCCTCTTAATGATAATATGTCAAAACTATGGACTTTGAGAATTCTCATCTATTTTCTTGAAACGAGCTACTGACACTACTTCAAGCATATAAATTTGTGAATAAATTCCTTATCTTGTTTTGTTAAAAATAACCCACATGTTTCCTAATCATTATCATCCTTCATTAATCTTCTTGACGTGGGTAAATCAACTGTTCATTTTAACCCATAAATCCCACGCCACTATAATGTGACTTAGCCCTAGGTCAATGAATCCTCAAAGTCAGAGATTGATTTCAGACTGCATCAATATTATAAACAGGACCACCACATTCTAAATCGATAACAAATCAATATTTTTCTATTCTGACAAGTGTCGCGCCCCGAGGAAAGTTTAAAGAACACTAATCAACAAAAATTATTTCCCCCACATAATTTTCCCTATTTTTTATAAAGTGAACCAGTCTATCTATGTCGTGCCAAATTTTATTTACTTTAATTACTGAGTTTACATTTGAATGAATTAATAAATTAAGTCTATTAATTCTTTTCACACAATAATAACAATATGTTAATTCTTCTGTGGGACTTTCGTCTCTGGTACCTAGACTTTATGAATTTAAGCGCAGTACTTGATTGGCAGCAAGGTTTCATTTTACAGTTGAATTGGCCAGATGTAACCGTAAGTTCTATGCTAATAGTTTCTTCTATCGCATTTCACGCTTGTGGAACTTTTTTCCGGCTTTTTACTTCCCAGTTTCGATCATCAAAAATTTATGTGCAATCTCAATCGATATCTTCTGTCTTAATTCCTATTCTTTTTGTTCTCTCTCCTTAATGTCTTTCTTTTCTTATATTCTCTAACACCCAGTAACCCCCTTGTGTGGGGTGAAATGATTAAAAAAAAAAAAAGAAAAAACTTCGCTGATGGCAATAAGATCAAATTTCAAATCTAAACTATTTGCCCATCTAAAAAATACTACATTTATTCAAAAATATATTCATTTTTTTACATGACGTCAGACTAAGTAAAATCGAATTTAACGTCGCGACGTAGATGTTAATTTCATTTTTATTCAAGCTGTATGCATAGGAACGTTTGCACATGCGCATTTATATTTTAATTCAATGACAGTCTTAAAAATATTTCCCCAAGATTAAAAAATCCCCCCGCCAAAAAACATTTTAAAAATAATTCTATTTATTAAAGAACAATTTGCGAAATCTTAAAATTTTATAATTATTTAATTTTATTTTTTATTTCCATTTAATTATTTTAGGATTAAAATTGTTTCTTGTTTCCAACTTTATGATTTTATTGCTCATCTCTGCGTAGGGGTTGTCCAGACTGAGTGTGAGAGGAATATATTGTTCCAGTGTTTTAGTTCAACTTTAGTTAAACTGTGTGCAGGTATTTGCCAATACGCCCATGTCGTTACGGAATGTGACAAAAGGACTTGACAGGTGGAATAAACCTTGTTGTGTTCAGATGTTTTTTTCACTATATTTTAACCGTAAAGTAATTTTTTTTTCAAAATTCTATTAATTAATCCAAAATTTTCTTTAAAACAAATCTCTAGAAGAGACATATGATTTTAAAGATATATTTTTTCAGCGTTCATTTTTCAATTAATGTAGGGTTTTGAAAAGCCGTTTAAAATTTGCTCACGTCCCACTCGGCACGTCTCCTTTTGGGGACACCTCAGCCCCCTCTCGAAGGAGATGTACTTTGTGTGCTTTGTGTAGACATTAAATGGCACAAGCTAAGTACATATAAGTCAGTCATTCACCACACAATCATATACATACGCATGCAAAAGTTACCCGAAGATAGTGGGTGATGCCCAAAGAATCAGCTCATCTTTTATAATATAGATTTTTTTTAATACTGAGTCAACGTCACCGTAGAAAATTCGGTCGTCCATGTTTTTTTTTTATATTAAAAATTCGAATGTCAGAATTCCAAACAATAATAAAAATATAGAAAACTTGGATGTACTTGTTAAATAAATCATTTTTATTTACAAACATAAGAACGTAAATTTAGCACCTCGACATGGTGAAATACTTAGCAAGCTTGTCTCGCTAGAAAAATTACGACTGAGTTGTGATTTCAGTCCTCATAGTAATGAGTTCGGTCCTCACTAGATGCCCCGTACTTTCGACTTTGTGCCACATCAAAGCTAATCTTTGAAAATCACCTCATGAACATGAATTCAAAAGAGTCGAAAAGGAGTCAAAATAGTCTTTAGTTAAGTTAAAGTCTTTGGGTAGTTGGTCCCCAAAAAAAGAAATTGTAGTTTAGAAAAGACTTTTAAATGGTTCCCAGAAAAAAATCTGTGGTTGATAAAAGACTTTTATCGTTAGCGAAGATTCACTGACCTTCTTTGTTGTTGGAGCTGATTCATTTGAAGTTGTCGGTTGGTCGGCTATGCTATTGTTGTTGTAGTTGATTCGTTTGAAGTCGCCGACAGCAGGCGGGTGGAGAAAGAAAAAGCTATGTAGCCACGTTTTCTCTTGTGTCCGAACGGTTCGGAGACGGGCGCATCTCTGCTCGGGATTTACCTTGATTCCCCACTGAGCCAGGTTGTGACACAAGGACGGTTTTTAACGTAGTGACCCGAGTGTTTCCACTCGGGCCGCTGGTCTAAGCTGGTCACAACCGGTCATACCACCGCTACGGAACAACACAAGTGAGGCGAGAAATAGCTACTACAACCGCAGCTGTTCCTTAGTAGTAGCTGTTTTTAAGCGTAGCTTAGATGCGGCACAAGGCCGAAAATGTGGAATTCATTAATCGAAAAATGCTTGCTAACCATTACACCACATCGAAGTGCCCTAATATTGTGATTTTTCTAAACGTAGCTTAGATGTGGCTCAAGGCCGAAAGTAGAGGAACCCAGTGAGGATCGAACTCACTACTCAGTCGTAATTGTTCTAGCGAGAACACCACGTCGAGGTGCCCAAATGATTTTCTAAGCGTAGCTTAGATGTGGCACAAAAGTATATTTGAGGATTGAACTCACTATTCAGTCGTAATTGTTCTAACGAGGCAAGCTTGTTAACCATTACACCACGTCGAGGTTCCCCAGATGCATCTTTGCTCTTTGAAAGTCGAAATCTGTGGGTTTTTATAAGAATATTTTCTCGTAATTAGGCTTGAGAATAAATAGGGTTATAGTTTTTTTCTGATTGGTCAAATATTTCATATGGTGATGTTAATTTCTAACCAATAGACACTTGGATTTAAAACGGTGTGTGGTGTATTGTAGAATCTTTTGGGGTTGTTTGTAATATAGTCTGTTATTGGGTAGAAAATAAAGTTTGAGTGTATTTTGATATGGTATATGGTTATGTCAATGTGTTAGAAATAGCGTTTCTTTCTTATATCACTTTCAAGAAAGATCACTATTCGCTTTTACTCTTTCTTTTGTTAAAAGTAGGTTTTTAAGTGACACAGAAATGTCCCCAAATTATTATACAACAAACAACTTGGATTATTTACAGAAATTAACAACCAGTATTATAAAGTCATACTTTCTTTAGGCGTATATTATCATATTAGGATAGAGTCAAGCTTTGACTGTTAAGAGTTTCAATGGTAAAGGCATTTCGAAAGGAGTACTATGAATTTGACAGGTGGAATAAACCTTGTTGTGTTCAGATGTTTTTCCACTATATTTTAAACGTAAAGTAATTTTTTTTTCAAAATTCTATTAATTAACCCAAAGATTTACCAATTTTCTTTAAAACAAATCTCTAGTAGAGACATATGATTTTAAAGAGATTTTTAGTGTTACAAATTTTCAGCCTTCATTTTTCAATTAAAACAGCGGATCGATGATAAATTGACCGTGACATTTGAAAATGTCAAAAATACAAGGATTTTGAAATGGAAATCTCAAAAATGCAGCACATAAGGACATCACTAATTCCAGTCGTAGTTGGAGCCCTTGGATTGATTGAAAAATGTTTTGATAAACTAATTGAAGGGATTCACGATAGCCCATGCCTTAAAGAGATGCAGAAGATCGTACTCACAAGTACATCTCACGCATTACGAAGAGCTTTATCTATGTAAAATATGTGGAATTTTAGGGTTTTTTTGTTTGTTTGTTCTGTTTTTTTTTTGTTTTTTTGTTGTTTTTTTTTGTTTTTTTTATAAAATATGATTAGTGAAATATATCATGAAGCCATTTCTGATCTTAAGTCTGTAGTGGATTAGCAAATCTGTATCGGTGACAAATACAAATTAAACTGACCCTCTACTATTTTTACTAAATCAGATGCAACAAAGACAAGAAGAAGAGAAATAATCAAATAGGCAGATATTTGTTTTAAGAGAAAATATTTTTGTATAACAAGTACACACGATATAATAAAGTTGTTTAAAACTTAAGAGTTCTTGATTGTGTAATCAAGGGTAATATAAAATGTGCTATGCTATAGCTCTGGTAAGGAAATAAACAGTTTTTTGTTGATGGTGAAATTGAATGAAATAGATTGCTTGACTTACTGTAGAGTTGGCTCGCTTCGACTGATATAGTTACGATTTCCTTTATGTCGTTAAGATATTGAGTGAGTTGGTTTATGAAATATCGTCTTGGTTGAATTGCTTGACTTGATGTTGAAAAGAAATTGAATTCCACAAGTTGGATTGATGTTAATAAAAAATAACTTTTAGCGAGAAAGTTAGGTTTCATGGATTCGTGTGGTGAGTTGATTACTTTAAAGACTCACGATATTGAGTCCCCCCCCACTGGGGCAACATGTGACACAAGGTTGGTTGTTTATTGTGGGTTACTTTAAAGACTCACAATATTCAGTCTCCCCCCCCCCAAACTGGGGCAACATGTGACACAAGGTCGGTTGTTTATTGTGGGTTTCCCGACTCCGTGGGCTCGGCAAAAATATGCCCGTTTGAACAAGGGCCAAGACCTCCCTGAATTTACCTCACTGAACAGAGATAAGGGTGTGACACAGCAATTTTATAGGACTTTGTCATCGGACAGAACAGTCAAAGCTAATCACAGACATCAAATGATCAAAAGACCACAAAAAAACAGAATGGGCTTTCTTATTGACATGGCAGTCCTGCAGATAATAATGTGTCTTTGAAGATAGAAAACTATCAAAATAAATCTCAAAATATGGCACATGAAGACTACAATAATTCAGTTGGAGCCGTTGGATTGATTGGAAAATATTTCAATAGACTCATTGAAAGGAATTTACCTACTCACAACAGCTCATGCATTACAAAACAGATCATATTTTTTTTTTTACTAAATCAAGAGTGAAGGAACAAGAAAGAATGAAGGATAAACCTGTACAAGAATGGAAAATAATAATAATAATAATAATAATAATAATGTAACTTTTACAGGGAAAACTACAAGAAAATGGTATGAACATCATGAACAGAGATAGAAACAATTTTAAGACTTTGTCAATCACCAAAGCTAATCACCTAGATATCATGATCAAAGACCACAAAAACAGAATGGGCTTTCTTATTGACATGGCAGTCTCTGCAGATAATAATGTGTCTTTGAAGATAGAAAAAATTAAAGATACAGATAACAAGACGATATGAAAAGTGTTGTAGTTTCTATTGACAAAAGCAGATTCCAGACAGAAATTCCGAGAGATTTTACAGAGAAATTGGAAAAGTAGCTATAGAAGTCAAAAAGTCACCATCAATTGAAGAAGTGCAAAAATTTTGGTTCAATATTTGGAGCAGTCCAAAGGAATGTCATCCCAATGAAGAGTGAATCAAATGAGAACGAGAAAGAATGAAAGATAAACCCGTGCAAGAACGAAAACTATAATCAAAAGTAATATCAGGCAAGCTCTGACAAAACCCTAAAAATGGAAATTCTCAGGAAACAAGATATCCAACTTTTGGCTCTATCATCTGTCATCAATCCACAAAAGTCTTGTATAAACTTTATCAATGCTAATTCATAACCCCAATGAAATTTCAGATTGGATCGTTGAGGGTATTACTTATCTACTACCAAAAACAGGTTAAACGGATGATTCAAAAAGTTATAGGCTAATAACCTGTCTGTCTGCGACATATAAATTGGTCACGTCCATCCTGACTGTCTTTTTTTTTCGGAGAATGAAGGATAAACCTGTGCAAGAATGGAAAAATATAACCAAGAATAATGTTAGGCCAGCTTTAACAAAACACCTGAAATGGAAATCCCCAGGAAATGACAAGGCACCCAATTTTTGGCTCTATTATTTGTCATCAACCCATAAAACCCTTGCGCAAACTTTATCAATGCTAATTAATAACCCCAATGAAGTTCCAGAATGGATCACTGAAAAAACGGATGAAACAGATAATCCAAAAAATTATAGGTCAATAACATGTCTGTCCACCACATTTAAATTGATCACGTCTGTCCTGTACTTACACTTTTCTCAATGAAAACAACATTCTTCCCCTGGAATACTAATAAACAAAATGATCCTGGAAAATTGCAGGAAAAAATGTAGAAATTTCATACTGAAAAATTGTGTTAGCCCAAAATGGAGTTTCTGTAATAGATATCCAGAAACAATTAATTATCTTGTATCAGGTTACATGATATTGGCACCCACTTAATATAAAATTCGGCATAACAGAGTAGGTCAATATCTGCACTGGGAAATCTGAAACTTTTATGGAAAGGAAACTGCAAGAAATTGGTATGAACACCACCCAGATCCGGTTACAGACAGAACCTGTAACAATTTTATGGGACTTCACAATACACACAGACAGAACAATTAAAACTAATCGTCCAGACATCGTTATCAAAGTCCACAAAAACAGAATGTGCTTTCTTATTTATATGACAGTAACTGCAGACTAAAGTATATCTGAAGATCCTAGAAAAAAAAACTAACTGAATACAAGGATTAAAGGAATTTTTTATTTTGTAAAAAAATCCTATGAAAATAAAAGTTCAAACAAATTTGAGGTAACATTTCATTTATGGACACACACAAAGACAGGCAACACGAGACGAATTTAAGAACAAATGATAAGTTTATTGTTAACAGGCAAAATAATGAATGAATTACACATATTAAGTGCATTGTATGCTAAATGATGGCTGAAAACATATATGTAAATTATCTATGTAAATGAAATCTGCTCTTTTAAAATAAGAACGACCTGGGTTCCAGCAGCAAATTCTCGTTGACGCCTTGAATTGACACATGGGTCCCCTTTTTATTACCCACTGGTAGGCTCCAAATTCACTTCTCGGAATTTGGTGGGAAACGTTGTGATTGGTTCAGGATATTAAAAAAAAACAAAAAAAAAACGCAGATGTTTTCCCACAAATCGAAATGTACCAAAAATATTTTTGAAATTCAAAAGTTTAAGCAAGAGCCCAACACAGCGTCTGCTTTCTCTCAGAAAAGCAGACGATACACGCTCAAGCAACTTAAATTTCTTATAGGATCTTGAAGTGGAAATCTGAAAAGTGTCGAACATAAGAACATCAATAATTCCAGTTGTAGTTGGAGCCTTCAATTTGACTGGAAAAAGTTCCGATAGGCTCACTGAAGGGATCTCTGGTAACCCAAGCCTAAAAGAAATACAAAAAATTCTACTTATAAGTACAGCTCACACTTTACGAAGGGCTTTATCTTTGTAAAATGTGTATTAGGATTTTTTTTAAAATTATCAGTGGAAAATGTCATGATGCTATTTTTGACCCCAGGTCTCTGATTGGGACCCGGAAGGAAATGAGTACGTAACAGAAATCAAAGAAATGTATCAGATTGCATGGTATTGGCACCCACTGAATATAAAACACGGCATGACAGAGTGAACCAATATCTGCACTGGAAAATCTGCAAATTCTACGGAAAGGAAACTGAAAGAAACTGGTATGAACACCATCCAGACCAGGTTATGGCGATAGTACCTGTATTAATTTTATGGAACTTTACAATAAACACAGACAGAACAATCAATGCTAATCGCCTGGACATCGTTATTAGAGACCGCAAAAAAAAAAAATGCCTGATTATTGATATGGCAGTCTCTGCAATGTATCTTTGAAGATCTTCAAAAAGTTATCAAAATACAAGCAACTTGAAATCGAAATCTCAAAAATGTGGCACATGAGAACATCACCAATTCCAGTTGTAGTTGGAGTCCTGGGCTTGATTGGAAAAGATTCCAATAGGCTCATTGAGGGGATTCCTTGCAGCTCATGCCTTAAAGAAATACAAAAAATTGTTCTCACGAGTACAGCCCAACACCTTATGAAGGGCTTTATCTATGTGAAATATGTGACTTTTTTTAAATTTTTTTTTTAAGCGTTTCACCCAAAGCAAGGCGGGAAGCCACTAGGACGCAAGGGGTTACAGAAAATTTGGAGCAAGATCAGATAGGAGTGATAGAAGAAAGGATGAGGAGAAGGGTAGTGGATAGATCAAGGCAACTGGAGATGTCGATTGACATTACATTTGAATAGCTGGAGATTATAGCTCTCAGGGAAACTGGAATAGAGAAGGGAGTTCCACAGGCGAGAGGTGCGAGACATGAAGCTATTAGAGTAGAAGAGACGGCTACATTTAGGAGTTTCGACAGTGAAGGGGTGAGAGCGGGATGCCAGCCTCGTAGGGCGCTTGAACTCATGAAGTCTGGGAACCAGCGAATGCAGCTCCTCGGAGCAATTGCAATGAAAGTATTTGTAAAACAGACAGAGAGAGGCGACGGCGCGTCTGTGAGAAAGTGACTGTGGACGAGATGCCAGATCAGGGCCAATTATATTGCATATCCGCCTCTGGAGCCTATCAAGAACCCTGAGGCAAACAGAAGGGCTCCAGACCATATGGCAGCAATACTCCATGCAAGGGCGAATTGTTGATTTGTAGATCTGGAGGATCGATTCGGGAGAAAAATTTCCTGGCGCGGCACAGGAGCCAACTTTCCTTGCGGTGGACGAAGCAATTAACTCAATGTATTTTGTTCCATCTCAGGTCAGCCGTCAACGTGAGACCGAGCAGCCGCAGAGTTGCTCTCGAGAAGTTGAGCGTCAGACATTCTAATGGAGGGCAGGAAGGATCTCTGTGGTGATTAATAGAGAGCAGTTTTGTTTTTGAGGCATTAAAGTTGACCAGCCAATTCCTGCCCCAGTTCACAACCGATTGGAGGTCCTTTTCGAGACGCACGGCCAGGTTAGTTTTGTCAGTGACACCAGATTTGTTTTTGAGGCAGGAATAAATTGTGGTGTCATCCGCGTAGATGCCAACTTGGGAATTTATGGCGTCAGGAAGGTCATTTATGCAGATAAGGAATAGAGTGGGGCCTAGGATGGAGCCT
>CAHIKZ030001247.1:2390000-2490000 GCA_903632075.3 Acanthosepion pharaonis
TGGCTAAAGAAGCGGCCAAAAGCACTTGGGACAATGACCACTATGAACAATTTTTACACTCCAAACAGAAATATTTGAGAATACTAGAAATACTGAAAAAATAAACCAAATTTTCCTTGTCTTTTATATTCAATAAAACATGTCTGAAAGAAAGGTTGCTCATACAAGATATAATATATATATATATATATATATATATATATATATATATATATATATATATATATATATATAATAAAATCCAAAATCACCTCATAAGGAATAGGCTTATTTCAACCGGCGGTTTTCAACTTTTCTTTTCTTTGTAGCTTTCACAGTTAAATTTCTAATTCGGACAGGAACTCAGTCTACACCGGGGTTGAATAAGAGTGGCGAATTTTATTTTTTCGTCAGCTAAACTAAATTTAGTCCCGATATGGGGTGATTTTGGATTTTATTGTGTATTAATTTCTGCTCTGTAACAATAAATACATTGAGCTATTTTTGTGGATCAGTTTTAATATTTTATAATACAAGGATCCACTTGGATTATATACCAATGGACATTTTTATTATATATATATATACCTTTATATATATATATATATAT
This sequence comes from Acanthosepion pharaonis, assembly GCA_903632075.3. Taxonomy (NCBI): domain Eukaryota; kingdom Metazoa; phylum Mollusca; class Cephalopoda; order Sepiida; family Sepiidae; genus Acanthosepion; species Acanthosepion pharaonis. The sequence goes on from CAHIKZ030001247.1 coordinate 2,390,590, forward strand.
ATATATATATAGAGAGAGAGAGAGAGATTTCACTAATGAATTTGTACGCAAAATGCTGAAAGTTTTGTGGGCACCCAGGAATTTCTCACCATTGAAAACGGAGAAAAATGGCGTAATTTGGACACATTATAAGGTACGACAGGCAAGACCATCATGCAAGACACCGTTAAAGGTGGACGTAGGAGAGGACGTCAACGCAAAAACTGGTTGGACAATGTCAAACAATGGATAAGTAAGACTATACCAGAATTGCTGATGGCTGCCGTTGATAGACCGTTGTGGAGGAGATTCAATATGGCTTCTGCATTCGGATCCTCCTTACAATTACAAAAGTCAAGGAGATAATTATGATGATGATGAAACACACCAATATTATCATGGAAAATAAGGAAAACAGCATCAGAATACAGCAATAAATCCAAAATCTGTAAACTCTGCCTGGAGGAGAAAATAGCTATAATTATCCTTCCAGACCAAAACAAACTACTAAATAAACGATCAGTCTCATCTCAAAGTGCAGACACGAAAACAAATTTTAATACGTTACTTAAAAATCGAAAACTGAAACGAACAAGAATAAACAAGAATAAATTATTTATTTTTAAATTTTAATTTTATAATAAAATAAATATAATATAAATATAAATAAATATATAAAAATATAAATAAAATAAATAAATATATAATAATAAATAAATATATAATAATATAAATAAAATAAATTAATCTAAACCAATAAATAAGTAAATAAAGTAAGAAAATAGTAAACAAGTTAACTAATCACGAACGCACACAACACAAGTAAACGTAATAACAACCAACAATAAAATAATAAATAAATGAAAAAGTTAGCAAACAACAATATAAATAGCCAAAAAAAAAAAACTGCATTTGGATGCACAATTATTCACGCTCAGTAACCGTTATAGCCCACCAAAATAACCGTTACAATAATATAATAAAATACTTACAATGCATCACTTTATTACAGGAAATATCAAGTTTTACGGAAACATTGTTAACAATTTATGTATTTCATTACATAAATAAAAAAAAAATAAATTTTGATGGTATATTCGATTTGTTGTTAGGTATATTTCATTTTTTCTTTTGTTATTGGCAGCATTTTAGAATACTTTGGCTGCAATGCTAAATTTCCTAAGTTGAACAAACTGGAGCTATTTCAGTTACGCTTTGTTACCTCTCTTTATGATTGTTGTTTTTAGATAGTTTTCTTCCAATCATTTTGATGGGCAATAGCGAAATTCTGAAATTTAAAATGATCTTATTCCATTTCAAAAATAAAGACTGTAAAAAGGAATATTTCAAATTAATATACGACCAAAAATAAAATGCTTTTGACAAAAAAATCTTAATGATTTCACTATAATTATGGGTAAATGTATATTGTAACACCCGAGCGCTAATATCCCTTCAAATTTTTCCAAAAAAGTCTTAATTCCGTGCAAATGTATATTGGACTTATTCTCGCTCTTCTTGTCATACTTTACGGCCTTATTGAGAGACATTCACTGCTGAACCATTTCGCGCACTTATACAATTTTGGCCTAATTACTCCCTCAACGAAATTAATACGCGTTTTTTTTCAAGTGTAGATTTTACAAGGAAATGTGTTACAAAAAGTAGCACTTTCCACGCAGGCAAGCGTGACTTCTCCAAAAGTGTATTTTTACTATTACTAACACTGAAGCCACATTCTGTTTTCCGGCTGTTAGGACGATTCGAACTGCTAGGACCGGAGACAGGTTTTCTGCAACGCCATACTTTCTGGTTGGCACGCAACGAGCAAGGTGAATGGCATCGAGGGCATTCCACGGTAATATTCCGTGTAGTCGAAGAAATTCTACTGAAGCCTCTTCATTCATTCGAAAGCGTTGAATTGCTTCGTACATAGTGATCAAACAATTTGTGCAATTCGACATTTCTGCAGTAGCGTGTAGTGTAGATGAGGATGTGGACAGTATTTGGATGAGTAAATAGACTGGCGTCAAACCCCTGCTGACAGATGTCCGTATCATGACTGGGGACCACAAATCGCGACTTTTTATACACGCAAATAACTCTAACGGTCTGGCTATTTGGCGGGATCGAAAGAGTCTCGAAGAAGACCTTCATGGTACCACTTACGTCCGATACCCTTGTTCCCTTGATTATGCAACACATCCGACCAGGATCAATCATTTACAGTGATTGCTGGTCGGCGTATGTGCGGATAACAGAACACGGGTACACACACAAACAAATCAACCATTCTGAACACTTTGTAGATCCAACAGATCAAACTATCCACACGCAGACGGTTGAAAGACTATGGAGAACGACTAAGGGTGTAATTAAAAGATCAGGACACAGAACTTTGTATTTAAAACAATACATTGCTCGTTTTTTATTCTTAAAAGCAGGACCCACTTCAACATTATAGACATCTATATTGCATTTGTTTTTAAATTGTCAATGTCATTTTTCCATTCTTTTAACTTCCTCTTACAATTGATTTAATTATTGTTTTTTATTTTCAATGTATAATATTTAAAAAATGCTTTACTGTCCTACTTATTTTGTTCTTTTTGTTATTTATAATTTATAAGTATTTTCATCGATATTTTCATATATTTGAAAGTACTTTGTTATTCTTTTAATTGTCGATATTTTCATATATTTGAAAGTTAACTTCTTTTAATTGTCGATATTTTCATACATTTGAAAGTTAACTATATTTGAAAGTTAACTTCTTTTAATTGTCGATATTTTCATACATTTGAAAGTTAACTTTCTTCTTAAAAAAATAAGTAAAATCTACACTTGGAAGTTAAAAGTTAACTTTACTTAAATTAAAAAAAAAAAAAAAACGCGTATTAATTTCGTTGAGGGAATAATTAGGCCAAAATTGTATAAGTGCGCGAAATGGTTCAGCAGTGGCCGTAAAGTATGACAAGAAGAGCGAGAATAAGTCCAATTATTTCTGGTCGTTAACATCCAAAAAGGTAGGTTTCTTCAATATCTAATTGTTGATTTGAGTTAAGCATATACATTTGCACGGAATTAAGACTTTTTTGGAAAAATTTGAAGGGATATTAGCGCTCGGGTGTTACAATATACATTTACCTAATTATGTAACAATAATGTAATAATATTACGCAGAGAAATCTACGGTATAAGTTACCTCATCTCATTGCATGGTTACGAACTAGTATAAACCTAAATTGAACTTGAAATATTGTGTAACCGGCTCTAATTTTTTGTAAAATACTTTGATGTAATATAATGAATAATCTTCAGTGAAAAAAGCGATTTACGATTTTTTGTTGAATACGCCCTTCCTCCGCTGAACGCATCATATAAGGTATCATTATTTCACTCATTCTAAACCAATGAGAATCGATTCCACTTTTCTCTTCTACGCATACAAACATGTGACATTCACACTATCAGACAAGCAGCTAACACAGACAGGCTGTTAAAACGCGAGTCAACGAAAATTGAATCTTTTTTTTCAGGCCATGATAGTAACATTTGTCTTTTAGCACTCAGCAAAAAATTGAGGTAAGAAAATGCCAGACACTTCTTGTAGTTTTCCAACTAAATTATCTGGACACTCATTACTCACATCTATAAAAAAAAAATACGAGAAACATTGTATATATTTTGCTTATTCCTTTTCGTATCCTTTTGTCTGATTCCGATCCATATTTGATCTACACTTGACTCTGTTGTAACCTAGGGAAGGTTACTGAATAGAATAATCCCACAAAGGTTAGTAACGAACGATAATACTTAGGACATGAACAACACATATAAGATTCGCCAGTAGAAGTAGTAGTCAACTGCTAGAAGTGATGAGTCAAGTGAATTCCATAATGAATCTCCAACTGCAGGATATCTACCAACCGCCCCATGTGGTTAGATGTGGCATAAAGCCGAATTTAATATGGGGTGTCCGATCCCGTATGCTCGGCCAAAGATTTCCCGTAGACCCTGTATAAAAGGGGATCGGGTAGCTGTTTCCCGAGACGAGACTTTGCCCTTCGACGTAGCCTCGTCTGGGGATCCTCTCTGCCCGGAGGCAGAGAGTTTGACCAGCACACTTGGAGACGAATCTCCAACTGCAGACCAACATACAGTATTTACTACTGTATTTATGTGAATTGGGACATACCCATTATCGTCCATAGGTATGCAACAAGACTTCTACTCACAATTTTACTCAATATTACTGTCTCTCTTGTGTCCAACACCAGATAATAATACTTATCTTTTGTTTCCACATCTTGCTGTTTCTCCTTTTTACCAGTAATTTTGCATATATTAAGGGTTTCTAATTATTTACTCGGTTATAACTCTCTTACAATGGTAATGGTAATATTAGCTGGTAATATTAGCTGTTTCTCTACAAGGAAATATTTGGGATTTATTGACCGAGCACTGTTTTCGGTTGAAATTTATAAAACCTTTCTCTTAAAACAATTTTTCAGCAAAATAGTTTTCTCAAGTCCAGTAGCTGTAATTCCAGTATTGATGGGGAGTTTCCTTCCTAACCTTTTATTTGAAGTAATGTGGAATGTTAACATTTTGATTATGCAATTATTTTCTCTTCGAGTTATATGTGGTATCCATTTTAGCTGTTACTCTGATATCTGGTACAATTATTTCTTTGTGATTCTACAGCACCAGTTTACAAAGCCATTTTTAATCATAAATCTAAAAAAGTGGTTGTATACAGCTGAAAGTTTAGATATTTCAGAACAAGATTGGTATCAGGCATGATACTCTCTGTTATTTCAACCTCATCCCATAGGAGGCAGTGATCTCCCTTTTCCCTCCATATGTGGTCAGCTATGCCTGATTTTTCTATTTCCCCTCATGTTATTGCTTTACGATGTTCTTGTAGTTTTACCTTAAGGGGGCGGCCTGTTTCTCCTTTGTATTTCTTACCACAACTGCATGGGGTGGTGTACACACAGTTCTTAGTCATGTTCTCCTCTATGGAGGGGGTTTACTGGGAAGAGGTGTCTGTGAAGTGTTGAACCATTTTTGAAGGTTGTCCTGATGTTATATGGACCACAGATCCTTTGTATTTTCTCTGATAAACCCTTCACATAGGGTAGGCAGACTGAAACTGTTTTATGAGGATAACAGTCCAAATAATGTAAATAATGCAAGTAAAAAAATAAGCAAATGTGTATGAAAAATGTTATGAATTGATCCAATCAGGCTTCAAAGGGTTAAACTTTCTTACTGTCCTAGTAAAATTATAGTGTCTACTAACTACCCTGAACACTAAGTGCTCCCTTGAGAGTACATAACATCCTCAAAGGCACTATTGAACAGGTTGATCATTGCTGATATAGATGATGATAATGACGATGAAATTAAAGAAATTGTTTTGCAATTTTGAGACAAGTCATTTATTATCATTCTAAGAGAGTTATTCAAACTATTTATCAAATATTGTTTTTTTTTGTTTTGTTTTGAATGCTACTTTCTCCATTTTAATCAAAAGAGGAAGAAAATTAACAAGGTAAAAGTGCACTAATTCCAGAATCTTCTATGGTAAATTTACATCCAAATCTTCTTGCTCTTTCTTACACCAATCCAACTCCATACAGTAATCCTCTACCTTAAGTTGCCCTCGGGCTTTTTATTTGGTGAACATTAGGATAAAAAACAAAAAAAAAAAAAAAATATGAAAACAGGCTTTCTCTTTTTCACTCACATTTTAGCAAACCACCCTCATACCCTCTGTATTCCACTGTATGATAAATAACTTTCACTTGAAACACTGCTCTGTGGAACCAACTCCCACGAGGATGTTTCTCCAATCACCTTAATCTTAACCTGTTCAAGTCTAGGGTTAACTGTTATCTTCTCCTCCTATTCATATAAACTGCCCTTTACACTGTAATACTCTACCTTGAGTGGCTTCAGGCCTTGTATAGAGTGAATCTCACAGTAAAAAAAAAAGATTTCTTTTAAATAAAGAACTAATGTATATATAGATTGATCTGTCTTATTTTAAGAAAATATTTTACTCAAACAATTTTTTGGGCATAACAGATTTCTTTTTTAATTTTCTTTTTTAATTTTTATTTAATTTTTTAATTTTTTAAAAATCTTTCTAGACATTTTGTTGTTAAAGAGCAAACAGATTTTTTTTTTTTTTTTTTTTTAATGTAGTACCACATTTTAAATTAAAGAAAAAAATTATATAAATTAATAAAAGTATAAAAAGAAATATGCAGATATCAATGACGTAATCATATTTTTCGGTGCGGATATTTCTGTAAAAGTCAGGAATAGATTTGACACTGTATTGATATTATGAATAGGATCCCACCTTCTAAATCAATAAAAATTCAATATTTTTTTATTCAGACAAATGTCACAACTTGAGAAATGTTTAAGGATTGCTAATCTATAAAAATGATTCCCGGAAAAAATTTTTTCCCTATTTAATAATATTTTTTTTTTTTACAAGAGGACCAGTATATTTAAGTAGTTCCAAAAAGTTACTTTGTAGTTCTGAAATGAGTTCTCATTCTAAAAAGAGATGTTTTATCGATTATATAAATATTGTTTTTTAGGAGGACAAGTTCAAAACAAGAGAAAGAAAGTGGGAAACCTCTCTACTATCCCCACTTGCCTCCATCAGGAAGTTATGGAGAGCCATGATTACCTATATTCAAAAGGGACATATTACTTAAGGAGAAAGATTTCAGTTTTGTTGCAAATGTAGCCTTCAACTTTGAAAAAAAATAAAATAAAAGACATTAAAAGATGTCTTTTTCTCAGAAGAAAAAAATGTTCAGTGCTTCTAGAAATTCACTTTTCCCTTTCTGCACCAAATTTCCTCTTTTGTCAGTCATGATGGCATCAGCTCCTTTGATGAATAATAACAGAGACAAACATCTGTTAACAGCTAACCTACAGAATACCACAGAATGGTGCCAAAGAGTTGCACTCATTCCCAACATCAAAACCCACCAAAAAATAAAAAAAAAGGAAAAGTATCCAAATTGGCATAATCCCCAGCAGTGAGGCATGAGACGAAAGACAGAAGATGCTTATTCAGGGATGCAATGAAGAAGATATGTACACATTCAAACACTCAAACAGACAGAGATGCATAGAGTTAGAGAAAATATGAAAGAAAGTAAATCATTTAAGTTAACTGGTCCACTTCTTAAAAAAACAATGAAGAATTATTTTTAAAATTTTCTAACAATTTTTTGTAGATTAGCATTCATTACATCACCCTCAAGCCAAAACATTTGTCCAAATTGATTTGTTGTCAGTTCAGAAATTTCCTCCTCCCCAACATGTAATAATGACAGTTCTACATTTCTGTATGACAATGACACTTCCCTACCTTGGCATGTAATTATGACACTTCTCCAGCTTAGTTTGCAGTGATAACAGATCCTCCCCCACTCAGCATGTAATAATGACAGTTATACATTTCTGTATAGCAATAACACTTCACTACCTACAGCATGCAATGATAACAGTTCCTCATCCTCAGCTTATAACAATGACAGTTCTATATATTTGTATATCAAATAAACTTCCCTACTTTGGTTTGTAATATTGACACTTCTCCATCTCAGTGTGTATTGGTGACAGTTCCCTGCTTCAGCATGAAATGATGACAGTTCCTTCTCCTCAGCATATAATAACAACAGTTCTACATTTCTATATAACAATGGCACTTCTCCACTTAAATGTTTAATAAATACAGTTTCCTCATCTCAGAAATTCAAGGAAAGTAGCAAGTACATTTTTTTATATCAGTGCAAGTTGTGAGAATGTAAACATTCAGCCTGTGAGACATGGGTTCAGATCTCATCATGGTTGAATTATCAGTGAGGTAATGTCTTGATTAAATCAGTCTGTTGAGATGGTCCCAGTTTTCAGCACTGTTTGGAAGTAGCAGAAAACCAAAAAACAGGTTGACCCTGGCCATAGAACTGAAACTAGGCAGACAAAACTGTTCAGAAGCTGTTGATGGTTATACAAGCACAAATTCAAAAGTCATCATGACTGAGGGTGTAAGTGTCCTGACCTTGTTCAACTACAGATCATGCCAGATTATGCACTCTCTCCCATGGCTATGTGGGTATGGAAGAAACACAAATGTGACTGAACAGACACGTGCAACAGGGATGATATAGCTGCCCAAGAAAATGGGTATACTCAGAAATGAGCAGCCAGTCAGCATCAGCATTACCACCATCACCTATTCCTGGGTACGATGATAAACTACATCCAGCAGCAAGACTTCTGATTGGGAGATTGGAGGTTTTGAGGAGCATGGAACCACTTCTTAATTGCTGTTGTTCCCAGGTCCACCCTGACCTGGAGGTGGTAGCACCTGTTAGGGTCCCAACTATGGGCGAATAATGAAACTACAAACACTATGAAAGTGTAAAAATGTATATTTGTAGTAAAAGTACCAGCAGTACATTTTTATATAAAAAATTACCAAAGGTACATATTTATAGTAGAATTACCAACAATAAATTTTATAGCAAAATGACCAACAATGAGTTATATCTGTAGTTGAAACCATAAAACTATGTTTGAAATATTTAGAATACGGTATTAAATAAACCATAGAGGTTTATATGCCACTAAATAAAATCAACCGACCAACCAACCAACCAACCAACCATCATCACCATCATCATCATCATCATCATCATCATCATGTTTGTTATTCATTCGTGTAACTATATTGGGTAACTCCTACAACATTTTGTAATAAGACCTTGCAAGTCGGATGTTTGATTTTTATTTATGTTTTCATTTAACTCATTTGGCTTTGGTTACACAACTGATACAATTTCTGTTGAGGAGGCACAAGTTAAACAAAATTGGCCATCCTAAAAATTCCATGAGTGAAACCAGGACTTGGAAATCAAAACCCAGAGTTCTTAATATAATTGAAAAATAATGAAACTGTAAAAGACTTCTTCCTTATTATTCATTATAAACCCAAAATTTAGCAAACCATTTACAGCATTGCATGAGAGATATTTATGGTACTAATTAGTTTTTATGAAAATCCAAACATTTATTACATAAATAAATTCTTTTTTTATATTATTAGTTAATTTCTAGTTTTTGAGAGCCAATTGTAATGATGAATATATCCTCCAAACTAATAATTATACATTTAAGAATAAATTTGGAATCCACTAGTGTTGTAACCTAGAGAAGGTTACTGAATAGAATAATCACACAAAGGTTGGTAATGAACGATAATACTTAGGACAAGAACAACACATATAAGATTCGCCAGCAGCGAGTAGAAGTAGTAGTCAACTCCTAGAAGTGAGTCAAGTGAATTCTATAATGAATCTCCAACTGCAGGATATCTACTAATCACCCCATGTGGTCAGATATGGCACAAGGCCGAATGTAATGTGGGGTATCCAAACCCATAGGCTTGGTCAAAAATTCCCTGTAGATCCCGTATAAAACAGAGTTGAGTAGCTGTTTCCCGAGACGAGACTCTGCCCTTTGACATAGCCTCATCTGGGGATCCTCTCTGCCCAAAGGCAGAGATTTTGACCAGCACAGCTGGAGATGAATTTCCAACTGTAGACCAACATACAGTATTTACTACTGTATTTATATGAATGAGGTCATACCTATTATCGTCTGTAGGTATGCTACAACAACTAGCATACATTAATTTTTTCATGGCGTACACAGCAGATTAGAGGAAAAATGGTGTTCTTCTCTATCACAATGCAAGGCATAATGCAGGAGAAAATATTGGAATTCAATTGGTCCAACACATTCGCTATATTCACCTGTCCCTGCACCAACTGATTATTACCATTTTCCATTTTTGTTTATCAACTATTTGCTTTGTCCTTTTTGCTAAGAGCATATGAGGGTGGGCTGAAATATTCATAGGCTGACTATGAAGGAGTGATGCTAGAGCTGTGAAATCTTGCAGGCATTCATTTCAACTCTTCTTATTAATAACTACATTGTTTCTTTCCAGGTGCGAGGGTAGGCTGAAAAGTTCATAGGCTGACTATGAAGGAATGATGCTAGCACTGTAAAATCTTGCATGCATTCGCTTCAACTTTTCTTATTAATAACTACATCGTTTCTTTCTAGATAAGCTGACATTTGAAAACTTCAAAAGGTAAGTATTAGTGATTTCTCTTGAAAAAGGACAAAATTTGGCATTATGGTATTATCAAATACCTGCAGAATAAAGGATTTAATCTCCAAGGATATTCATGCTGACATGTTTGCCACACTAGGGCTTGACACTCCAGCTTTATCAACAGTGCAAAAGTGGGCAGCTGATTTTAGGAGAAAGGAGAGTCTTGAAGATGGCCCAAAATCTGGACATCCTGCAACTGCCACCACCATGGAAAGCATGGTGATGGGTGACAGGCAATTGACTATAAATCTAATAGGAAATGCTATCCTATGAGAGAGTTGAGAATATTCTGTACAATGAGCTTGACATGATGAAGGTTTCTGCTCACCACAAAAGATCATGCATGGAAAAATCTGACATTGTTTGAGGCAGGATCTAGCTGGTTTCCTTGAATGTTTCCTAACCCAAGATGAGTGTTGGGTTCATCACTTTGAGCCAGAGACCAAGAAAAAATCCATGCTGTAGAAACATCTTTCCTCATGTGCTCCAAGGAAGTTCAAGGTCATTTCATATGCAGGGAAGGTGATGGCTTCAGTTTTTCGAATGCAAAAGGCACTGTTTATTGACTATCTTCAAAAGAGGCACACCATCAATAGAGAGTACTGTGCCAATTAGCTGAGGAAGCTATGAAAGGTTGTCAAGACTAAACACCCAAGAAACAGATGAAAGTGGTCTTGTTTCATTTAAACAATGTTCCAGCACAAAAGCCCTTGGTATAAAGGCAGCCGTGTGTGACTGTGGATTTAAACTGGTTGATCACTCTCCTTGTTCTTCTCATTTGACTATCATCTGTTCCCCAATGGGAAAAAAACACTTGGCTCAGAAACAGTACTGCAATGATGATGATGCCATATCTGCTGTTGATGACTTTTTTGACCAACAGGATGAACAGTCAGATATCAGTTTACCTGGAAGGAAATGAGGCAGCTTTTGATAAGAGTTGAAATGAGTGCATGCAAGATTTCACAGCTCCAGCATCATTCCTTCATAGTCAGCCTCTGAAGTTTTCAGCCCACCCTCGTATAGAACCCAAACAAAACAGAAAATATTAGGTTGACTCATAAATGATTTCCATTTTTGGAAACCAATTGCAATGACGAATGTTTCATCCTCTCTACTAAGAATATGTTACAGTTATTAATAAATTTGTACGCTAACATTATTTAGTTTTTGTAAGTCAGTGGCAGCGTACACAGTGGATAAAAGAATAAATTTCTTAACCTTTCTAATGGAAGGATTGAAAATGCATTTACTTCACATACATTTTATCTGTAGTTCAAGGCATACAATTGCGTTCAAAATATATTTAGTTGAAGTCATAAAATTGTGTTCAAAATATTTAGATTTCGGCATTAAATAACCCATAGAGGTGTTGATATGCCGCGAAACAAAATCAAACAACCAACATGAAAGAATTCTTTCAGGACATTAATCCATATATCATATAACTTCTTAAAGAAATTAAACCATATTCCAAAATATAATTTTAACAAAACTACAACATAAAACACACATCACTGCCTCTAGTAATTATGTCCCCACAAACATGTATATGCACAAAAGCTTAGTATCATCTACTATGCATTTATGAGTGAAAGCAAAATAATATATATTTTTATTACTTCAAAGCTCCCCACAAAATTAAATTTTGGCATTAAATGATCCATAAGGTGTTGATAGGTCATTAAATAAACAAATCAATTCATTTTTCTAACTAAAACCAAACATATCTCTGATATATCTTTTTCTTCTGTCTTTCCTCACAATAAAAATGAAATGGTTCATTATTTATCTGAAGTAATGGTAGGGTGTCATGAAAATATTAATTAACCTACTAATTAACAGCGGAACGAGCAGCATTCTAATATGAGACATGTCACTTCATGATGGCACAATGATCAAATTTCAGAATAGTTTATCATTTAAAATACTATATTTTTTAGAAAATATATTCAGTTTCAATATTTTTTTAATGATTTCATCTCAAGAAAGGCAATAAAGCCAGTATGACGCAAGGGTTTACTGAGTGTGAAAGAATCTGAAAAAAAACATGATTAATGAGGAAGGATAATAAAAGAACAGGAATTAAGAGGACAGAAGATAATGAATGACATTGCATTTAAATTTTTGAAGAAAACTTGACTGGAAAGCAAGAAGCCAGAAGAGAGTTCCATAAGTGAGAAGTGTGAGAGAAGAAACTGCTAGCATAGAACTTATGGTTACATCTAGTCATTTCAAGTCTAAAATGATGTAACTATATGTAACTGTATCCCTATTTTTTGTTTTTTTTTGTTTAGAGTAAGGTTCACCCTGTACAAGGCCCAGGGGCAACTTGAGGTAGAGGGTTATGTTAAAGGGCAGTTTATATGGATAGAAGTAGAAGATAATAGTTAACTCTAGACAAGTTAATGAAACATCCTCTTAGGAGTCAGTTCCACAGAGCAGTGGTTCGTGGGAAGAAGCTATTTGAGTAGAATTTGCTTCTCACCAAGGAAATATGGAAGGAATAAGGGTGATTTGCTACAATGTAAATGATATGGCAGATCCTAGCCATGAAAGTTTAACCAAGGAATGTACATGACAGATGCTTGGGTGAACTACATTCCTTGGTTCTACCAGTCCAGACTTTCGCAGCTAGGACCCACCAGTCTATATACACTGTCAACTCATCCTCATTCCTTCATATTGATAAGGAGGAAGTTCAACTCAGACAGCTTCTTCCCCAGAACTGTTGCAATATGAAATGAAATCCTGAGGAGATGCTTCCATGTGTTAGACATTTTCATGACGGTCGTCCTCGAGTATTGAATCCAAAGGTTGGCAGTGAATATTTCGGAGACAGTAGGAAAGCGTACTTTAGGTTCGCAGTGGATATCACAGCAGAGTGTAGTTCATCCTTCTCCTGGTCGCCTTTGGTCCTTCCTGTAGACGAAACAAGATGGCCGCCTTTATACACGATGAATACAGTGTTGGGCGGCTTCTGATTGGTCAACCTTCTATTGGTCGACTTTAAATGGAAATAAGTCATTCTGACTCGCTCACTAGTCATGTGCATTATATACCCAAAAAACCGTAACACCATGATCACTACAATCTCAACCTCAAAGTCAAGGGAGGTGCATTATCTATCATACATAACTTTATAATATATACTTGTTCCCTCCTTGTACAACAAATCTCATTTAGTAACACTCTACCTTGAGTGGCTCTTGGGCCTTGTATCAAGTGAACAATAGTATTAAAAAAATGAAAAAAAAAAAAATAATACAATGTAGATTAATTATTTATTTGTATTTTATTTCCATTTTTATTATTTATTTTCAGGCTAACATTTCTCCAGGTTTTCATGTTGGCTTGAATACGGCTGCGGACTGCGTGAAAACATATTCAAACCGAAGCAGCAGCATTTTTCAACAATGGGTCCATGTTCCCAAAACCCACCCGATGGTAACCAAGTTAGTGAAGACACTTCTATGGCAACTGTTCAAGAAGCAGACCATTCTGTTGCCATGGTAGTGCCTCCTACAACACAGTTCCAGAGTGAGACGATCGAGACTTATACCCCTGACACAGTAGTAACTTACTCTCCAATGCCTGAGAATGTTGTAGCATACACCTCAGAGTCGGTAGCCACAAATGCACCAGGCAATATAATATATGGACCTGAGGCTGTAGTTATGTTTGCTCCTGATTTGGAGGGGGAATACTAAACAAAAGATGTTTGAGCTGAAATTGTTTTTAAGTTTTTAATGCGTGGGAGAAGCAGATTTTTCTTTACAAATTTAAGGATGTTCTGCTCATAAAATAAATTCTACAATATAGTCTAAATTTTATGCTAGTGTTTCTCAACCTTTCTTACTTCAGGGCACACTTGTAGAATAACGAGAACTCTGGGGTGCATTTTAATGCTTGTCATTTTTGGTTTAGCATTCCCAAAGAGGATTAGCGGTACGGTTTTCATTTTAAGGGATTTATGAAGAATCTGATCTTTTTTTAGATCCCTTAAGGAAGACAAAAGGGAAATGATTATCCGCTATTCCTTAAAGATCAGAGAATTTCACATTGAGTTTAAAATATCAAATGACAAAGACTTGACATAGACATGGAAGCCATGTTTCCAGATTTTTTAAAATAACGATTTTTTAAAATATGAAAATAATTTATAAATTATTCTTCTGTTAACTTGCGGCATAACTGGCTACCTTTCATGATGCATTAGTGTGCCTGGGCACACTGGTTGAGAAACACTAGTCTAAAGTGACAAACATGATAATCCTGTGGGGAAGACTGATTTCAGCCACTTCAAAAATTTAGAAAGATTTTAAACACTAAACACTTGCAGAATATATGGCTACATCAGAGGCAAACTTTGTCTTACATTTCTTTTCGAATTATAAACTGTTCGATTTTAAAATTTAGATTTACAATCTAAATTATAAAATTTCTCCCACTTAAAACAAGCTCATTGAAGCATAAACAGCATTTAAAATTTTGTGTTAAAAGTATGAAGAATTAACCTTTATCACTCTGTATATGATTTCATTTGCTGTACAAAATGTTTATCCTGTCACTAAAAAAGAGTGTGATTGAATTTCATACTTGTGTTGTCATATCCTGCTATGGCAACAGAAAACAACTTTGAGTTAAATTAACAATAAGGATACTGCAATTGAGAGGCCTTGAAAAAGAATGCAGTAGAAAGGGAAGCAATATTAATAATTCAGAGGGCTAAAGGTTAAAGTCTACAAAATTAAGTCCTGGATTCATGGGAGCCAGAAGCCAATTAAATTCATTGTTTTGGAAGTTTTGGAATAACCCTAATTCATTGAGATAAGTTTAAGAATCAAGAGAGAATGTTTTGGATTTTTTTGTCTTTCTTGTCTGAATTTCTGGGACACAAGGAGAATATGGGTTAAAAAGTAAAGTTGATAATATTTAGATATTTTATTGAAGACAGTTTTAATGAACAAATGCTCACTTTATCCTGAATTAAAATTATTTTAAAATGTTAGTTCATTAAAGTTAAATATGTTTACTTCATTCAAAATCATACATATAATAGCTGTTCTGTCAGTAATACTAGCATTAATTCCTGACCCCTGACAATCCCTTTCTTTCTGATGTTCCATGCATTTCTATAGTAAAATAATAAACAGTGCATTGGCATTATACATATAATGGCCTTATTCTGTTAGTAATGCTTATATTAATTCCTGATCACTGACAATTTCTTTCTTCCTGATTTTCAATATACAGGGTGTAAAGTCATATGACAATTGGCAGAGAATGTACACTTGTGAAATAACAACCAGGAAAGAATTTGCATGACATCTTCTTCCATAATTCAACCAGTAAAATTTCTTAATATATTGTCACATAACAAAAACATGATTCCATTTGGTAAATAAATATATAATTTACAAGATTATCAATAGTAATGCAACTTTTGGAACTCCCTGTATAACATATCTGAAGACAAAATTTACTCAGTTAAATTTTGAGTAAAAGTTAAAGTTGATGATGAAATATTGCCCTATTATCTGAAATGTTTGGTTAAAAACTAAGTATTTATGGGGTAGCAATAAGGGGTTATGGATAAGCTGAAACCTTATCTATGTACACTTGGTTCAAATGATATTGGTACAAAAATACAAAGGTTAAAAGTTTGCTATTTTGATATTTTCATTTAATTCAAGTCATGGTATTCTGGCTTACACAAACGTCTCACTTAAAATATAAGGAAATTGCAGTGAAAAAAGAAATGTGAACTTTGCACACTACTAATATCTAGATTTAAAAATAGAGGAGGGAAAATTGTTTTTTAATTTATAAAATGACTACGCTTATAAATGTTAGGCAAATTGCTTATATGCTTATAAATGTTAGGCAGATTGCTTATATGTTTATAAATGTTAGACAAATTAGGCAAAAATAGCAAAGTGGAAAAATTATTTGTGTAACAAGCTATGACTGTTAAGACTTCATCAGACTAAAGTAAGTTTTTGTTGATGTAATTACCATATACAGTGTAACCCGGATATAAGAGACCCGGATATAAGAGAAACCCGGATATAAGAGAGATTTTCTCTGGTCCCAAATTAGAGCCTGTGTTAATGTATATATAAGAGAAACCCGGATATAAGAGACTTCTTCTCCGGTCCTGACAACTCTCTTATATCCGGGTTACACTGTATATATATTATTCAATTTCCTCTGTATAATACGCCTCAAATGCATGCATAATACATCCAATATTTCTGAGAAAATACCAAAATTACTATGGATAAATCATAATTATACTATTTTTTCTGTATGATATGCATAAATATAATTCTTTTCAATCCAACATTTCTTAGTATATGCCAAAAACCTATGGAGAAATATAAATTATATATATATATATATATATATATATATACTCGTGTATTGGGCACCTTGGTGTGGTGTAATGGTTAGCAAGCTTGTCTTGCTAGATCAGTTACTACTGAAAAGTGAGTTCGATTCTCACAGGATGCCCCATACTTTCGGCCTTGTGCCATATCTAAGCTACGCTTGGAAAATCTCTATATACTTGTGTATCATCTGACCTTTGAAGACCTAATTTTGAAGCTTATTTGATAACACTAAATAGATATGTAGTTTGGTCAATGGCGTAATCAGGCCAGCAGTACATATGCTAATTTTATACATCGGGTGTGACCCCCTTAAAATTAGCTTCAAAAATAGGTCTTCAAAAGTCACAAGCTATGTGAGTATATATGGTACATATATGGATGAGGAGGAATGGGAGTATAAAAACATAAACTTTGGTTATAATTATGCATAGGTCAGAAACACTGAAAATGTTAGTACATTGAAATTTTCAACTTTTAAATTAATTTTTTTTTTCAAATGTAAAATAAAAAAAATGTTTTTAAATTAGGGAAACAGTGAGTAACCCACTTAACAAGTTTGTTTGAATGGATGGAAGAGGGATAGTAAAGGAAGTTGTGGAGAGCCATGATTGAACATGTCCTAAATGAACATGGCACATAAAAAAGAAATGAATGTCTGGCAGGACAAAGACAGAAGAATATTAAAGGGTTAAGAGTTACATGGAGTTATAATAGATAGGAAGTTGAGGAGAGCCACGATTACACAAGTTCTGAATGGACATAAAAGAAGCAAATAGATATTAGAACAACACACCTTCAACGTTTCATAAGAACCGTATAGCCTGAAAACAGGAAAATAAAAATAAAATTACTTAAATATAAAAGAGAACAGAGCGGAGAGTAAGTAGCATGGACTGAGACTGATATTGGCGGGGGGGGATGCAAAAGGGGGGGCTGGAATGGGAAGCCAGAGGTTTTAAGGTAGGTAAGAGGTGAAAAGAGCCAAAAGGTGGGGAAAAAAGGGGAGGTTAAAAAGTATGTGTTTGCCCCCTTTTTGCATCCCCCCCCCGTTTCTAATAGTCGATGATGCTGTAGAGATACAAAAATAGAATCAGAGGTATATGGTTGTTGTAAAGAGGGTTGGTAAAGAGATAAGAGTTATTAAGTGTAACAAAAGAGAGGAAGTTGTGGAGAGCCATGACTGCCATGTCCTGAAGACATATAGCATGTAAAAAAAATGTATTTTCAATTAAAAACTGAGTCAGTTGCTAAAGCCTACAAGAAAAGTTTAAACACTTTAATTTTCGCATGGCCTTGTACGAGATAAAATCCCGTCAATGTTTTTTTTGTACGTTCTGTTAAACTGTATGTAACTTCACTTGCTGTGCAGAAAGTTTATCCTGCAACTGAAGGTCATTCTGTTCCTTGAATTTGAATTTGTTTGAATTTCATAGTTGTGTTTTCATATCCTGCTATGGAAACAGAAAACACTTTTGAGTGAAATTAACAATAATGATATTGCAATTGAGAGGCAGTGAAAAAGAATGCAGTGGAAATATTAATAATGCAGAGTGCTAAAGGTTAAAAGCGTAAATTCATAGGGTCCCATATTGAAAATGTATCTTAAGTTTTCGTACTCTTTCTCTGACTTTAAGAAACAATAAACATGAAGACAAAGAGCAATTAGATCGTACCGTAATTCCTACTGAAGGCAAGCAGGAAAATAACATTTTATTTGGCATTATTTTTTCAATTAATTTCTATATTCACCTGATTTTTTTTTCTGATATTCAGGACTTTAACCTCGTCCCCATTGTAGACGTGTGTATATGTTTTTTACTGAAAGTGTCTTTTTCAGACGCTGATGAATAAACATGTCCAAAATATAACGTTTAAAAAAAAAAAAAACAGCTGCAGGCATGTTTATACATCGATCTTGATTCATTTTATGCCCTTCTGAGCTTAAAATGATTCCAATTGTCAACTCATACGTTTGGTAGATGTGTTAGCCACCACTTGGATATTTCAAGGTGCCTCAGTTTCTTAGTTACTATATATAAAATAAAAAAATTTTGAAAATGAAAAGTCTTTCCAAAAATAACAGGCGAGGAAGGCACTAAGTAACTAAATTAGGAAAGTTACATTTACAATATGAAAGAAGAAAAAAAAAACAAAGGCAAAAATTTAAATAAAATAAATAAAAAATAAATCCCGTTTCCTGCATAAAAACTTCAAATTGTCTTTTTTTTTTTTATATATTATCTTCCAGCCATATTAAATTTTTGTTGAAAATTAAAAATATCTTCAGAATCTGTATATTTCGGAGTGTGTGCTGACCAATCAAATGGACGTATTTGTTCCTTGAAGGAAAATGAAAAAAAAAATGTATTAAAAAAAATAATAATAAATACAAAGATACAAAACAGTTATCATATTGTGTATAATTTGTTTTTTATTTACTGAATATAATGATTGATTGGTATTTTATGGCTTATCAACCCTTTGTAAGTTATTTAAAGCCAGAAAATATTTTTACATTGTAAGAATATTGTAGAGATAATAATGATTTACTGATACAAGCCCTACTAATTAACCCATAACTGGAGGAGAAGAGATAGATTCATACCTTTCCCAAGGGTATTTGTGGTTAAGTGAATATAACAAACCCAACTGGAATTGGAACTCGGTTTTCCAATTCAAAGTTGTTATCAATTACACTAACCACACATTCAAGCTTACAGCACTGGGTATTCCCAAGCAGTCACCCATCTAGGTACTGACCAGGCTTGATGTTGCTTAACCCTAGAACACTAACCATCAATTAAAGTTACAACACTACTAACCATGGGTATATCATACCTGATATTGAAAATATCAAAAAAAAATATTAAATATAAATCTTTATTTGAAATATTTTACATGCAGACACTTCAAACTTTGTACTTTGAGTTAACATTAATAAGAACTGAAAAACATATTATTTAGGTAAGAAAATCAGGTACTGAAAATTGTAATTAAAAATAGGAAAATTTGCGCTGGGTACTATATACCCATAGTTAGTGTCCTAGGGTTAACTTTGGTGATCGTACAAGGATTGATGTTTCAAAGTGACATGGCTGTAAGCCTCACTGAATGCAAGTATTTACATTACTTTTATAAAGGAAAAAGTTGCTGATGCCAAAAATAATTTTATTCGTATTTTATAATTTTACAACAATCTTTGATATGGATGTTCAGGTGGTGTAATTGTTAGCAACTCAGACAGAGAAATCGGCAAGTTGAGCTTGAATTCTGTCTGAGTTCATTATGCTCACTTTTGCATAAATACCCTTAGGAAAGAGATGAATCTATCTCTTCTCCCCCTTTATGTGGATTAAATAGCAGGGTTGACAAGTCTCTCTTCTTGAGGTGGCAACCAATCTAGAAGGAAAATTCTGAATTTAAAACCAAGTTAAAGTGGAAATGACTCCATCAGACCATTTTGCCCTAGAAACAACACTGCTGCCATGGTACAAGGATCTGCCATTTTTCCAGCATCTTTAGTAATAGATTGTATATACAACACTGTGTGCCTTCTTAGCCTCATATTTTCAACTGACTTGAAGTGGAATAACTACAGTAAATCAATAGCTGCATCTACTGCAAGGAAAGTTGGGTCACTGTGTTGTGTCAAAAGGTTTTTCTCATCAGAGTCCATCTTGCACATTTATAAATCTACCATTCGCCCATGCATTGAATACTGTTGCCATATCTGGTCTGGTGCTCCTGCTGTTCATTTCGAGGCTCTTGACAAAACCCAAAGAAGGATCTATAATGTAATCAAACTTGACTTAGCATCTTGACTTCAGTTACTTCTCACCAACGTGATGTGTCTTCCCTCTGACTTTTCTACAAATATTTTCATGGCTACTGCTCTGTGAGCTTTTTTTCCTGGTGCACTGACTAGATAAATTTAAGCATGCCACTAGATTGGCATCAGGGTCCCTCCCTTTTACTGTTGAAATAGTTAAATACAATCGCCAGTTCTACTCCAACAATTTCTTTTCTCACATTTCCCGACAGTAGAACTCCCTTTCATTTACTTGCTTCCCTGATAACTACAATCTTCAAAAATTTAAATGCAACATCAATCATAATCTTCTATCTTCTTGAACCTCAATTCATCTTTTCTCTCACTTTCAATCTCTGTAATCTCTGCCTTGTTTGGGGTGAAATGATTAAAAAAAATGTTAATGTATGTGTACCAATATGAAAAAGAATGAGGATTTTCAGTAATATATACATATTATTTGAAATGCACCTTTTGAGTTGGACAATCTTGGAAAAAGAGGCGAGGAATGATTAAAAAAAATCAAAATAAAATACGAGTTCCATTAGCAGTGAGGTGAATTGGGGTCCTAATAAAGTACATCCTTGATTAACCAGGCACCTTTGAACATGTTTAGATAATTCAAGATTCCAGATAATTGAATACTGAAATTATCTAAAAAAAGCAATGAAGAAAAAAAGTAATTTTCTTAAAGAAATTTAACATTTCTATCATCAAATGACATTTTCAAACACCTTGTTCAAGGTTTTGTCCAGTTTATATTTTATAATAGAAAAAATACAGATGGTCCCGCATTTTTCTGCCACTACCACTTGTAGCTGGATTTAAACTGATGGTTTCTCCTTGTTGTGGTGGAGGGACTTGTGTGGTCCAGTGACTCTGAGAATGATGCCATTGGAAGTTCTAAACTCCTAGTAGGGGCGTCTTTGTTGACAAGGTCAAAAATGAAGACCCAGACTAAACATGACTAACCCCAAAGACCCCAACAGTAAAACATGTGGATGATGATTACAACAGGTCTCAGCGGTTGAACCAGTGGACACCTGAGGGACATGCTACAGAAGGTGCCACTCAAAATTATAACAAAGTAATTGGCAGTCTGTTGCAATTTCATAACTGAATTCTGCATGCATCATTCCATATTTACCATAGAGGAAGGTCATGAAAAAAGTGTGTGGGTCAATTCATGGCAAGTTGAGATCCATCTTAAACAAATTCACACACCATTGGCATTTTCTTCTACACTGATTTTCTTTCACCATCAATCAACTCTTGCAAAGCCAAATGGCAGTAAGGGAATGGATGACGAGCGCAGGTTTTGGTGAAATGACTAAATGCAACCATAAGTTCTATGTTAATAGTTTCTTCTCTTGCACTTCTTGCTTATGGAACTCTCTTCCGGCATCTTGCTTCCCAACTTTCATCATCAAAAATTTAAAGCCTACCACTTTGTCCCCAGCCTCTCAACCTCCGGCGTCTTCCTCTTTGGGTTGTGTCCACTCAGTCCGAACCGAACTTAGGGGTAACTGGCCATACACTCCCTGAGTACCTGTAGATTATTTCATCCGGTCAACTGGTCAAGTTCTGCTTGCTGCGCATGCTGTGTTAGTTTTTAGATCCAGTAAGCAGGGTGTTGTCCATACGTTCACAGTTGACTGGGGATACGGACACGGCTGTGAGAGTTGGCGGTAGGAAGTTTAGAATGTGGCAAAATAAAACAAGAAATAATATCTGCAGAAGCCAGACAACAATGGGGGAAATGTTGACATCTTTTATATAAGAAGATAACATCAGAACAGAGGTTACAGGGAGAATAAAAACATTTAACATAAATGAGAAAAGAAAAAGACACAATGCATCCAGCGAATTCCCAACAGAGAGAGGGTTTGTGTGTGATAAACGCGTATTGAATTGCCTGGGGTAGGTTTATGACTAGTAGTCCAGTCTCATACAGACTTCTCAGAACAAGGGGCAATCTTCCTTCTCTAATTCTCCTGCAAATCTCTCATGACTCTCTCGACGATGGTCTTGTTCTCCGAGTCTCTCTCCTGTCTTTTTGTAGCACTGCGACCCATAATAGTCGTCTGTGGGTGCTCACGCATGTGACGACGATGTGCCGACCGATGGCGGCCTCTTCCGTCTCGCTCGACTGTCTGCTTCCTCTTCAGCATAACTGCACTGGTTTATATAGATAAATCTGTTTGATCATGAATCGACCCATGGCCCAGCAATTCTTGCTGAAAGAGTCTATCAAGGATTAGATAAGAATGGTGAAGCTCGGGCTGTTGCTTTAGATATCTCAAAGGCATTTGACAGGGCTTGGCATGCTAGTCTTCTTCACAAGTTGGAAAGTTATGTTATTTCTGGGTAAATTTTTGAAATGCTTCATTCTCTCTTATCAAATTGCAAAATGAAAATTATCTTGAATGGCCATTTTTCTAGATCTCTTTACATTAAATCAAATGTCCCCAGGACTCTATCCTTGGGCTTACAATGTTCCTAATTTTCATCAACAACCTTCCAGATAGCATGAGTTCTCAACTTGATATTTATACTGGTGACACAACTATTTACTCCTGTCTTAATAGCAAGTCTGACAGGATCTCAAAAAATGACCTACAATCTTTTGTTAACCGGGGCAAGGAATGGCTTGTTAATTTTAACACCTCCAAAATGCAACTGCTGTCTTTTAATCATTTCAGAGAATGCATTTTGCCTTCCATCAGTATGGCTGATGCTAATCTCCATGAGAATGACACATTGCACCTTCTTGGACTAACAGTTTCCGCTGACAGGAATTAGAAAGATCACATTGAATCAAGGAATGTTGGTTTGTGCTAGACAATTTTTTCGCTGAAAATTATCTTGCATATTTATAAGTCTACCATTCATCCAGGCTTCAAATATTGCTGTCACATATGGTCTGGTGCTTTTGCTTTGTATTTAGATATTCTTGATAAAATCCAAAGAAGAATCTGCAATGTTATTGGTTCTGATCTGGCATCTCAGCTTCAGTCACTTTCCCACTGCCATAATGTAGCTTCTCTGTGCCTTCTCTATAAGTATTTTCTATAGCAATTGTTATAATGAACTTTCCTCTATAGTACTGAGACATTATGAATTTAAGTCCAGTACTAGATTGGCTACAAGGTCTCATCATTTTACAGTTGAAATGACTAAATGTAACTATAAGTTCTATGTTAATAGTTTCTTTTCTTGCACTTCTCGCTTGTGGAACTCTCTTCCGGCATCTTGCTTCCCAACTTTCATCATCAAAAATTTAAAGGCAATGTCAATTGTTATCCTCTGCCTACTTGAATCCTATCCTTTTATTTTTCTGTTTCTTCTTTACTCAGTAACCCCTTGTGTCTTAGTAGCTTTATTGCCTTGATTGGAGTGAAACAATTAAAAAAAAAACCCAAAAAACCCCAGAAACCTTGTCATTGTTCTGTTACCACAGTACAGAACCGCTTATGTTTTATTTTCCACTTGAATCAGAATCTATCATGTATATTTATAAGTCTATTCATCTGTTTATCAAATATATCTGGTCTGGTGCATCTGTTTTATATTTAGAAGACAAAATCCAAGAAGAAAACTGCAATGTCATTGGCCCTGACCTCACATCATGGCTTCGCTCTAATGTTGTTTTCCTTTGCCTCTTCTATAAATATTTCCACAGTAATTGTTCAGATGACTTCTCTTCATTGACCTTGACCTTACAAAATTAAACACAGTACTACTAGTTTGGTATTTGGGTCTCATAATCTCAATACTGGAATTGTGAGTTGTAACCATAAGTTCTATGCTAATAGTTTCTTCCCTTGCACTTCTCACTTGTGGAACTCTCTTTCAGCTTTTTGCTTCCCAGTTAACTTTGATCTTCAAAAATTTATAATCAGACTCGAGACATGACAACAACAGTACATGTTCGTCAAAGCCACCAGAACAAGGAATGCAATATTTATGCTCAGAATGTTATCAGAAAGAGAAATACAAATGCAGAAAGACATGTAGCTGTGTTTTATAGATTATGCAAAGGTGTTTGATAAATTACGCCACAAAGATCTGCTGGAACTGCTTAGCAACCTTGACGTAGTTGGGAATTATATTAGAATAATCAAGAACCTATACTGATAGCAAACTGCCTGTATATGAATAGAAAATAAGATATACAAGATTAGAAAGGAATGTAAGACAAGGATGTGTCTTCTTATCGAACTTATCTAAATTATACAGCGAGGTGATTCTGAGAGAACTAGAAGTCCTACCAGAATTCATTACTGCCGTCTACAGTCTTAACAACATAAGGTATGCAGATGACACAGTGTTGATATCAGACATAGAAAGAAAACTACAATACACATCACAGGAATCCCTCCATTAGTGCAGCTAGTGTATACATTGGTAACTATAAAAAAATAATAATAAATTTTCAATTACCATGGTTAAACTGAAGAATGTTTTATCAGACTAATCGAGTATTATGTATGCACTAATCAAATTTTGGTACCTAAAAAATTTAGCACACTAATCAAAAATGCATTAATCAAGGGATGTCTGTACCCACTTAGGTGGATTCATACCTTGTGAAAGGTATGAATCCACCTGTTCTCCTCCCAGACATGGGTTAATTAGTAAGACTTGTATCATTAAAACCATTATTATCCAAAAATAAATAAAATTGTGTACAAAATATTAAAATTTTGACATTAAAAAGCCCATAGAGGTGTTGATATGCCACAACACAAAAACAACCAACTGAAGGCAAGAGGAACAGAGGAAAACAATGCATAGAATACTTAGTGAGCTTGAGTGAATGGATGGTGGAACAAACTTTAGGAAAAATGACAAAAAGACAGAAGAGCTGTGAAGACAGGAAATTGTGGAGAGCCATGATCGCTTATGTTCAGAGTGGACACAGCACAAAGAGAAGTAGAAAAAAAAAAAAAAAAAAAGAACATCCAAAGAAAGTGAACATGACCCAGACCATAAAAGAATTCTGTTTTTTAAATTATTAAAAGGTAAACATATCTTAGAGAAAAATAAATAAAATAATAAAATAAATAATAAATAAACAAAATAAGAAGCAATCTATTAACAACCCGATCTCTTCTAGTTACTAATGAAATATTTGTTTGTTGGTAATGAGTTATATTTGCTTACTGGTATGGAGTAATGGTTCTTTTTAGCAACAGAAAATCTTGTTAGCAAGAAGGTGAGACCAGGCTGCTTGATTGATTGCTTTATAGTACAGAATAGAAAATTATAAATAATCATAAAATATGATATTCTTAATGTTTTTATTGCATTCATTATCTATGATTACATCATTTTCTTATTTTTGTTTTTATTTACTCTTTTTGTTGTATTGTAGGTACATTATTATTATTATAATAAAATAAAAATATAAAATAAGTAGCTTCAGAGCCGTTCTATTGGGTGGTATTTAAGCTAGCTCCTGCAGCGGGCTCTTGATTAAGCCTTCATCACAATAGGTAGGGTGGAGTAGATGTGATAGGCAACAAACTATAAAATTGATTGCTGCATTTAAGCATTGCAATAATATTTAAACTTACTTTTCAAAAGTTAAATGATAATTCTTCTGTTGCTACTTAATTTAAAAACAGTTTGATATACGTAGGTCCTCACTGTCTGTACAAACAATTATTTTTATTTCATGGGTGACATTTGCTGGATTTTGCAATTAATTTTAATTATTCCTAAATTTATTTCCAACTTATAAAAATTTTTATTGTAAAAAAAAAAAAAAAAAAAAAAAAATCACTAAAAATAATTGCAGTAATGAATCTGCTGGATCTGAACCTGTAATGTTTTTAAATTGCTCATGGAGTCAGCCCGATTCCAAAATGCTATGATATGTTCAGCTACGGCCTCTAGGAGTAAAGTTGAAAAAGTGTGACACACTGACATACTCATTTATTATATAGATAATAATAATAATGATGATGAATATCATAAATAAAATAAAACAAATAAAAATTAAAACTTTGAATAAAATAAATTAAATAAAACCCCCCAAAGTAAAAGTTTTCCCAGAATGCCACAAACTTTTCCTGTCTGAAAATGAACTTCACCAAAAATGCTGAACTCAGTCTCTTCTGTTACCGACTGTTGGAAAGTCAAGATATACATCTCCTCTCCTCAGCACATTCCTTGTTATAATATGATGTGACTTTTTTACTTTATCACAAGCAACCTTAAAACACATGCAACTAAAATATACACACATATGCAAATAAATTGTATGATTTTAATTTACGATTTAACATGCTTTTAGTGTTATTTCTGTGTATATTTTTACCCATGTGAACACGAGGCTCTCCTCTCCCTTCTGATATGATGTGAATGACCCCAATAACTAAGAATTAAGAAGGCTGTAGTTTTTTTTTTTTTTTTTTTTTTTAATATATATTCTGTTCCACCCCAAGCAAGACAGTAATGCCACAAAGACACAAGGTGTTACAGGGTATGGAAGAATTAGAAACAGAAATATTACTAATGAACGGAAAGAGAAAAAGAGTAATCAGTAGGATAGCAGGATTGACATTGCATTTAAATTTTTGCAGATTAAAGTTGGCTGGAAATCATGGAGCCGGAAAGGAGTTCCACAAGTGAGAAGTGCAAGAAAAGAAACTGTTGACATAGAACTTATGGTTACATTTAGCCAGCTCAACTGTAAATTGATGAGATCTTGATGTCAGTCTTGTACTGCACTTAAATTCAAAAAGTCTAGGTACTGTAGCGAAGAATGATATTTATTCCACTTATTTACAGAAATGTGGCACAAGGCCAAAATGGGGAGAAAGGATGGTCTTCTTCTGTCTTAACATTAAACTTAGCTAGCCATGATCACTAACCCAAACACACCATGATATTCCTTACACCAAAACAACAGATTCTTACTTACTATTATTACAACATCCACCATAATACCTCAAGGTCTCTAATGAAAAGTCCTAACTAGTCCCCATATGTACAATTCATAGTGAAGAGCTCATCCAAACAATTATCATGAAAGTATTTATAGAAAAGGTACAGAGAGGCAACCTTATATTAGAGAGAGTATCAAAGGAACAGAAGACTAGCTAGAGAAAACAAAGAAGCAGTTTATTAAATACTCATACATAGAACAGAAATACTTGAGTAAATCAACTACTCCTCAAATCCTACTCTAATGTGGCTACTTGCCATATTTCTAAGTAGGCACAGTCTATTGTTACAGTAATAGGGAAGAGCAGGAAGTATGCTGAGTCCTACTCTACAACACGTCTTTTTTTTTTTATCTATGAATATACTATTTCTATCTATATTTCATTACTTTTTCTACAGAAAATTATAAAAAAAAACAAAAACAAAGCAATATTCAGAGAACTTAAAACGATTACTTGGTTACTTATTTTAGTGCATCATACAATTATTGCCATGTGCTGCAAATACAGCATTATTTAAACAAAATAACTGTAAATAATCTACAGTGCCTTTTTATAACCATCTTTCACTTATTGCCAGCTAAGATTGTTGTTACATTTACATAATTTTAGGGAAAATCTGGCAAAGTGGAAATGTTTTCATGTGACGCATTTCGTCTTTTAGGACGTCATCAGACTCAAAACCGAGTTTCACATTTATGCAACTACACATGTGCATAAAGGAGAGAGGATGCTGAGAATTTTAAATTGTTTTATTTATTTATTTTTAACTTTTTCCACTTTCATAGATTTCCCTAAAATTGCTCTTGATATATATATATATATATATATATTAGTTTATGCAAAACTAGGTAATCCACATGGGTAGACCCAAGGAGTCATTATTGATGATAAAATTATTTAAATTGGAATAACCGTTGATAATTAGGAACCTAAAAACAATCCCGAGTTTATTTAATTAATGAACAAGAATCAAACGAATAGATGTCAACTTAACAATCAATAAGATAAAAGTTTAGAAAAATAAAAAAGATTACTAAATATAAAATGGATTACTCTTTCAATGTACTTTCTATGAGTTTTTCCAATTGACTGTTTCATAGAAAATACACAAAACTCCAACGAACTTCAAATTAAATTCTTCGTAGATTGTTTAGACATTTAGATTTATATCAAACCTTAACCTCCCAAATATGCCCTTTAAAGTAATGCGAATTAACAGCGTCTAAGATTATGAATGAAACCTGCCCTTGTCGAATGTAATTTATTAGGGTTGTTGTAGCTTCTTCCTTTAATGTCGGTCTTCTCCCTCACCCCTTACCGATCTATATCTAGAGACAATACACGTTAAGTTTAAGCGATGTCTAGCTGACACATAACTTATTACATGGAACCTTAAAGTGGTCTGTTTTTATTCAAACAAAATTTTATATATATATATATATATATATATATATAGTTTCCCCTTACCCACATTTACATATTAAAGTAATCATAAGTAGCAAAGTAATCATTCTAAGTAACACAGTTAATTGAAATAAGTGCTGTGTAATTTGTTTTGATTATCAAATATAAAATGCTTATTAGAATTGGACGGGTGTTCTTTAGAACAACAAAATCTCATTACCAAGAATGTGAGATCAGGCTAAGTAAATGAGAGAGCCACATTGTGATTTAAATTACTAGAATTCTTTTTGCAACATGCTGACGTGTATTGTATCCTCACAATATTTAGTATTGCTGAAGTTATCAATAACACATTTTGTTGAGATTTACAAACTATGTTTCATTCAATTTCGCAAACCAATCGATGAAATTTGAATAAACCGATTTGTTTGGAAAAATACTTTGACAAAAATCCTATTTCACAGTTTAATAATTTCTTTAATTTTATAGGACTTCAACAATATTTTTGAAGAAAATTTATTTTTTTCCTTTTTAACATAGGATTTCTTACTCCTGAGCATGCGTGAATAATTCTTTCTGGAGTCAAATTCCAATTTTTTGAAGCATCTGGCCTTATGATCTGTTTATAGTTCTCACAAATGTATGGTGAACTGGAAACTGAATTTTTGTATATATAAAAACTTAAAGAAAATATATGCAACAAACAATATTGTATTTTAATTAAATAACTATTTGTTATTTTAATTAATTTTTTTTGAAAATAGTGGGGTACTTTGTATATTAAAAAAAAAATTAATGAGAATTTATTATACTAAGCTACACACTCTAGTAAAACCAACTGTACTTTGTACCCCTTACATGTTTGCACTTCTCCACAAAATTTGTTTTCTATCGGTTAATGTGTGGCAATTTTAGAGAGTGCAACGAACAGACAGACAGACCACCAGAAGTCACAGAATTTCATAATAGGAAAAAACATTAATTTATTTACTTCATCAAGAAATTGCATTGAAACAAAAAAAAAAAAAAAAAAATATATTAAAATGAAAAAAGCAAGTCATAAACTTATTAACCCATTTTTTTATTTTTTTTTTTAATAATTTCAAATTTTATTTATAATTTCTTTTTTTTTTTTTTTACAATGAAATTTTTACAATTTTTATTTTAAAATGTAAGTGAAATGTTTTTTTTTCCTTTCAGCAGAAAAAGATTCAGTTTTATCATGATAGAAACTGCAAGTGATTTTTTTTGTATATATTTTTTTGAGGATAGAAAAATCCATTTAGAGCAGGAAGCAGAAAATAAAAAAATAAAAAGCAAAGAAAAATAACTCACCGGCCAATTAAAGGAGATTTTACAAAACACCAACAATATATTGTTAAAAAAAAAAAATAAAAAAAAATAAAAAAAAAATACAAACCTTAAATACAATAATAAAATTTAATACAATTAAATTTGTTGTAAATTCCCACATTGAAGATGAATTTAAAAAAAAATTAAAAATAAGATATGAAGATGAGTTAGATGAAGGATTCTGGTCCAGGATAGAAAAAAACCCAAAAAACAATAAAAAAATTGGGGATTTGATTTATATTTTTTAATGTTTATCAACCCTTTGTAGATTATTTAAAGCCAAAACATTTTTGATTGCAATGAATTCAGGTAAAAAAGTGAAAAAATTTCAGTCTGATAAATTGAAAATTTAAGTAAGTTTTTAATTTTTTTTTTCTATTTTTAAAATCGGCATCACCTGATGCAAGGCAATAAAGCCACTAAAACACAAGGGGTTACAGAGTATGGAAGAATTAGGAACAGAAACATTAATAATGTGTGGAAAGAGAAGAGAGTAATCGGGAGGACAATAGATAGCAAGTGACATTGCATTTAAATTTTTGGCTGGAAAGCATGGAGCCAGAAGAGAGTTCCACAAGTGAGAAGTGTGGGGAAAAAAAGTGTTAGCATAGAACTTATGGTGACATCTACCCAACTCAACTATAAATTGATGAGATCTGGATACCAGTCTAGTGCTGTGCTTAAATCCCTAAAGACTAGATACCATAGCGAAGAGCTCATCTGAACGATTATCATGAAAGTATTTATAGAAAAGACATGGAGAGGCACCCTTACAGTAGTGGGAAAATGACTGAAGCCAAGCTGCCAGATCAGGACCAATAATATTGCTGATTCTTCTTTGGATCTTAATTAAGGAGATCTAGGTAAATAGCAGAGGCACAGGACCATATATGATAACTATATCTTAAGTATGGATGAATGGTAGACTTATAGATATGTAAAATCGATTCTGGAGAGAACTGACTTTCTAAGCAGCTGACCTACCAATGGATTCAATATAGTTGTTCCAGTACATGCCAACTGAGAACCTAGTGCAATGAGTCACTTTTCTAGAGGTTAGCATCAGCTATGAAATTGAGAGTTTCTTCATATAAAATGGGGATGCTAGGACTCCATAACTATGAAATATATTGAATATGTGACTGCAGCATTGTTACAAAACGCTTTTTTAGGGGTTGGATTGAATTACTTCGGTATTGTGAATCTGTGGAGTTACCTACACTAAGGTTAAAAAAAGAAATTTTTAAAAATAAAAAAAAATTTTCTTGAAGCTTTTATTTTAGTTTTAATTTTAAGCTAATAGATTAAATTTAGTATTTCCAATAAGCAAAATACTTTGCTGTATTTCAAAACTAATTTAAATTGACTGGAGGGAGATTTCATTTTGAAATTGTTTATTTTAGTGCCATTTTTAGCCTTCTTTCGTCAGAATGTAATTAAATTAAAAATCTTTCAAAAATAAAATATACATTTCTAAAACTTAATTTGAGGAATATTAACTGATTTAAAGTCTAAATAATATGATTTGAAACAATTATTAAAGTTTAGGAAAATATTTTCCATAATCTAACGTTTTATTGAATTTTAGATACTTTTTGGTTTTAAATTTACTATAGTTATCATTCTTATTTTCTGATAAAATTGTGTACGAACACTCATATGTACAAAAATTGACACATTTATACACATACACATACAAAAACAAAATTCAAATTTAAAAAAAAAAATATATACTGGTGGTCATTAAATCGTCATAAGCTTTTAGATTTATTAGTAAATATAGTTTTTATTTAATAACAATATCACCTAAACCTTATAAATTAATTCAGAATTTTAAAAGATTTAAAATTCTATAAATTAATCTAATTAAAATTTAAAAAAAATAATAAACAATTCTTGTAAGAATTAATCATTAATCAATAAATTTCTTGCAAACAGAGTGGACCCATAAACTTGTGAGGTACCTGAAAGAAATAAAGGATTTTATTAAAGGCCACAATAAATTAATTCTGATCATTTCTTTTTTTTCCTAGCTAAAATTGTGACTTTTTTCTCCTGTGACTTTATTACCAGTAACAATAATTCATTTCTTACCTAAACTGGGGAAAAGTGGAAGATTTAGAGAATTGAAATACTATTGCACAACTTGAATTTTTCAGTATTTCTTTCTGCTTCACATAAATGGTATGAAGTAAGCTGACATTTTAAACCTTTAAATGTTTTCATTATAGAAATGTTTTTTGCTGAAAATTGTTTTTGTTTTAGTCACATGTAAAGATCATTGAAGTATCAGAGATAATTAAATTCTTTGCTAACAGCAGGTTGCCACTAAAAGCAACTGATCTGTTATGTCTATTGCTGGAGTTGAAACATGGTGCAGGACAACATTTTTTATTGTTCTAAGGTGTCAATCCTGCATCTTCACAAATTCATGTCACATCAATGATACAACAACAATCCTACATTTTTAGCATTTATTTGCTGTGTAGTCCACCATTCTTCTTTATGTGCTGTGTCTGCTCAGGATGTAGGCACAATTTTATATATATAATATGAGTAAATTGTAAGACAAAATGGAAAAAATTTACTTGTCATGTGTTCATCTGTTAGGATTTTATTGGATGAAACGTGTCACAACTTTACTCATTTTGTCTTATAGTTTACTCAGTTTTTTTTTATATATATTGTTATCTCATATATATATATATATATATATATATATATATATATATATATATATATATATATAAAATGGTTTATTTGTCAGGAAGGTGAGTTCTCAATGTTATCCCTTCTCTTTTGGGAAGTGCTTGAAAACCATATGGTGGGTTGACCCAAACCTTGTGAGTGAAACTGAATAGACGGAACCCTTGGGAACTGTCAATGGTTGTGCTAGCACAAAGTCACAAGTCATCATGACCAAAGATTTGAGTGTGCTAGCCTTGATTAGACTGTTGATCACACTAGATAACGCACTCTCTCCGAGAAACTGTAACTAAGGTCCGCTCAGCATAGTTGCAGTACAAACCACAGTAGGTATTGAACAAACACAAATGTGCCTGAGCAGGTGTCTGCAATGGGGATTAGATAGTTGCCTTAGTAGACTGTCATCTTTGGATATGAGTGGCTACACCATTTTATATATATATATATATATATATATATAAAAACTCATACACACACACAATATATATTTTTTACATATCAATTGCTAAAATTAATAGCTAGCATTATTATATTATTATGTATTACTGGTCCGAGGCAGTCAAGGTCAATAATCAATTTTTGTTGCTACTGCTATAGCGGTTGTGAGAGAGAGAAGTAATTTGCTGGATTATTCAGCTTTTACTTCAACCATTGTATAATAAGGAATATATTGACTTTCCACACTATCTTAAACAAAAGGTTAGGAAGGAAACTCCCATCAATACTGGAAAGAACAATAATAGTAAGTGGACTTGAGAAAAAGATTTTTGAAGACAAAGATTTAATAGACATTGACGCTGTTTGGTAAATTAGTGCTGAATGCTTCCTTGTATGAAAACGACATGTCAGTGACAAAACCTAGCAATGGAACAGAATGCCAGAGAAAGTCAGTCAAATGCTGGAATCCAAAAGAATGAATTCCAGTTTCTGTACCCAAATCTATCACATCCCCTTGCATGTGGGCACCTCAACGTGGTGCAATGGCTAACAAGATTGTCTCACTATGTCAATGATGACTGAATAATGAGTTTGATCCTCACTGGGTGCCCCATACTTTTGGTCTTGTGCCACATCTAAGCTACGTGTAAAAAAAAAAAAAATCACCATATCCCATTGCTTTATTTGTTTTCCCACTGTATTTCTTGGTTTTACCAGTTTAGACCTTCCTGGGACAGTTGCATACCAGATAATTGTGTCCCTGGACATTTGCATCCCAAGACAAATGCATTCCTGGATAATATATATCATATCTCTGATAATTTTTTTGAAGCTTTTAAAGGCAATTACCATAAATTTGGAAAAAGAAGAATAAAAGGAATAAAAAAAAAAAAAAAAAAATTAAAAGTTCATTTTTGTTTAAAATGCAATGACAGATTAACAATGTTGCAAGATCACTCTCCCCATCAACAGTATGTTTTTGTTTCATTGACATTTTTCTTATGATGGTGGTAGCTGTAATTTTCCTTGTCCACAAATATTTTTCCACCAGTGTTTGATTTTCAAAACTTAGCCATGGGTTCCAAATAAAAATATAATCTATAAAATCCAGAATCTATTAGATGTTCATGGTACGCACTGCTGGAGTGAACTGAAACTGCTAGCTTAATTTTCTCTTGCTTTAAAAAATAAACTTTTCTCTCTTTTTTTTAAATTTATGGTAACTACTTTTCTGCTTGTTTAGAGTAATTAAAGGTATCGGTGTGCAATTTCTATATTAAACAATTCTTTAAAAAAAATATGGTAACTTTAAAAAAAATTTTCAGAGGTATGCAATTATCCAGGGATGCACTTGTCTAGGGATGCAATTGTCCAGAACGCAACTGTCTGTCAACCCTGACTAGGGTCTGTCATACTAGGTACACAGGATCAAACTCATCCACATTCCATTTGTAAGAAGGCAATTCCACACAGACAGCTTCTTCCCCCAGAAAGTTAATTTGTGGAAAAAACACCTGAGAGGATTGTTCCTCAATCACTTAATGATCTTAATCTTTGTTTTGTTACCTTTAAAATAAAAGTTTTGTTCTGAGGCAGAAGTTCACAGAAATAGACAAAAAATAAAAAAACTGGTTTACACAAAGAGAAACTAACAGAAAATACAAGAATGCATAAGTTATTGTAAATTTTCTAAAATCAGATGTCCAAAAACTAACAGTAGTGAGAAAAAAGAGAGAGAGGAAAGAAAGATGTGAATGCCCCTAATTTGGCTATTAACTGAAGAGAGGAAAAAAAAAGAAAAGAAAAAAGGGAAAGAGAAAAAGAAAAAAGTAGAAGAGAGGAAAAAAGAAGAGAAAAAGAAGGAGGGAAAAAGAAGAAAGAGGAAAAAAAGAGAAAAAGAAAAATGTAGAAGAAGGAAAAAAGAAGAAGAAAGAAGAAGAAAGAGGAAAAGAAGAAGAAAGAAGAAGAAAGAGGAAAAGAAGAAGAAAGAAGAAGAAAGAGGAAAAGAAGAAGAAAGAAGAAGAAAGAGGAAAAGAAGAAGAAAGAAGAAGAAAGAGGAAAAGAAGAAGAAAGAAGAAGAAAGAGGAAAAGAAGAAGAAAGAAGAAGAAAGAGGAAAAGAAGAAGAAAGAAGAAGAAAGAGGAAAAGAAGAAGAAAGAAGAAGAAAGAGGAAAAGAAGAAGAAAGAAAAAGAAAGAGGAAAAGAAGAAGAAAGAAAAAGAAAGAGGAAAAGAAGAAGAAAGAAAAGAAAGAGGAAAAGAAGAAGAAAGAAAAAGAAAGAAAGGAAAAGAAGAAGAAAGAAAAGAAGAAGAAAAAAAGAAGAAGAAAGAAAAGAAAGAAGAAAAAAGAAGAAAGAAAAGAAAAGAGAAAAAAGAAGAAAGAAAAAAAAAGAAAAAAAGAAGAAGAAAAGAAGAAGAAAGAAAAAAGAAGAAAGAAAAAAGAAGAAAGAAACAAAAAAAAGAAGAGAAAAAGAAGAAGGAGAAAAAGAAAAGAAGAAGAAAGAAAAAAAGAAAAAAGAAAAAGGAGAAAGAAAAAGAAGAAAGAAAACAAAAAAGAAGAGAAAAAGTAGAAGAGAGGAAAAAAGAAGAGAACAAGAAGAAAGAGGAAAAAAGAAGAGAAAAAGAAGAAAGAGGAAAAGAAGAAAGAGGAAAAGAAGAAAGAGGAAAAGAAGAAAGAGGAAAAGAAGAGAGAGGAAAAGAAGAGAAAGAAGAAGAAAGAAAGAAAACGAAAAAAGAAAGAAAATAAAGTAAAAGTGGAAAGATAAAAGGAAAAAAGAAAATAAGGTACAGTAGGAGGAGTAATAAACATTTAGTACTCCGATGAATTGCTTGTTCTTCATTTCATACAATAATCCAAATATCCAAACAACTGACGGTCTTTGAATATTCAGATTCCATTACATTTTGGCAACCTTTTCTCTTTCAAATCTACAAATTTCGTTTGAATTGATCTTTCTGAGAAATCCATGAGATAACCTGTTCATTTTATTTCTCTCTCCAAAGCCACTTTATCTTACTCCATTACTGTTGGTTCCTTGCCAGCCTCAACTACATTTTGAGGATGCACATTCTCTTCTGATTGCCTAAACATTTCCATGATTCATTATTTCAGTTGTTTAGGGAGATCTGTTGTTTCAACCAAACAGATTGCAATCTGTTCTGGTATTATGGACAGTAAACCATAGAACTATGAGGATGACATAAACAGACCAAATCAAACAAATTCAGAGTTGATTTCTTTAAAACTCATTTAGATGTAAAAATGGTGAATTCCGATAAAATGAAGAATTACTTCCAAGGAATTGCCACAGATTAGAGCCAACTGGGCAAGAACATTAACAGATGCAAGTAATATTTTATTCTTCCTATGCAATTATATTTAAAAGGAATGACAGCTAATGGGGATCCAAGTGAACAGAATTGTGTGTGTGTGTATATATATATATATATATATATATATATATATATATATAAAAATGGCTGAAAAGTTCTCAGGCTGAGCAACTTCTCAAAGACTTCCAAAAATAATCAGTCATTAGATTTTTGAGGAGATAAGCTGGGTCAGCCCAAGAACTTGTCAGTAACCTTCTCTCTCTCTATATATATATATATATATATATATATATAAATATTTAAATTACTTGCTCTGAATTTACATTGAGCTCTCTGGATTTTATCCTCCTTAGGTTCACCCATACGGATCACCTAGTTTTTCATAAACTAATATATATATATATATATATATATATATATATTCATATATATATATTCATTCAAGCATGTTTGGGTGAATAATCTGGACATATTATGACTATTTTTATATTAATCCTCTCAAATTCACAGATCTTTAATGTTATTAAATTCGTTAAGAAAGGTGACAGTTTTTTTTTCATTTTTTTTATTTTCCCCAAATACTTTTGATCTCATCCAACATCATCTTCAGTGGTGAATTGCTAAGACAAAAAAATTAATGTAATTTGATAGTTGTAGGTTTTTTTTGAGGAAATGCGCATGAAACATGTTCTGTTATAGTTATGAAGACGTTTGAACACACTCCGTTATAGTCAATATAAAAATTAACTGTTAAGAATATTATGTATCTAAGGGAGGCAACTTAATTTTTATTTTTATTTTTTTATCATCAACCAAACATGCTTGAATGAAGATATGCTGTGTGTGTGTGTGTGTGTGTACCTCCAAAGAAAAGTGATATCTTTTTCATTTTTAAAAATGTAATTTAAGTACATTTTTTAAAAATGAAAAAAAATCTTTCTTGAAGTTTTTATAATTTTCATTTCAAGCTAATAGATTAATATTTCTAATAAGAAAAATACTTTGCTGTATTTCAAACTGAAATTAAATTATTTGTAATATGTTTTTATTATCAGTAAAACAAAAAAACCAAAAAAACTTTAAAATCATCCCTATTAACAAATCTGTCAATACAACATAACTGTTTAGGGAGATCTTTATTAAAAAGATCTTTCAAAAATAAAATATACTTTTTTGAAAGTTTATTCGAGGAAGATTAGATAATTTAAAATTTAATCTGATTTGAAACAAATATTATTTACTTTTAGTTTAAAATATCACAGAAAAGCATTATTTAACACTGAGGTGGGTTGTTTTATGAGGTATTCACAACTTTCTCGCTAAACTTCCGTTTGGGAATTTTTTTTCTAAACATGGACACAACTGTAACAATTACTTCAGGAATATAATGTGAATGTCTTTTTTATATAATTTTGTTTTTAAGTAGTGAGTAATCTTAAAAAAAAAAAAAAATTACCAATAAATTTTAACTTTACTACAGTTACCGCTAATGTTGTGCTTAGACATCTGTATTTACAAAAAATTGACACATCTATACACAGATAAAATAGATTCAAAAATCTTTTTAAAATACTGGGAGTCATTGAATTGTAGTGAGCTTTTCCATTTATGATTAGTAAATATAGTTTTTACTTAACAATATAATCTAACCACTACAAATTAATACAGAATTTATAAAGATTTAAAACTTTACAAATTATCATAATTAAAATTTTAAAAAATGTAAACAATCTTGTAAAAATCCACAATTCTCCGAAAATTTTTTTTTGCTGAAGACAATAGTGTCCATAGTATATTTTATACATAAAAGCAATTAAAAGGTTTTCTAACTAAATAATGTGTTAGTTTTTGCTGCATTTTTTTTTATTTTATGAATCAGAGCAGATTTTCTGTAACTGGGGGTTGTGTTTGACCAAAAACTTTCATGATTTAAATTCTCTGAGAATTTGTCCTTATAACTAATATAAACATTAAATGATACAAAAAAGAATGTCTTCAAAGTTTATAAAATTAAATAAGTGGGAGTTAATAGATTTAAAAAGAAATATTTTTTTTTTTTTTACAAAAGATTTTGTAAAAAAGAAACATTTAAAAAATAATTTCATTCATTTGTGAATAAGCCCTGAAAGTTTAATTAAAATTCAACAGTTATCTGATTTTTGCAGTGTGTTTTGCATTGTGAAAAGATGCTCAAATTTCACATATGAATTTATGTTCACCTGTTGACGCAAGAAAAACAAAATTAACCAAGAGCTGAGAGGGGAGGAGAGATGGATTCATAACTTTCCTAAGGGTATTTGCATGTAAGTGAATATAATGAATCCAACCAGAATTGAAACCCAGCTTTCCTGTTTCCAATTCTGAGCCGTTATTCATTACATCACCCACTCATCCAAGCTTATAATACCTGGAATTCCCAAATGTCTATCCATCTAGGTACTGACTAGGCTTGATGTTGCTTAATTTTGGTGATTGTACAAGAACCAGTGCTTCAACATGATGTGTGTGTGTGTGTGTGTGTGTGTGTGTGTTATATACACATACATCACTTACAAAATCTATAAATGCATCATTGCTTGCTAAATTAAAAATGAATCTCTTTGACTTAAGATGTGTTATTGATACTACAAACCTTGTGTTAAATGCTAAGGATGAGAATGAAAAAAAAAAAAAAAAAGATTAAATATTACATTAAATATATTTGTATTTAGGCAGCATGTTTTCATTCTAACAGGTTTGGTTAAATAATTTAGACATTAAATTTAACCCCCTGAAGATGGTCTCAGATGAGACTGAAAGTACTTGGGGAAAATAAAAATTATTTGAAAGAAAATTTTGGTATTTTTCTTAATCAATTTTCTATGGCTAGAAAGAAGTTTACTCGTGGACTCAAAAGGATTAAAAACAAAAATAAACAGATATAGTATATCAAAATTATCTAACCAAACCTATATATATATATATATATATATATATATATATATATATATATATATATATAATGAGTGTGTGTATGTGCAAAATATTTTCAGAGAGAGTGTGTCTAATTTATTAACATTTTATATTTATATTGTATTTAAACAATATTCATTTAAACAAATAAAAAAGAATTTCTTTTCCTGACTTTTACCTTATCAAACTTTTAATTATGGTGCTTTGTGTCTTCCATGTTTTTTTCTGTTTTTTTTATCTAGCCGATTTAATTTAGATTCTTTTTCTTTACTTTTGTTAGTAGGAATCCTACACTGATAATAGAAGTTCTGCCAGGAATGGTGAAATGCTGTAAGAGCAAGGACACAAATTTACAGTAGATGACCTTGCGATCAAGGTACTCTCTAGATATTTTCATCATAATGAATGGTTTTCTCCTTTGATAATTATTATAGGCATTGAAGTAAATTTCTTCTTTAGGTTTTAGCTTATTGTTTTGTTTAGTATTTATGCAAATTGGGATCAAAGCTAAAATGGGTATCACATGTAATTCAAAGAGAAAATAATGACAATCAAACTGTTGACATTCCACACTACTTCAGACAAAAGGTCAGAAAGGAAACTTCTATTAGAAGGATCTGTAATGTAATTGATCCTGACTTGTCATCTCAACTTCAGTCACTTTCTCACCAATGTGACATGGCTTCCCTGTGTCTTTTCTACAAATATTTTATGACAACTGTGCTGACAAGCTTTTTTATCTTGATTTCCTGACTACATGAATTTAAGCGTGCTACTAGATTGATATCTAGGTCCCACCTGTTTAGTGTCGAAATAGCTAAATGCAACTGTCACATTTACTCCTATAGTTTCTTTTCTTTCTTGCACTTCCCACTTGTAGAACTCCCTTCTGTTTATTTGATCCCTGATAACTACAATTTTCAAAGACTTAAATACAATGTCAATTGCCATCTTCTGTTGTCTTGAATCACGTTCATCTTTTGTCCTTTCCCGAATCCTCCCTCTTTTCTCTCACTTTCACTCACTGTAACCCCCTGCACACTAGTGGCATTCCTACCTTGTTTGGGGCGAAATAATGAGGAAAAAAAAAAAAAAAAAAAAAAAAAAAAAAAAAAACTACTGAAAAGAGCAATAACAGCTACTGGATAAGAGAAACCTATTTTCCTGAAAAATTATTTTAAAAGAAAGAATTTATAAATTTCTAATGACAGTCGCACTGGCTGTTTGGTGCAAATACTTTCTTAAAGGAAATGGCTAATATTACCATTATATAATAGATTACAATAAGAACATTTTACATCGCTACACAAAAGCTTTCATGTTTCAGTACTTAGATACCTACCATTACCAAAGAAGTATGATCAAAATACTGAAACAAGAAAGCTTTTGTTTAGTGATGTGAAATTTTTTTATTGTTTTGCTTTACTTTGTATTGAGCACTTTTTTAAAAAGTGAATGCTACGGACTGGATTTTTACTCCACCTATTCTTATATATATATATATATATATATATATATATATATATATATATTTGATTTATATATAATTACTGTAAAATGTATTCCTGTAAAAATAGGCATGAATTTATGTATTTCTTTGTACAAAGAAACAAATTTATTTACTGCCATTTTTTTCTTTATATAATACACACAATTTTTTAGGATATTTTAAATTCATTCTAATGTCTTTAAGTGCCAGATTTAATTCATTGAACTCTGATACAGATCAGCAAATATTTTCTGCTATAAATCTGAAAATTATATAAAATAAAAATCATTTAATGAAAGATTTTTTTTGTTAAATAATTTATTAAGAAAAAAAAAATAAGTATTAAAAAAAGTATTAGACAGTTAATTACCAATGGTGATTATTTTGAAATTAGCATGAAGTTTAGTTGCTATTTATAAAAGTAATCCTGAAAGTTCACAGCCTGACCAACTTCCAAAAATTTAGCCATATATCAGAATTTATTTTGTTCAGGCTGACAAACTTATTTTTAAATACCCCCTCAGACAATAAATGAACCTGGTATGAATTAACTTAAAAAATATTAAGATAGGATGAAGATAAGAAATGAACAACCCCCACCCCAAAAAAAACAGTGGTATTTGAAAAAAAGAAAAAAAAAGAAAAAAAAAGGGGGATATGTGAAATAATAATTTCATGCTTATAAAGAAATTCATTAGAGTAAAATCCTTGATAACCAACCACATTTTCTTGAATGAAAGTGTCAAATTAGCCTTTCAAGCATTTTTTGATGAAGGTTATAATATTTTTTACTTACAAAATTATATTATTATTCATTGTAAGGTGAAGTTAACGTGGTGAATTTCACATATAATGAGTGTGGCTTACAAACAAAGATCTACATTGGATGGATTAAAAAAATAAAAAAATAAAAATTTAAACCACAAAATTTACTTTCGTTCAGCAAAAAAAAAAAAAAAAGTGCGAAAGAACCAGGAGTGGGGCATGTAAGTATTGATTTGAAAGCAGTTTAAAGACTAATTAGAATTCATTCAATTTCTTATTTACATATAATATAGACGCCGAACTATTTAACTCCAGAATTCTCAACATTAATTTATTTTAGACAAACATCTTTTAATCTTTTATATAAAAATGTTTTTAAAACTTTTGTGATAATTTATATTGCATATAGAGAAAAAGAATTAAAAAAAAAAAAAAAAAAAAAAAAGCATAAAAAGCAGACAATGATTAAACAATGTGCGGAAGAAATACCTCGCACACCATATATATATATATATATATATATATATATATATAAGAAAAGATGTGACAAATCTGAAAAAAGTTTTGTGGTGTGTTTCATCAGTTGGACTTCATCAAACTAGGTTTGTTTACATTGTTATGACTACAAATGTATATGAA
Organism: Acanthosepion pharaonis; assembly: GCA_903632075.3. NCBI lineage: Eukaryota > Metazoa > Mollusca > Cephalopoda > Sepiida > Sepiidae > Acanthosepion > Acanthosepion pharaonis. The sequence goes on from CAHIKZ030001247.1 coordinate 2,433,029, forward strand.
CGAGAGACACTGGGAGTTTCAAAATTTAGAAATAAAATAGAGAAATAAATTCATTTAGATTCTTTTTGTTTCCATCATCATAATGGAAACAAAAAGAATCTAGATGAAATTGGTTAGAGTGTATGAAGAAGAAAAAAGAAACAATTATTTCTAAATTTTGAAACTCCAAGCATCTCTCATTAATGTGTATGTGTAGTCACAACAACATCAACAAGCCCAGTGAAGTCCTAACAGATGAAATGCATCACAAAAACTTTTTCCAATTTGTCATACATCTTTTCTTTCAAAACAGTTCTTGATATATAAAAATTTATATACCATTTTTTCAGGCAATATGTTCATTATACAATTTTAAAAAAATTTGGCAATTATTTCTCAATCAAGAAATTTTGTTTTTTCCTTTTTTTCTATCATCGAGCAGTTGTGTGCTTGTCTGTAACTAAGTTCAGTTAAGAAGTAGCTAATCAAAGACAAGAATGTCAATAATAGGTCACAACCATAATAAAAACAGTAGCCACACAAAGTAATGGAAGTCGGGGTAGGTGTTTCCAAAAAGAGGAGGTAACTATGGCATTAATATAAAAGTATTCACAATATTTAAAAAAAAAAAAAAAAAAAAAAAAAAAGTAAAAAAAAAAAAAAAACATGTAATAGAAATTATATTTCAGAGTATTAAAATAAGAATTTTGGAAAAAGGTTGTTATTAGGTTAGTGGTTGTCATTTCAACTTGAGAAGGCGTTGTGTTGATGGACAAAAGCTAAAAGCATAGAATTGGTTGAGAAAATAGACAAACACAAGAGTGAAATGAAACAAGATAGAAATTTCGGCAAACTTGGATCTTTGTGTCTACAAAAACACTGTGGTTTTCCCTTCACATCACTATTATTTTAACTACCTTCACTCCTCAACAATCTAATAATTAGCGTTTAATATTTTTGTTGTATATACTCAAGATCGCACCTCCCAAAAAAATGTATAAATTCACTTTCATATGTTTAGGTTTTATTATAACTCTAACCATCGCTTTTTAAAAGAATAAACATTGCTGAGGAGTGAAGGTGGTTATAATAATAGCGGTGTCAATGGAAAAACCGTCATTTTGACATTGATTTTTGTTTGCTGAAATTTCTATTCTATCAAGAAAATTTTGACGTGGAGAAAATTCTGAGGATAATTACTGAAAGAAAGTACGAATTCAAGGAATCTTCTTATGGGTCTCTGTAAAGAATGAAGGAAAAGTTGAACTTAGTCTGTTGGTGACTTAAAGAGTAAGTGAGATGTACCGTCTATGCCATGTGTGTCTATTGCATGAAGGGCTAATTTTAGCATTCTATCTGATCTCAGCTCAAAGTGAAAGAGAGCTTGCCTCTTGGAACTCACAACACGCATGCTCCCATTTTTCTCATTTTATGGGTACCAAAAAGCTGAAAAGGGATGGCTGCTGTTGATAGGGTCATTAATGCATGCGTATCAAGTGAAAATGTTTAATGTCTGCTACATGTTGAATTTAATGCCCAGGGTTGATTGAGTGATTGAAAACAAGTAATTTGAATGCTATGCAAATTTTTTTTAATTTGAAACGAGAAATGTGGTCAAGAGATCAAACATACAAACATTATATATTTGATTTGTAACATTGCCATCTGTCTTTAGATAATGAACCTCGCCCAAATATCTGCAGCATTAGGGACCCCCACCTGTAAGGTAAATTATGGAGGATGCTAAAGGATGTAATTTATTGCCTAAACCAAAGTGAGCAAATGTTGCTGAATTTATTTTATTTCTTTTTTAACTTAATTATGTATTTCTATGTATTTTATTTTAATTTTCTTTTATCTCACCTGGTTCACACTCCTTCTCCCATCTATTATCAGGAGTAGAGGTTTATCCTTTGTTTCCTGTTTAGGATTAGGTTTCTGGGTCCTAAATTTTTCTCATTCACATTCACTCCTAGTAGCCCCTTGCATCTTAGTGGCTTTATTGCCTTGTTTCGGATGAACTGATTGAACAAAAAAAAAACAAAAACACAAACAAACAAAACAAAAAATGTGTTAATTTATTTTAAATCTTTAAAGGGCTTGAGTTAACTACTTTGATTTTAATAATTTTTATGGTCATAATGCTGACTTGAGGAAAGAGTATTTCTTTTAAGGAAGGAGATATTTAAAAAGTCCAGATCATAAGTTAACATTTTGGCAAGAATTGATAATTGTACTTTCAAGAACTTCTGTCTAAGTTATTTTCTCTTTTGTAGCATTTTTGAGATTCAAATTTTGAAAACAATGTTTTTTCTACCATGTTACTTCTGTGTATAAATACAAAATAAAATCTTCACTTTTACCTTGATAAAGTTCCTCAGGGAATGAAACGCATTGCATTGTTTTCCTTGATTATATATATATATATATATATATATATATATATATATATATATATATATATATATTATATATACACATACATACATGAGTTATGAGTGACTGGTGTGTTTTAAAAAAAAACTAAATGTCTTAAAAAAATTCGCCTTCCTCTCTGCTGGGCGTTGATGGCCAAGGGTTAGAATCTACAACTAATACCAACTCGGTCAGGTTTGGTCCCAGCCTGAAGCGATCAGACAACTAGCAACACTAATGAGCTGTGATACAGTAAAACAGTTCTGTCTATGGATAACTATATATATATATATATATATATATATATATATATATATATATATATATATATATATATGGACATTAAAATCAAACAAAAGTAAAGAATAGTAACAAATTTTATAATTATCACCCAAAGAGGTAAAAAAAAAAAAAAAAAAAAAAAAAAAAAAAAAAAAAAAAAAGAAAAAAAGAAGCTTAATTGGCTTTCATTCCTCTCAAAAATTTTGCTATATTTCCCGGGAAAGAGCGATCAATATTAAAGATGGCATGTTCATAGATAATTTCTTATTACTATAAGTGTTATTTTTAGTGGGTACAAAAATGAAACAAGCAGATAGAGATTCATAGAAGTCCCAAGAAGAAATTTGTGTTCCTTAAATAGGTAATTCAGACCTTGCTCTATCAATACAGCTTCGTTGGCCGAATTGGTAATGGAACATTTTAACTATAGTGATTTGCCTGATGGAAAAAGGGATACAGGTTCGGTTCCTGTCGGAGGAATAATCTTTCTTTGGGAGGACTTCTCAATTAGGCCTGTTATTAATTTGCCCATTTAAGAATAAAAACAAGAAAATAGGGATAGCAATTCAAATACGTGTACCCACTAAAATAATCTCTATAGAAATTGTTGTAACCTAAGAAAGGTTACTGAATAGAATAATCAAATGAAGGTTGGTAATGAACGATAATACTTAGGACAAGAACAACACAGGTAAGATTCACCAGTGGCACATGGAAAAAGTAGTCAACTACAAGAAGTGAGTTAAGTGAATTCCACAATGAATCTCCAACTGCAGACTAACATACAGTATTTACTACTGTATTTATGTGAATGGGGTCATACCCATTATCGTCTGTAGGTATGCTACAACAGAAGTAATGTCGGATAAAAATATCTGAGTTTCTGGAATGAGGAATCATCATTATTTACACTCTGACTATTGTTTTCAACTTTTTTCTTATTATTACAATGTTTCTGTCATGTTTCTCTGGCATTCAAATGCTTGTCATTCTGGCTCACACTCAGTGACTTTCGAACTGAACTCTTTATTTAATTTACAGGGCTAAATGATTTTGTTCTGCTGCCCATATCTAGGGATATCTCGTTTTGTTTTTATTTAGTACTGCTCAGTGATACTGATAGATTTTTAACACTTAGCACACTGCATCATTTATAAATATTACTTTCTTTATAGGGAATCCCATCAAAATATAGTGTTTTCTATATTAATTCTATATATTTGAAATTGCAGTAGCTCTCAATTTCAATCAAGATTGTTTTAGGTGTTGCCATAGAAGGATATGGCTACACAAACAAGAAATTCAAATTTAACATTGGCAGGACTAACATTTTGCTTGGTGAAAATAGTCACCTACAGAGTGCTATAGTTAATGTAGTGAGTCCCTGTGACCTACATGTGGTGACTTGAGTGACTCCTCAAGAAATTCAATGGGTCCCAACTAAAATTTCTTAATAAATTGCAGTGTCTAACACATTTCCACTTACTTGACTCCCATGACAACTGAAAACAATGCTAATATATATATATATATATATAACAACCAACCATAACAAATATGTCTCTGTTAGTTAAAACATTTGCACTAATAGTTTAAAAAAATGTTTTATAATATATTTAACAATAAAAATAGAAAATGTTTAAAAAAATAAAATTATCGAAGCAAATTAAAATTATCCCATTAATGTCTATCGTATTTCATTTGACAAATGATTCATATTCAGTTACAGAAACATACTACTACCATAGATTAAATAAAGAGTTCAGTTTAAAATTACCCAAAGGTCATCCAGATTGACAAGCACTTGAGTGCAAATAATCCCTAAATTATAATAAAATTTTTCATTCTACAAGGTAACCAAAAAAGTTCTGTCTGATGTGGTGAACTTGCAAGGCAGTTCAATGTTTCCGATGAAACAGTTAGACTTCACCTGCACCGCCTAGGTAAGACGTACAAACTGAGCAAGTGAGTTCCACAAATGCTGTTGGAGGTCCACGAGGGACAACGAGTGGCAGCCTGCGTATTGCTGCTTTCTCGCCACTGTACCACATCCTTATTCAATTGAGTGCTTACCAGTGATGAAAAGTGGGTTCTGTACGAAACTCACAAGCGTTCCAGACATTGGTCGTCTCCTCAGGATGCTGTCCCTCACACTGCAAGACCGCCTATGCACCCACGCAAGATTATGCCTTGTGTCTGGTGGACAGGTCATCGAGTGGTTCATTATGAACTGCTACCAATGGGCCAAACGGTCACTGGAGACCAATACTTGAAGCAATTGAAATGTGTGCAACAGGCATTGTGCCAGAAGGAGCCAGCACTGGTGAATCGCAAAGGTATGCTTTTCCTTCATGACAACGCCAGGCCGCATGTCACGCGAGTGGTCAGGGATACCATACAGCAACTTGGGTGGGAGACTTTGTGCCATCCACCTTATTCACCTGACCTTGTGCCATCCGATTACCACCTCTTCCATTCCCTGGATAATCATCTTTGTGGGAAATCCTTCACCAATGACCAATGAAACAGACTTTCGTAAAGCCCTCACGGACTTCTTTGCGTCAAAAACCTCAAGTTCTACCGCAAGGGCATTGAACAGCTGGAGACACGTTGGCAGAAGGTGCTGGATGCTGATGGCGATTACTTCGAAGACTAAATATAAGTTACACATACTGTGAAGCATTTTCTTTTTTTCCTTTAAAAACAGACAGAACTTTTTTGGTTACCTGGTAGTATTTTTTTTAATCATTTCTCCCCAAGCAAGGCAATAAAGCTGCTAAGACACAAGGAGTTACTGATTGTTAGAGAATATGAGAAAAAATTCTATTAAGGAGAGAGAACAATAAAAAGGACAAGAATTAAACAGAAGATAACAATTGACATTTACGAGTTGGAGTTAATTCCAACAGAAAAAGTTTTTACTTATTAAAATCCTCTAAAAGTATATAATTATTCTTAGTAAATTTCCATGAATCTATAAAAGAAAGGGAATGATTATCAATATAGTCTCCTGATAAAATGTTCTGGATCAAATTATATATATATATATATATATATATATTTTGGGATCCAGAACATTCTATCATGAGACTGAATCAATAAATAGTTCTCTTTTATAGATTCATGGCAATTTAGATGTAGCACAAGCCTGAAAGTATGGAGCACCCAGTGAGGATTGAATTCAACTCATTACTCAGTCATAATTGATCTATCAAGAAGCTGGCTAACTATTGCTCAACATCGAAGTGCTCTAATGATTTTCTAAGCCTAGATGTGGCACACCATGCCAAAAGTGTGGAGCACCTAGTGATGGTTGCACTCACTACTCAGTCGTAATTGATCTAATGAGACAAGCTTGTTAACCACTAAACCATGTTGAAGTGCTTACTTTTATAGATTTATGATTAACTGATAAATTAATAAATCCCAAAGTGACTTATCTCTTGACCAACTCTAGAGTTTCATGTTACACTGATCATCAGGATCTGATAAATCTATTACCACTACAGTTATCTATCAAATACTTTATTGACTAAAATACTGCTAGCCAGGATTTGAATAAATTTTACATATTTTATTAAATATTATTGATTTGTATTATTATTGGCGGCATGGTGGAGTATTGAGGAATCAGAGAGTTAAGTTCCATACATTCACATATATGCTAATACCCTTGGGAAAGGCATGAATCCATTTCTTCTCCCTCCCAGCTATGGATAAATATCAAGACAGACTGGGCCCTTGGGTGGCAACCAGTTGAGGGGAAGGAAAATTTCTAAATTCAAAACCAGTCTGGGGAGAAGAGGGAGAAGAAGAGAAAAAAAGGAAAAGCAAAAAAAAAAAAAAGCAAAGAAACGTTATGCTCTTTCAACTTTGTGCAATCTAAAATAATTTATCAAATGAGGCCAAAGGCAAGAAATTGATTAGTATCATTTCAAATTTTGTAAATGGGACGATTATTATAAAAAAAAATCCAAAAAAAATCGTTTTTCTTGATTTGTGGCTCAAAAATATTTGACATGCATCAACAATTAAGATGTTAGTAAACAGTAAGTTTTTTTTTTTTTTATAAGACAAACACAAACTCTTTGTAGAAAATTTACTCCTATAAAGATTTTGTGAGAAACAAAACAATTCATAAGCAAGCATGCTTGCTACCCATGAAGAATAGCAAACAACCAAAAAGAAGTTACGATTTAATGGTGTGAATATTAGCATCTTGCATGCTGGCTTATTTGTAAAAGGATATGTTTTTTTTTTCTTTCTGCCAGACTTTTCAATAATCTGTGATACTTTGAGTAACTATTATTTTATTTTAATATTGGACTTTTGGGGTCAAATAATTGCACTGTTTTAATGGCAAATGAATGATGACAACTTGCATCTAACGGAATATCATGATGAATGAGGAGGCAGGGCAAATCTATTGCACGGCTTATCACAGGAAAGGATCAAGTAGCTGTCTAAAACTTTAATGAAAATAGATATCGACAATTCTTGACAAAACAGGATGAATGGTGAATGGGTCATGAAGTGCATCGGTTGTGACCTACTTACAAACTTAGAGAATATTGCACACCAGACAAACCACAATCTGCTGATAGAAAAATGAAACTCTCTCTCTCTCTCTCTAAATATATATATATATATATATATATATATATATATATATATATATATATATATGAATGAGATAATGATATATATTTTTTATATATCAAGAACAATATTGGGGAAATTGTATGACAAAGTGGAAAAGTTTACTTGTGATGCATTTCGATCTTCAGTACTTCATCAGACTAAGTTTGTTATGTTGGTAGAACTACTCATGCGCATGACAGAGTGCTGCTGGGAATTTTAGAATTTTTTTATCTAGCTGAATTCATTTAGAGTATTTTTCTTTTCGTCACTTTTGTAAATAGTCATTCCACACTGTGGTTATTAGATCTGCCAGGAATGGTGAAATGTTGAAAGGGCCGGGCTGCAAATTTACTGTAGATGATCTTGCAATTATGTCAACATTGTGATCAGTCTCACTATGGTAGGCACCCAACACATTTGTCGCATTATTTTGAAAAATGTCCCTTTTGTGTTCATATAATCTTTTATTTAAATAATATGTCACATGCGTTGGTTGCCCACTGTAATGAGACTGACCACAATTTTGACATAAAAAAATGATAGTCTGATCAAAGGAGAAAATAATTCATTACAATGTAACTGTCTAGAGAGTACCTTAATTGAAAGGTCATCTACAATAAATTTTCACCCTGCTCTTACATTTGACTGTTCCAGGCAGATCTTCTGATATCACAGCGTGGAATACCTACTTACAAAAGTGATGGAAATAAAAATACTCTAAATGAATTTGGCTAGATAAAAAATTAAAAAAAAATTCTAAAATTCCCATCACCCCTTGTCCGTGTGCATATGTAGTCCTACAATAACAAATTTAGTCTGATGAAGTCCTGAAGGTTGAAATGCGTCACAAGTAAACCTTTTCCACTTTGTCATACAATTCCCTTATATATAGGCATGTGTGTGTGTGTGTGTGTGTGTGCGTGCATGTATGTATGTTATACATAAATACTTATGTATATAAAGAATAAAAAGAAAAGGAAAGAAGGAAAGAAAGAGAGCCAAAGAGAAGTGTTGTTTTGCTTGTTTTTCTTCTTTATAAATCTGAAAATGAGTTAATGTTCATTCAGAAAGAATTTATCATACATTGGCACCAGTAATCGGCTTGTTGAGATGAAGAAAACTCGTGTCTTGTAGACAAGAAAAAAATCTAGTACAGACCACAGGAACACAGGGAGCATTTCTGGAAAAAAAATAATTAAAAAATTAAAGATGACATAGACAATGTGACAAAGATTAATTGCTATTTTTTTTTCATAATAAAAAAATTAGTATTTAATTATTGAGGAAAAACTCAGGTTCAAGTGGCAGGAAGCCTATTCACTATTCCAACAGTCTTCTCGGTATTTTAACTGTTTTCAGTAACAATCTCTCATAGATGGTTCCAACTCTTGCTTTAATTTAGTATTTTTTTCTCATGCTATTCTGGACTATACCCAGTGCTCCAATAAGGAGTGGTATGACTTTCGCCTTCATGCTCCAAAATTTTTTCAGTTTCTTATTAAATTCAATATACATATTTATTTTTTTCACATAGTGCCTTTTTCTCTTTATAGATTTTCATTTTTCTGTTTATAATTCATTAAAATAATTACATTAAAAATATTTAAAGATAAAAAGAATTAAAAACAAATTTATATGTTATTGTTTTTTTTTAATTTAATAGTTGTAGTTCTTTACACACGCACACAAAATAATGAATTTACCCAGAGAGTAAAACTACACACACACACTTTTTTTTTATGAAAGTATTTATTTATATATATATATTTGATATTTCAGATCGGCCTCAATCTTTCTTCAGAAATAACTTGGGTATTTTAAATCTTTATAAATATTTCAATAGTTAAACATTTTTTTAGATATAGTTAAATTTTTTTTTTTTTTTCTTTTAAAACAACATTTAAAATATTATTACAGTTAGATTTACATTAAGAATATTCGAACACAGTGGCGTTCCATGTCACGTGACGTCCATATCTCGCGACAGACGCTACTTGTAAACAAACAGTTATTTTTGAAAAAAGATTGAGGTCAATCTGAAATATCAAATATATATATAAATAAATACTTTCATAAAAAAAACATTATTATGTTTTTAATTTGCAACTTTTCCTATATATATATACATATTAAGAAAGTATACATGGCTTCTCATTATGCTATATATATATATATATATATATATATTATATATAAACTCTGGGTAAATGTTTGTGACATAAAAACAAATTTAAACTTCTATAATATAGATTTTACTTTGTTAGTTTTTAATTTTCTAACTCTTCCAACATTGAATATATAACTATTTCTAATGTTTATATTTCCATTTTTTCACTATATTAATTATATCTTATAATTGTCCCCTGTTCTAAAAACTCTATCTTTTTATCACTTCCACCTCGTCATCTATATTTTTTGAAAATGTTTTTTAGGTTTTTAAATATAACTTTGCATGGTTTTTTTTTTTTTTTTAATATAACTTTATTTAATTTATCTTTAAAGTTAAAAATGTATAATTTATTTTATCTTATATTTTTAATTAAATTTTATTCTTTAATGTAAAATTTATTTTAAATATATTCTTTCTTAAATTTAATATAAATTATCTAAATATGACTTATTTTTAATCTTTTAAATATATCTTATTTTTAAGTATAATTTATTGTTTTTTTAAGTAGGAACCTACTTTTATATATATAATTTTTTTTTTTTATAAAGCTCCCTTTTTGGTCCTCTTTTAGCTTCAAATTAACACTTCATTCTTCATATAACCCCAAATTAATGTCATAAGGTTAATATCTGGGTTAATTTTATAAAAGCTCTTCCCTTTAAGACTAATACCTTTCACTCTCCCCTAACCACTTACTGAAACATTGAAATGGATAAATTCTGTATCAACTTTTCAACGGCTGTCAAAGTTAAATTTCTAATTCTGACATGAACTCTGTCTATACACCAGGGTTGAATAAGACTGATGTAGTTTTCATTGGTTGAAATAGATCTATCTCTGCCCCATATGAGGTAATTTTGGATTTTGTTGTGTAATACTATATCTCAACATCTTTTGTTAAGTCCTCATGAAGATTTCCACATGTGTGTCTTAAAATTTAAATACATTACCCGCTTCCCAATTATTATTGTTATACTCTACTTTCAGAGTCGGTCTTTTCACCCTCAAGTTTTGTAAACATTTTAGAACATTCTACCATTTTCATAACTTGTTAATATTTAGTAAATTTTATGTGTTCAGTTTATTACTTAATAAAACCATCCCCCACTTTGTGACTAGCAGAATCTTATATTTATACTAGTTTACCCAGACTGTCAAAATGAGATTTGATGTTCTTAATATTGTTAGGTTTTCATGTGTTAGTTTTTAAATACATTTTCCAACTATTAATATGCAGTAATATTAGGGGAGCAGTTTATTACTTAATAACAATAGAAAACAAGTCCCCCCCCCACTTTATGTCCAATAGAATCTTATATCCATACTAGTTTACCTATTCTCTCAAATTGAGATTTTGAGACCTTGCTATTATTATTATTAATAGGTTTTCACATCTGAACCTTTAAAAATATTTTTCCAGTTACTAATATGTAGTAATATTGGGGGATCAGTTTATTACTTAATAACAATAGACAACCTATCCTCCACTTTATGTCCAGTAGAATCCTATATCCATACTAGTTTATCCATGTTATCAAAATGAGATTTGATGTCCTTACTATTATTATTATGTTTTCACATGTGAGTCTTTAAATAAATTTTTCCAATTATTATTGCAGTATTCTGCTTTATCATGGAGTCAGTCATTTCATTTCCCTGCGTTGTAAACATTTTTGAACAGTCTGCCACTATCATAACAAAGACCTTGTCACATGGGAGATAACTCCAGTACAACAAGAAGTTACAGCAAAAAACAAGACAAAAAACTCACAAATACATTTGGTATATCACATATCTTTTAAAGCCATGAATAGAATTTTTAATTAAAAATATCTTATTACTATAAACTTTTATTTATTTTTTAAAATCATTTCACCTCAAGCAAAGCAATAAAGCCACTAAGACACAATGTGTTACTGAGTGTGAAAAAATATGAGAAAAAAAAAACACGTTATTAAGGAGAGAGAATAATAAAAGAAGCAGACAGAAGTTAACAATTGACATTGCATTTAAATTTTTCAGGCACTTTCCGACCGTTGCAACATAGCTTTCCTATGCCTTTTTGATAAATATTTTCATGGTAATTGTTCTGATGAATGTTTCCATATTGGTATCTTTATAAATTTAAGTGCAGCAATAGATTGGCAGCTAGGTTTCATCATTTTACTATTGAACTGGTTAGATGGAACTGTAAGTTTTATGCTAACAGTTTCTTTTCTCACACTTCTCATTTGTGGAAATCACTTCCAGCTTTTTGGCTTCCAGTCTACTTTGACTTTCAAAATTTTAAATGCAATGTCAATCACCATCTTCTGTCTCCTTGAATCCCATTCTGTTATTGTCCTCTCTCTCTATCTATAATAATGTTTTTTCAGATTCTTTTACTCTCAATAACCACTGCGTCTTAGTGGCTTTTTCACCTTGCTTGGGGGCAAAAATTATTTTACAAAAAAGCATCAATCAGTATTTAATTGCAAAAGCAAAAGAATAAATAAAATGCATGTTGATGCATGCAACATGGTCTCAACATTTATGGCTATATCCCATTATAGAAGGACTTCTTTTTTTTAATCATTTTGTTTCAAGCAAGGTGGAAATACAAGGGAGTGAAAGTGAAAGAGAAACCTGAGTATAGGGAGGATTAAGGAAAGGACAAAAGACGAACAGGATTTAAGAAGACAGAAGATGATGATTGATGTGGCATTTAAATGCTTGAAGATTGTAGTTATCAGAGAAGCAAGTAAACAGAAGGGAATTCCACAAACAAGAAATGTGAAAAAAGCTGTTAGACTAAAGGTGGTGGTTGCATTTAGCTATTTCAACAGTAAATGAAAGGGACCTAGATGCCAATCTAATAGCATACATAAATTCATGCAGTCGAGGCACCAGGAAAGAAAAAAGGCTTGTCAGAGCAGTTGCCATGAAAATATTTGTAGAAAAGACAGAGGGAAGCCACATTGGTAAGAAAGTGACTACCAGGTCAGGATCAATTGTATTTTAGATCCTTCTTTGGATTTTGTCAAGAACCTCAAGATGAATAGCAGGAAAACTGGATCAAATATGGCAGCAATATTCAATACATAGATGAATGGTAGATTGGCAAATGTGCAAGATGGATTCTGACAAGAAAAGTTTTCTGGCATGATACAATGACCCAACTTTCCTTGTAGCAGATGCAGCTATTGATTCAATGTAGTTGCTCCACTTCAAATCAGTTGAAAATGTGCGGGCCAAGAAGGCATAGACTCCATAAATCTAGCATCAGCCATGTTGATGGCAGGCAGAAAGAGGTTCTCTACGGTGGTTAAATGAAAGCAGTTTTGCTTTGGAAGTGTTAAAATTTACAAGCCATTAATTAACTAACGGGCATAGTCATAATTACAAAGTTTATATATAAATGTAAATAAGTAAAGACTCTTTCTGCATCACTAATAAAAAAGATGGAAACATTTTTAACATATTCAACATTACGTAAAGTCCTGTTCAAATGTGCTTTACATCAGTTTGCAGTGTGATGGCACTGAGTAATATGAGGGTTGATTGATACAAAGTCTCCAAACATATACTATTGCTAATTGTGCAAATAGAAACATTTTTTAACATATATTCAGCAATACATAAAGTCCTGTCAAATTGCGCTTTGCATCAGTTTTGCAGTGCGATGACATTGAGGAAAAAGAGTTCATTAATCATGAGTAATTATGTCAGAGTTACATGTATCTTCATTAATTGTAAATGCAATCAAAATGCATCAACTGTCATTTTCTGTCTCCTTCAATCCTGTTCTATTGTCCTCTTTCCTTAATGTTTCTTCTCAGATTCTTTCACTCTCAGTAACCACTTCCATCTTGGTGGCTTTATCGCCTTGTTTGGCAATGTGGTATGTGATATGAATGGAAGTAGTAAGAAATGGAGATAAGGATGATAAATAAGCATTGATCCTTGACCAGAAAAGGTTATGACTGAAGTGTTCAGGGAAGCAACCATGTAAGAATCTGATCTACAAATTAGTTGTTCTTTGGAGGGGGGGGGAGAGAAACTGGCTGAGTGAAACTGTCTTCTGACATTTTGGAATACGGAGGAAGCGAGGATGATTCAACTAAAGTGGAAGTAACGCGGCATCTCCTAGCAGCAAAGGTCTGAACTGGTGGAGTTGAAAAATGGAGCTTCCATGAACATTTGGTATAGAAATACTGATAGATTTGTGATAGGCTTGCAACATTATATTTGCAGTTAAGAAGTTGTAGAGTGGAAAATAATTCTTTGACCCCTAACCTCACAAGTACATGCAACAATTTCGAACTCTAACAAGATTTGAAAGTGAGTATTAGGTAGTTTAAGCCCAAATATGGCTGCAATAGTTCATTTTTTATTTGTCTAATATAACTCTTGTAAGGATAAAACATGGCATATTTAATATTTAGTTGTATTTTCAGTCAAAGTGCCATATGTGATAGACGCCTGGACGATCATGACTTTTCCAATTTATGATTGACTAGGCAGGAGATTTTCCCAGCAGTAGGTTGTTGTTACTTTCTGCAGTAGACTGGTTGCCAACCAAGGCTGTAGGACCCAATCTGTCCTGCTATTCAACCCATAGTTCAAGAAGAAATGGATTCATGGCATTCTCAAGGATATTTACGTGTAGGTAAATGTAACAAACTCAACTGGAATTCGAACATGGCTTTTCAATTTTCATTCTGAGTTGATATATACATATACCACAATGCACATCCTGTATTTTACAAAAAAAAAAAAAAAAAAAAAAAAAAAAAGGAGTTTTCAGAAATTCTGAAAAATTACTTTTTTTTTTTTTTTAAATTTTAATTTTTTATTTAAGTGACATAAGATTTGGACTAATACTTGTCCCACTTAATTTTTGTGCAAGAATTAGTAACTGAGTTACTTAAATGCTTGCTTTGGGTTTAATAAATAGAAAAGAAAAACATTTAATCAGTTCAAACTCCACTCCAGTCTTTTGTACAGGAGTAGAGGCTTATCCCTTGTTTCCTGTTTGGAATTGGGTTTCTGGTTCCTTCTAAAGTCTACTTCAACTCTGTACTCTTATTTCTTCACCTCGAGTGGCTCTTGGGCCTTATATTGGGTGAACATTAGTGTAAAAAAATAATAAAATAAAATTAGTAGGAATTTTCAATACAGTATAAAATAACATTTGGTAATTCTGACATCAGTTGTGGAATTGATTCAGATTTAGTCAAATTGATTATCTAACATTATTGTAAAAACTAGTAAGAGAAAGAGATTTGTTTTTCTCATGGCTTACCAACCCTTTATATTGTTATTTAAAGCCAAAATATATTTAAGGTTGTAGGAGGTTGCTTACAGCACCTGGTGTTCCCTAGTAGTCCCCATCTAAATATTGGCCATGCTTGGCACTGCTTAACTTTGGTGATCGAACAAGAACCTGATAAGAAGACTAGTAACAACACAAGACACAATCTCTCATAGATAAACTTATTGCTTATTTTAAACTATTGTGAAGTTATTTACAGGCAGAATATTGTCCTTGTCTTTGTTAGTGTTATCACAACATTTTGGCCATTGTATCCTCTGGGTTTCACCAGGTGAATGTTGATTTGTGAAACCTACAGGGAATTTTGAATTTAACCCTATATTTAATCTATGGGGATAGATTGTTCTCATCCCACTGCCCATGTCAAGGGATATGTCATCTAGTTTTTATTTTAATAATGCTCAGTTATTGCTCTCCCCATTTTCCACTGTGTCCAAGTACACACTACCTGGCTAAACTCACAATTACTATGTCACCAAATTCACAAATCAACGCCTTAATCCACTAAACTATTGTCACATGAGACAATTCTCGGTGGAGAACTTGGAGCTCTAAACTTAACCTGAATGCTGATCAGTGCTGTCTCTGCTTGTCATACTTGACTGCACTCACTGAGGCTTTCACTTTTGTTACAGCTGTTGAAGATCTGTTGTCTTTCTTTCATTATGTGTGGCTCCCATATCGTATTTATTTTTATGCTAGGCCTACTAAGGAGATCTTCGTAGCTTAGCATATGCTTTCAGACATCTAACTCTCCAGTATTTCCTAACTTGTCCAGTATTTTCACTTCATTCCACAGGGGCTGCTGACTACCCTTTTCCCTCCATACATGATCAACCATGCCTGATTTCATTGTTGCAAACCTTCACTATGGCTTTTCTGCCAGCCTTATTTTTATTGTGGAGTTGACTAAAAGGACTGACTTTGTAATTAGGAGTGTTAATAAATTTAAACACATGGGGGGGGGAGGGGAGAAGAAAATAATGTATACTTACTGTCAGGTAATAAAAGACTGACCGTTTCATCTTGCTAAGGGTTCTGTTGTAATAAGTAACGATCACAGATACTTTTGACAGCCATTTGCCCAAGTCGACCAGCTTCACGGCTAATATGTTTGATCTCTTCAATATTGTTGCTCTTCACTGCTAAGAGGTAGGCGGTTTTCAGTTTACCCAGAAGGATGTAAGCATTTATCTACAAACATAAAATAGGAGATAGTATTGTTTAAAAACAACTTTCTTTTGTTCTAAAGAAATTTCAGCAGAAAATGTGTTTCTTTTCATAATATATAAGGATAAAAAATAAAAATAAAAATAGAGGGTCAGTTTTTAAATTAAAATCAAAAAACACATATCTCAATGTTATATCTGTATAAATTATTGTATTATTTTTCGATTTAAAATTGCAAGTACTGGTGTGTACTATTTATGTACTGATATACCATATATACTTGTGTATTGTGTGATCCCCAAATTTTTACTTATAAAAAATGATTTCATCATGTATCTCGTGTATCAAAAAAAGTAAAAGAGAGTGATAAAAGTAGCATTAGTGTTGTGGCCTTGTTAGGGCCAGAAATAAACATATGCAAACGTGAGTTTTACACCAAGAATGTTCAGTCCAACCGTCAGCTGACTACTGGAAACTTCCCTCCTCAAAAAGACAGCACCTGCTCCTATTTATAGCTGGGAGAGTCTATGCATGCATGGGTAAATTACCATAACAGTAATACTATACTCCTTGCATAAACACATACAGCCATAATCAACTGAACAAGAAACAGCTAAACATCTTGTAAATGTAAACAATGGAAAAGATGCATATTTGCTGTTTGTATTTTATAATACGATACTAATATGTGAATATTACATGCATTATTATTGGATACAATTAAGTAAAACATCAGTTTTATCAAACTCACTTTCATTTTGAATACAGCTGTACTTTTTATTATAGTAAATGGATATATAGTTTGGTCAATAGCGTAGCCAGGGCCAGTAGTACATAAGCTAATTTTATATCTACTGTATGATGCGATCTCCTTAAAATCATTTGAAGTTTTAAACTGGTTACTTTGTCAACAAATGGAGGAATATGAAGCCACAACCCCACAGCATGGAATTATCACCAAAAAAGTATGTAATTTGTATAATAGGCTTTTGTTGTAAGATTAATGTTACCAAAACATGACAGATCTTGTATACTCTCTTTATTAATTTTTTTTTAATTTATTTCTGTGAATTTCCTGTCTTCATGACAAAAGACATTTAATTAGACTGATTCCCAAAGAAAAAATATTGTTGACATCATAAATATTGTCAATTGGACCTTGAACTACTGCTAGTCACAATGAACAGATGTCCTTTGGAGAGGCACTGTGTCTTGAGTGATTATTAAGGCCTAAACTCACACCTGACCTCAAGTGGAATTTATACATATGAACCATTGCTAAAGATGCAGGTAAAATGTTTGGATTCCTGTAACTGCTCCAGTAAATACCTGACCCCACATGCTATCCTCTACTTTTACAAGAGCCAGATCAGGCCGAGAATGGAGTACTGTTGCCATATTTGTGCAGGAGCTGCATAGACTGCACTCTCCATCTTTGATAGAGTCTCTGAGTACTTGTGGCTGACAAATTATTTTTCACCCTCCAACATCTCTCTCAGAGGCAGGCTGTGGCAAGCATCTCGCTGCTCTATCACTACTTTCATGGAAAATAATCAGATTAAATACATTCTTTGGTTCTGACAAGCCTAACCTTCATGGCAAGGACCAGTTATGCCCCTTACATTGTAGCACCCCAACCCACATTCCCTTAATGTTCCATTGGTGAGAATTAAGTTCCACTTGAACAGCTTTTTTCTGTGAACCACTGCTCTGTGGAACAATCTTAACCTGTTCAAGTCTAGAGTTAACTGTTACCTTCCCCTCCTATCCATATGTTGTAATGGAATGTCCAACACTTCCTATTGCCTATGTGAACAGACTATATCAGTAGCTATATGTAGTGAGCACACAATATAGCTAAGGGCTACTTACCTGGCACATGTCAGAGGGTATCCTCCAGATGAGGCTATGCCCAAAGGGCAGAGTCTTGTCTCAGGAAACTGACTCCATTATTATGTGGTCTATAGGGAATTTTTGCTCAAGCCTATGGGCTCGGATACCCTACTTTAAAATTTGGCCTTGTGCTACATCTTGCTGCATGGGGCAGTGGGTAAATAATTATACCTAGGGGCTTGCTTCGGGAATTACTAGCCTGCCGCCCAATTCCCTGTCTTTCAGTAGTGTATTCTCTTTTACAATAAAACTCTTCTTTCATCTACATGCATGTTGTTGTTCTTTCACTAGAGTACCACCTTTGTCTGTTTGTAACCTCTTTGAGGATAAAACACCATACAAACTGCCCTCTACTCTGAGTGGCCACAGGCTTTGTACAGGGTGAACCTTATTGTAAAAAAAAAAAAAAAAAAAGCACCTTTCGTAAACAATTGTTATCAACACCTGCCTATTTTGTGTTTTATTATCTATTGTGCTTATTGCATTCCTTTGCAATCTTGCTCTATCAAATAAGAGGTATTTTAAGCTGAATAAACATTTCTGGTTTGGTTTGGTTTACAGCATATCAGTCTCAATGCCGACAAGATTTTTATTGCTGGTGGTAATTGTTTTGACCTCAAACGATCACTGTTGCCACTTTTGTCTATGACAACGTACACTTGCTTGAGACTTTGTCAATGGCAACGTAGTAGAGCTTTGTAATTGCAGATACCAATTATAATACGCTGATGAACAATACTGGTGTCAGATGCCTTCGGATAATACTTGTACTAATAGTATTCATATAGTGTTCTACGGAATCAGAATTAACGTTGAGTTTAAACAAGTGAATGAGCCAATTGGAGTAAAGTGCCATGCAGATTTAAATTTGCAACTATCGATTTTTTTTGCATGCATGTCAGTCAGCTGTTGGCTCTCACTCTGGCCAATAGAATCTTCCTGTCTATTCGTGGCAGCCAGCTATAGGCTCTCACTCTGGCCAGTAGAAAATGGCCGCAAACTACATGAAAACTGCTGTAGAAGCATGAAAAAAAATCAATTATTTCCACTATCGATGGGAGTTGGGAAATGCAAAGTCGGTCTTGGCCTTCTCCATAACTTGGAGCATGTGCATGTAAATTTTGGTGAAAATCTGTCGAAAATTACGGCCATGCATTTGTTACACACACACACACACACACACACACACACACACACTGCCTTTTAGAGATAGAGAAGAGAATAGTGGTCTCTAGTAATAGAAGAAAGACTATAGAAATGGGACTTCCTCTATATATGCGTTTCCTCTATGGTCACATGATCTACTTAGTTCAACAATGACATCACCTGTTTGTTCACTGGCGATCTATGTTCACACACAAGTGTCAGCAGTGACACTTTATTCCTATAGAACAGTAAATTTTTTTTTTTTTTTAAAATGTATTGTTTTTTTTTTCTTTTTTTTTTACAAAAATTTGTTGCTGGTAATATTTTTTTTTTTTTTACAAAGCATTTCTGGTATTAAAACCTGTTTTTACACTTTCATTTGATGTCATTCCTGGGAAGGCAACAGTCGATTCAGCAATAATAAGACTGAGAAAATAAGAAAACACTCACCTTATTCGAATCTGCCTTCATGCAGTCGATGAGGCTTCCTGATTCTTTAATTTGCGACTAGGAAATGACAAAAAAAGAATTACAGAAAATGATTATTTTTTAACATTTTTAAAAAATTGAGATATTTCTCATTTTAGACATTTTGAGTGTTTAGATGTTTAGGACTTCAAATGTTATTTTTAGCTGATACTCGTATTTGAGTAGATAGTCCATTTTTTTTTAAACGCTGTTTAACAGAGCTTCTATTCAAACATGGGTATCCAGTAAAAATGTTTGAAGTAATAAAAATGCTGGATTAAAAAATAAAATCCATTAATTCTTGGGAAATTTTTGTGATTTGAATTATACATTTAAAGATTAGTTTTCATGAGGTTTTTCCTTTTAATCTTTTTTACTTCTTTTCTGTTTTCAGCCAACCGAGTGTTTTTCAGTTCCTTTGAGTTTTTGAAGCATTACCATTTCCATACATTAGTTCACTTGTAAATGAGAGTGAAAATTACATTTATAATTTATGGGAATGTAAAAAAAAAAATAACAAAAAAAAAAAAAAAGCAAAATACTGTATCTATTTTTGCTAGGATGGTCATATGATTAAAATGCTCATCTCAACATGTTAAAATCAAAACCTGTTTTCAAAAAAGGATTTTTTTTTTTATTATAAAGCTGGAATAAGTCCTAGAGATTAGAGTATTAGACTAGTGAGGGTTTTGGTCTTAATAGTAAAATGGATTTCATACTTTAAACGCTAACAAATTTAATTAAAGAAAAGGGAAAAAAAAAAGGTGGAGGGAAAAGGAAAAAAAAAGAAAGAAGGGAAAAGACAAAAAAAAAGAAAGAAGGGAAAAGACAAAAAAAAAGAAAGAAGGGAAAAGACAAAAAAAAAGAAAGAAGGGAAAAGACAAAGAAAAAAAGAAAAAGAGAAAAGAAAGAGGTAAAAGGAAAAAAAAGAAACTTTCATTATCCAAATTTAGCTGCTATTGCCCCCTCTCTATAAATTCTCTTGTCTTCTCCCCACCATACAAATCCAGTTGCTCTTGCCCATCTCTCCCCCATACAAATTCAGTTCCTCATATCTCTACTCATCCCCTCTCCCTGCCAAATTGCTTATTTCATTAAACTAAATTCAGCTGCTATTGTTTCACATTCATACTAATTGATTTGCACTTACCTCACTAAACGTATGCCTTTGGTCAGCAATTCCCACCATACAGGCATCTATGACTGCATCACACATCTTACTGTCACCAAGTTTCATAATTGTAA
This sequence comes from Acanthosepion pharaonis, assembly GCA_903632075.3. NCBI lineage: Eukaryota > Metazoa > Mollusca > Cephalopoda > Sepiida > Sepiidae > Acanthosepion > Acanthosepion pharaonis. The sequence continues at coordinate 2,453,752 of CAHIKZ030001247.1, forward strand.
TCCAGTTGACCAAATACTTGATGTCATCATAACGGTGTAACTTGACCAACCCACGGCCGGCATGACAAAAGACAGTTTTCTTATCCAGCTTGTATTCCTAGAAAGAAGAAAATAATTGTCAGAAAACGATCGTCTGATTTTTTTCTTTTGTTTTTATAGCCGATGATGCCTGCCCACAGATGAGGTAGGATGTATAGATTAAATGCAAATGTTCAATGCAGGAAACCAGCACCTTACATACTAGTAAAATTGGTGCAACACAATCTTTCTTTGGTTGAAAATAACTGGAAAAAAAATTGCACTACTGAAATTAAGTAAACTTTTACTCTTCAATCAAATGACCAGGAAATTCTTTTTTTTTTTTTTTTTTTTGAAAAATGACGTTCACCTTATACAAGGCCCAAGAACCATTTGAGGTAGAGGGTTACAGAGTTAGAGGTACAGTTTATATGAATATGTAGAGAAGATAACGGTTAACACTAGACTTTAACAGGTTAAGATTGAAGTGATTAGGAAGCATCCCCTTGGGAGTTGATTCCACAGAATAATGGTTTGTGGGGAAAAAAGCTGCTTGAGTGGAACTTATATCTCACCAATGAAATACAAAGGGAATGGGGGTGGTTCACTATAATGTATGTGGCATGGCGGGTACTTAGCCATGAAAGTTAGAACTGCTGAACTAAGGAATGTAGTTAATCTGAACACTTTCTATGGAAATAGTGATAGATCAGTGAGAGGCTTGCAATGTTTCATCTATTGGAGAGGTTTTGAACTTTATTGAGACTGGGGAGTGAAAATTGGGCAGCTCCTATGAATATATGGCAGCATTACTCCAATTTTGGCCTGACCTGGCTCTTGTAAAGGTAGAGGATAGCAGGAGTGGGTAGGTACTTACTGGAACGGTACAGGGAGCCAACCATTTTTTGAGCATCTTTAATGATAGACTGTAGGTCTGGGCTGAGCTTAAGTCCCAATAGGCTTAAATCACTTGGATTTAATAAATAAAAAAAAATACAAAGTCATTTGAGAAGTGTTATTTTTAGGACATATGAGGAAAGAGAGCTTGGAGAATCTGACTCTCACAGGACACAAGAGGGACAGAAGGAAACAGTGAGTAACCTACCTAAAAAGATCAAAGGACTGGGAATGATGGTATAAAGACAAGCCTGACATTTTTTTTCTTTCATACTTTTGATTAGGTAATAAAGGGCCAAGAGCCATTTAAAGTAGAGGGTCATTGAATGAGATTGTAAATGGCGTTTACAGCAAAGTTATAAAAGATAGCTGTGGAGACCCATGATGGCATATAGGGACACTGCACAAAGACAAAAAATGAGGACTTGTAATATTTTAGGTCGTTTTATTTTCATTTATAAAAGAATTTTAGATGAAGATAAAATTGACAATAATTGATTAAAGAAAGAAAAGAAAAAAGAAAAGAAAAGAAAAGAAAAAAGAAAAGAGAGAAAAAAGAAAAGGGAAAAAAAAGAAAAAAAGAAAAAAAAAGAAAAAAAAGAAAAAAAAAAAAAAAAAAAAAAAAAAAAAAAAAAAAAAAAAAAAAAAAAAAAAAAAAAAAAAAAAAAAAAAAAAAAAAAAAAAAAAAAAAAAAAAAAAAAAAAAAAAAAAAGAAAAAAAAGAAAAAAAAAAAAAAAAAAAGAAAAAAGAAAAAAAAAGAAAAAAAGAAAAAAAAAAGAAAAAAAGAGAAAAGTTTGCTTCAGCTTGAGCTGAAAAGTAACAAGGAAATCTCATTGACAATATTTATATTCAGACTATTGCCCTCATCTTTGTTGTTGTTATCACATCATTTTGGCTGTTGAGCTCTCTGACCTTCAGAATGTATATTGATCTGGATAATCTACAAGGAAATTCTGTATTATGCTTAGACATAGGCAACTGAATGAGAACAGTCTATCCCCCGTAGATTAAATAAAGAGTTCAGTTCAGAATTCCCTGTAGGTTACCCTGATCAATATATACCTGAGCAACAAATATGAGGACAATAGTGTAAATAATGGTAACTCCTCATCTGAGAAATTCAGACAGAATAAAGGGAAGGTAATCTTACCTTAATGATTTTTAAAGCAATTTCAAAACCTTTCTTTCGGTCATCATCACAACTATCACAGCTCATTAGCACCTGGAGAAACAAACAAACATTTCAAAAGGAAAAAGAAAACCACATTTCTTTCTTACTTTTATTAAATTTTTAATTACTTATTATTTTTTCCAACTTCAAAAAAAAAAAAAAAAAAAAAAATTACAACCTGTTTATGTTATGTCTAAATTGCACAAGAATCAGGCTTACGGAGGGGTTTATTTCTCTGTAGGAGGATGTAATCCCTGGCAAGTATTTAGATGGGCTTTTGTCTGCAAAATCTTTGCCACGGATAGAACATTGCAAGCCTATTCGTATTTCCATGGCAAGTGGTTAGAGGATCTGAATCAGCAAGTTGGACTATAAGATGAGTGGTTTACAAGGGTATTTGGAAGGCTACCAACTGCAACTCAACCAAATCATATTAGTGTTCAATATTAAACTTTTGGTCAACAGCCCACAAGTCATAAAAAACAATTCATTGGATGCTGTGTAATTAAATAATTTTATATGGTGACCCTTACTGCATAAACTGTATTTTGGTGTGTTTCTAAATTTATTCTTTTATTAGCTTAAAAGTCCCCCTATCAGGTGGCATTTAAGCTAGCTCTTGTGGAAGGCTCTTGATTGGGCCTTCATCACAATAGGTAGGGAGGAGTAGATGTGATAGGCAACAATAAACTACAGAAGAACTCAAAATTGATCACTGCATTAATATTTAAGCTTACCTTTTATAAGTTCAATGATAATTCTTCTGCCACCACTTAATTTAAAGACAATTTGATGTATGGAAGTCCTTACTTTCTGTACAAACAATTATTTTTATTTCATAGGTGACTTTTGTGGGATTTCACAATTAATTTCAAATTTATTTCTAAATTTATTTTCAAATTATAAAAACTATTATTGTGCAAAAAAAATTTGTTGCAAAAAAAAAAAAAAAAAAAAAAAGTAAGGAAAACTTGGAAATCCAAAATTTCAGAATTGTGGGATATTTTTAATTTGCTCACGGAGTTGGCCTGATTCCAAAATGGTATGATATGTTTTGCTAGTAAAGGAGTTTAGGAGTAAAAAGGGTGACACAGTGACATTTGCATTTATTATCTAGATGATTTTTATAAGCTTGTAAATAAGATAGAATAAATTCCAACCTGTTTATAATAGAAGTGAAAGAATTAACAATTCCAATATATGAAAAGCTTTGTTGTTCACTAGATATTCATACCATTATAAAACAAATTCTGAAGAGGTTTTAGTATTCAAAGAAGCATCCACGTGGGAGTCTGTTCCACAAAGTGGCAGTTATTGGGAAAATTTCTCATTATTTTGGGTGGAAATGTGGGTGATTTGACTCCGTAGAAGTGGCATGGTCTGTCCTAGATGTAAATGTCTGAACTGGTGGAACTAAAGGATGGAGGTGTGTTGAAATGTGTTACAAAAACCAAATAAAGAATTTTGTCTCTCTCCTACTGTCATAGCGACAGACACAGTCTCCACTTCTGAGATGAACTGCCCTCCTTCTCATTCTAGCCCTTTACATAGAGCTTGATAACTCGCCCATGCAAAACACCAACAAGCCAGCTACCAATCACAGTTTTCGCGCCTGCCCACCTCCACTTGCTTTGGGGGGTGTCAAGTTGACCGACCAACTCATTACAGGAGGTAATCTGAACATTTGCCATGGAAATAGCGATAGACTTTTATTGTTACCTCTGTGGATAAGAGGCAGCAGAGTGAAGTTCATTTGAACATTTGCCAGGGAAATAGCCATAGGCTTGCAACGTTGTGTTTATGGCAAAGAGGTTGCAGACAGTAATTCATCAAATCATTTGCCATGGAAATAGCAATGGGCTTGCAACGTTCTGTCCGTGGCAAGGAGGTTGCAGACTGGATGTAAAAGAAAGTACTTACCATAGTGACAAGGTCAATGCGCACCTGCGTATTTCCAAACAACGTTGGTGGCCCATACTTATGAGAGGCAACATGGTTGACCGCTACATTAGCAGCTGAGCTGTCAGCTCTGTTCAGGCAGGTCTCAAGAAATTTGGTCACTTCAATTTGCAAATTGATCCGGAAAATTTGCCTGAAAAAGAGAGATTAAAAAATATATCTATGAACATAGACACATTTATTATATATTTAATATATAATCTATTTAATATAGACACATTCATTTTTGCACAAAGTCATCTACAGAAATTATTCACTGGTTTACAATTTCCCAAATATTAACATTTATAAAATCTGGGGGATTAATTTATTACTTAATACAAATGAAAACTGATCTCCCACTTTATGTCCAACAGAATTTTATATTAATACTAGTTTTGTGTAAACTAGTATTGATACAAGATTCTGTCCAATATGAAATTCGATATTTTGTTAAACACTTACGATAATTAAATTTACACATGTGAATCTGGAAATTAATATATATTAAATCTGGGAGATCAGTTTATTACTGCATATAAAGGAAAACTAATCCCCAATTTTATGTCCAATAGAATCTTATATTAATACTAGTTTACCCATGTTATCAAAAATGATGTCCAATATAAAATTGATATTTTGATAAATGCTTATGAGGTCTGTCTGAAAATTAACAAGAATGGTGTCACAAACAATTTATTTTAATTTCAAACAACAAAGTTCATGGTTTCCCCTTCAAATAATTTACCCCCTGAGTCTAATACACTTTTTCACCCTTCTGACATGCTTCTATGCACTGCTGAAAGGATTCTTCTTAGATGCTCCCCAGCTCCCTCCTTATGGCCCTCTTGGTGGCCTCCACATTTTCAAAATGGGTCCCTTTTACGATGCCCTTGAGCTTGGACAAAAAGATAAAAGTCACACGTAGCCAGATCAGGTGAATAGGGAGAATTGTTCCAGTACGTCGAGATTCTTCTCGGCCAGGAACTACCAGATGCTCAAGCCGTTGTGAGCAGGTGCATTGTTGGGGTGAAGCAGCCAGGATTTGTCCTTCTCACAACTCTTGCACGTGAAAAAAAAAAAAAAAATGCAATGGTTGCAGAAAGAAAGCTAAGATTACAGTTAGACTCCCAAGATATCTTGTTAGATGATGATATGTCCAGGAAAGGGATATATTTGAACACAGTAGCTAAGTGGTTTTGGCTACTATAACCAAGTAGAATACGGTAACAGTAATCGACTGGTAGATGTCGTAGTCACAGGTAAGAAGTATAGATCAATGGCGTAGTCTAATGGGCGTTGTTATAGACTTAGCTCTCAGACTAAGGCTTTGACTATCATACCTACACATCCGTCGGTATTTATGACGGACACCCGCCAATCATATTCCAGTGAGGGGGAACACAGGTGTACACATATTCCATTAAATCAGATGATAACACAATCCGTTTATCCCTCTTTCACCCATAGCTCACACAGAACACTCAGTTCTGTTACTTTTCAGACAGATCTCGTATGATAATTAGGTCTACACATGCGAACCTGGAAATTAATGTATATATTAAATCTGGGGGATCAGTTTATAACTTTATATAAAAGAAAAACTAATCCTCCACTTCATGTTCAATAGAATCTTATATTTATACTTTCTTAAATGAAACATTTTTTTTTCATTATGTCATGAAAAATGGACATATTTAAAAAAACGTTGATCAGTTCCAAGCAAAAGAAAAATTATTTTCAGGAAAATAGGACAGCTTTTTTTCAGGAAAATAGGACAGCTTTTTTTCAGGAAAATAGGACAGCTTTTTTTCAGGAAAATAGGACAGCTTTTTTTCAGGAAAATAGGACAGCTTTTTTTCAGGAAAATAGGACAGCTTTTTTTCAGGAAAATAGGACAGCTTTTACATGGGAGAATAGATCCAGGTTGGGTTTTACACTAGAGTCAAAAAAATAGATGCTGGTTGGATTTATATTAGATTCTGTAAGTATTCATCTAGAGGGTGCCTCTTTTGAACAGACATGTTTTATCCCTCTGAAAGTCATTGCATTCTAAGACTTGGTTACAGTGTAAAGTCTCTTTTGAAATTTGAAAATAATCTCTTGAAACTGTAAAAAGTTCTCATTATTAGAAAAAATTGAAAATGTAAAAACCACATCTACTCAGAACTTACTTCTTTATTTCGGCTGGGGACTTTGCCAGTCTGACTGCCGTTTCCTCCATTTCCATGGAGGACTTGAGACAGACGGATCTCTGAGGGGTTGCACCTGGAGAGGAGTTGGTGAGGATCTGAGGTCGAGGTACATTACCCCAGTGTGAAGGCTCCAGGTAAGAATGCAAGTGCTGCTCTGCATTTTGCAGAAAGTTAATTCGGGATGCCAAGTCACGGTAGCTTTGAGCACTACCCAAAAAAAAGTACCTTGTACACGTCACCGAAGCACGAATGAAATCCTGAAAGGAATGATTAGGAAAAAAAATAAATAAATGAATCAATAAATGTCATTTTTTAAACTTAAAATGTAATTTTATAAAATCAAAAAGGTAATTCAATTTTATAAAACTAAAAACAAAGTAATTCAATTTTATAAAACTAAAAACAAAGTAATTTAATCTTATAAAACTAAAAAAAGTAATTTAATTTTATAAACCTAAAAAAAATTTTTATAAAACTAAAAATTTAATTTTATAAAAAAAAAAAAAAAAAAAAATGGTTGGAAAGTGAATGTTCTAACCAAATGGCCACATGTTTGTCATCTATTATTAATTTGCATTTCTGTAAACCAGTCATAATAAAAGTCCAGACACACACCAGTCTCAAGATAAACACTTATGGCACACTACGTAATGTATGATCTATAACATTTGGTTAAACCATGAGTACAAATTTCATATCTTGTGTAAAAAGAGTTATGACAGCAGATAAACATGAAATATTTGTCAATTCAGTCAGCTTTCAAATGTGGGAAATTTTTGTGAGAACAAAGCAGATGAAAAAAAACAAAGAGAAGAAAGAAATATGAAAAATTTTATAAAAAAAAAAACAAAAAAAAAACAAAAATAAACAAAAATAAAAAAAAAAATCAATGGAGAAATGAAAAACATGAAAAAAAAAATGAAAAAAATAAAGGAAATATAAAATGAAATAAAGCAATAGGAAAAAATTAAATTATAAAAATGGAAAAAAAAAAAATTTTTTTTAAATTTAAAAATGAAAAAAACTTGAAAAAAGATTTAAAAATTGAAAAAAAAAAAAAAAAAAAATTGGAAAAACAATAACTGAAAACCCGTAAAAAAAGAAAAGAAAAAGAAAAACAACAATGTAAATTGAAAAAAATGGAAAAGATCAAAGAAACTTGCCTTCATGAAAAGTTGTACTTCATAGAGAACATGGTAGAATTTGTGGTTGACAAGGTATCTACACATGCTTGTAAAATACGGACCCCATTTCTCAAGTGTGGTATCAATGAGTAACATATGATCAAGCAGTGTATGCAAATTTCCTGACTGCAAAGCAGGCACCAACAGGCTCTCCTCAAACACATCAGGACTGCATTGCTAGACAAGTACAACACAAAAAAAAAAAGAAAAAGAAAAAAGGTTTGCTTACTTTTTTGCTACCAGTTGACTCACCCCTCCCACATGAAAGATGGTGGGGCCTAAAGAATATTATTTCTTATTTAAAACAAGTACAATTGGTAGAGATTAGCTTCAGTTTTATAAATAAACAGGTTGATCAAACAGTTCATTTGACAAGTTAGTGATCTATCAGCAGACATTTTTACGTTCTACAAAATGAGTCAACCAGAAAAAAAAAAAAAAAAAAATTCATTTGTATTTGAGAAAACGATTCAGGGTGCAGATTTAATAAATACTATTAATACTTCAAATAACTTGGCATACAGATCTGTTATAACAAATTTAGTATAGGAAAAAAGGAAATTGCTTACAGCCACATGATGGGTGACCACTTGAGAATATATAGTGCTGTAGGCTTGGATGTGCAGGTGGTGTAATGAATAATGGCTTGGAATTCTTAAACAGAGAGCAAAGTTCCAATTCATGTTGGGTTTGGTATTTTAACTTGTACACAAATACCCTTAAGAAAGGTAGGAATCCACCACTTCTCCTGCCAGCTATGGGTTAATTAGTAAGACTTGTATCAGTAAACCATTATTATCACATTAGGAAAAGCAAAATCTTACAATATCTAAAAATATTTCCTGGCTTTAAATAACCTGCAAAGGGTTGATAAGCTGTAGTAAAAGAATCAATAAATCAAAGATAGAGTGCACACCAGATGTAGTTTTGGCCAACACTGCAATTCGCTACCAAACCAAAACATCAACCTGATAACTTGAGTTATATTCTTAAATAGCTTTGTCAAATTGACATTCATAAGGATGTCATGAATGGCATCAAACCTGTTCAGATGTATCTAAGCTATCAGCTGTATGCAACTGTATACTAAGATCAATGGTGAAAAAAGAACTTTGGGTGAGTGAAACCTGAGGGTCTTGGTAAAGATCATCCGTCTTTGAACATTGTGGACTGGTGCTGCTAATTCACAAACAAAGAATTGTACCAAATAACAAAACTTCAAATAAAAGGTTGAGGAAGTAGACACCCATTAATACTGAAAAGAGCAATAACAGCTACTAGACGTGAGAAACCCATTTTCCTGAAAAATTGTTTTAAGAGAAAAATTTTATGAATTTCAACTGAAAGATGTACTAGCTGTTTGGTCAGTGAATCCTAAATGTTTACTTAGAGGGAAAAGGCTAATGTTACCATTACCATTTTGTGCTAACAGTAACCTAGACGTTTTGGTAACATCTTGTAACAAGCTTAAATTGTCTGAATTTTCTTAAATGAAAGTTTTTCTCATTATGGTATGAAAAACTGACTTATTTAAAATATTAAACTAAACAGCAATTGAAAAGTAAGCAAAAAAAATTGAGTTTTTAAGCAAAAAAAAAAAAATTTTTTCAGGAAAATTTCACAAGTCCAGTAGCTGTTATCACTCTTTCCAGTACTAATCAAGGTTTCCTTCCTAACCTTTTGTTTGAAGGTAGTGAGGAGTGTCAACCTCTTGATTATGTCATTTTCTCTTTGAGTTTCATGTGCTATTTATTTTAGGTTTTGCTATTGTTGAACGTTCAAGTGATGTGGTTTCTTTTATTTTTAGTAGAGATCTTTGTGATTCTGTAGCACCAGTCCATGAGGTTTGAAGAAGGATGCTAAGGTTCTTTTAAAGTTATAAAAGTTAAGGTTAAGAGGACAGTTCAGCATTTAATAAAAATTATTTACTATCTCCCTTTGTTTATGCAAGTGCCTCTGCAATAAAATCAAAGTCGAGGAAAATACATAAATCTGATTTGCAAAAATTTATTCAAAGGATGAGGAAAATTCCTAACCGAAAAAAGGACATCTGTAGTACATATTTATTAATGACGTGGACAGTTTCAAATTCGCCCTCTGAGAAATTGAATTTCTTTTTGTGTTACATTGCAGGTAACAACGGTGTTACCAGAGTTAACCCCCAAGAACACAATAATCACAGCTTCTAGCTAATGAAGATAAATGAAGTAGCAATAAATCCTCTCAGTAAGATATACATATAACACTACTGAAATGCATTTGCAGTAGTAATTCTAATAAGGTTCTTATGGCTATGGTCTTTTGGTTCTGCTATGCATTTAGAGATTCTAGATAAATGAGAAAGAAGAATCTGCAACGTTACTTGTCCTGACTTGGCATCTGTTTCAGTCACTTTCACATTGCCATAACATATCTTCCCTGTGCCTTTTCTAGAAATCTTTTCAAGGTAATTGTTTGGATCACTTTCTTCTTTGTTACCTAGACTTTATGAATTTAAGCAGAGTACTAGATTGGCAATTAGGTCTCATTATTTTACAGCTGAAATTGCTAGATGTAACCATATTTTATATGCTAATAGTTTCTCGACTGGCTTGTGGAACTCTTTTCCGGCTTCTTGTTTTCCAGTCAATTTTGATCTTCAAAAATTTAAATTCAATGTCAATCATTATTGTTTGTCTTCTTAATTTCTGTCCTTTTAGTGTTCTCTGTTCTTAATAATGCTTTTTTTTTTTTCTCATATTCTCTCACACTCAGTAACTCCCCCCACTGCATCTTAATGGCTTTATTGCCTAACTTGGGGTGAAGAAAAATAGATAACACTGGAATAATTTCAGTCCTGGGACATCATAACTTCAGCCTTGTCCCTGATTGTAGGAAAAAATAAAAAATAAAAAAAAAATCACCATTTGATCCAGCATGCAATAACCACTTCACAAGTATCCGTTATAACAACATTTGAAGTAATAAAAATGTCAGATTGAAAGTAAATCCATTAATTCTTTAGAAATTGTTTTGTTTATGTTTCAGATACTAGACTGAGTAGATATGGGATTTCGAAAAAAACTATCTTATTGAAGAAATGTACTTTCCTTAAAATGGAAAATAGAGCCTTGCCAAAACTGACGTCCTTCGTAGTCAACTGGTAAAACATGGCAGATCAAACAGTGGTTTCTCATGTACTGGGGGCCACAGGTTCATTTGTTGCCGGACAGCACATTTTCTTTATTAAAATTCCTCAAATATGCAGACTAATAATAGACCGAATTCACACTGCTTAAAGTAAAAATAAAATATGGGGCGTCTATTTCAAATACAAGTATCCACTATAATAATGTTTAAAGTAATATAGAAGTTTAAAAGAACTGTTTTCTGATCATTTTTGCAAATACATCACCTATTGGGTTAAAATAAATCTACTGAATTCATTAAGAGATATATTTATAAATGAAGCTTAAAAACACTAATCATTGACTCTAAATAATTGATTGCGGATTGCAAGAATAATTCTTTTTGTACAAGTGAATATTGTATTAACAATTTTTTTGGGAATAACAATGATTTTTCCACATACAACTCCTACTATTTAACCCATAGCTGGAAGGTACAAAATAGATTCCTACATTTCCCAAAGGTATTAGCCTGTAAATGAATGTAACAGACTCAGCTGGAATTTGAACTTGGCTCTCTGATTTTCCATTCCAAACTGCTTTTCATGACACCACCCACACATCTGAACCCAAATAAATTACAAACAAGTTCTATACTAAAAATGTTATAATGTGGCAACTTTTAAATGTTAACAAATGTTATAACATTTAAAATGGGTACCTCCACAAAATTGCTAAAAAAAAAAAAAAAAACAGTTTATTGTAATGAAAATTGTTTTATTGTCAAAATCTTTGTTATTATTAAGAGGAAAGATCAAAGTATTTTTATTATTTAATTAAATTTTTTTTACACCTTTTTAGAACATTTGGAATTTTGATTAAAAATCTTGTTTTTTTTTTGCATCAGCAAATGTACATTTTGACATAGCAAATTTTAGTGATTTTTTTTGCGATGACAGACACATTAATTTGGAAATTCTTACAGAAAAAAAAATCAAATATTTGTTGGATTTTACTTAAACTTTTAGGACTCATTCAGAAATGAATGAAATTATTTTAGAAATGATTTTTTTTTTACATGTGTTTCAGCTCCTGAAGTTTATGAAAACTTGAGAAATTCAACATGATAATTTTAGTTAAACACAGAATTATTTGGAGAATTCCAATCACTGATTTTTTTGCAAAATCAGACAGTCTTACTGAAAATCTGCTCTTAATCAAAAAACAAAAAATGCAATAAAATTAAGACATATTTCAATTTGAGGAGCTTTTAATTGCTTTAATGATTAATATATTTTAAGGACAATTCTGAAGAAAAAATTTTTTTTGCAATGAAATCATCTTTCATTGCAAGATTTGTTGTCTTTTTTTAAAAATTTTAAATAGAATAATTTATATTTTTAAATCTTAAAATTCAGCTTAAATGATGTAACTCTTAGGAAAGATTATTATTAAGTAAAACTATATTTACTAATCATATATCAAAGCTTATTATAATCTGCCACCACCAAATATTTGTAAAAGAATTTTAAATTGTTTTTGCATGTGTAAAAACATACCAAATTTTATAGATATGAAACTATCAGAAAATAAGTGCAACAACTGTAGTAAATTTAGAGTCAAAATTCTCTAAAATTCAATAAGAAACATTAGATTATGGAGAATATTTTAAATTTTTAAGATTACTGGGTACTTAAAAGGCGTTCAAGTTATATTCCCCAATTAATTTTTTTACGGTTAAAGCCCCCACCAATAACATTAGATAACAATCTGTTATTGAGTTGTCACGAGGTGTTAAAATGCTGTCAACATAAATAAACAATTTACCTTTGTGTTGAACAATGCATCTCTGTAATATTTTAAACTTAAAGTAAATAATATTTGTTTTGAATCAGATTAATTATACTTTAAATCGGCTAATATCCCTCAGATAAAGTTTCAGAAAAGTGTATTTTTGGAAAATTTTTTAATAAAGACATTTGCTACAACACTTTGCTAAAAATGGCACTAAATTTAAAAATTTTAGAAATGTCAAAAAAAAAGAAAAAGAAAAAAAAAAAAATCCTTCCAAGCAATTTAAATTAGTTTCAAATTACAGCATAGTATTTTGTTTATTGTAAATATTAAATTTAACTGGTCAGCTTGAAATTAAAACTAAATTAAAAACTTTTTCATTATTAGAAATTCATCTTAAACGTTAGGTATTGTGTTTTTGTGGAGGTACCTAATTTAAAATAAGACTATCAAAATATAAAATTGAACAATTTCACCATTATAAAAAGTATTTGTGTAAAAAAATATATATATTAAGAAAATAATTCAGAAACTGTTACCAATGATCATTTACTTTAGAATATTTGAAAAAAAAAAAAAAAAAAAATTGTAATATTCAAAATCATTGATTATTTTCTTAGGTAAGTATATTTACTTATTTATCATTTTTTTTTTTAAACAACAACTATCACTGACTCCAAACATATAATAGAAAATGCATTGATAAAAAAACCATTGAATGTTCTGATGATGAGGTGAAGAAAAAAATCTTAATCACAATTTCATGTTAATTAGTCAAATAGTTTCCAAGTTGTTTGTATTCTTTACATTTTGAAATTGGTGAGAAATTATGGGATATTAAAAACAAAATATTTGTATTATGATAAAGAAATACACAGAAAATATAATAATAAATTATCAACTTTATCATTATTAATCATCATCATTATTTATTATCATTTTTATTATCATTATTATTATCATGATCATGATCATCATTTGCAAAGATTCTGAATAGGGAACTCACATAATCCAAGATGAACCGTGTTGCTCGCAACCAGTGACCATTTCGCCGGAAAAAATCCACAACCATTGTGTAGGTGCCATAGGTTTTCAAGTAGTGGGCGCATTCTTCAAATCGAACCTTGTCAAGATTGCTGTCTTCTGAATAACGCTAAAGTTAGATTTGAAAGATAAATAAAAAAGGATTATTAAGTATTGCTCTGAAAAAAAGCCTCTCAGGTCATTCATTGTTACTAAAATCTTAGTTCATTTTTAGTTCAAGAAGGTTAAATACTGCAGGGGTAAATCCTAGCCATCAAGTTACGTAAGTTTATAGCAGAAGTTTTTCGGTACCTCCTCATGGTGTAATGGTTAACAAGCTTATCACTCAGGGCGAACATTATTGTTAAAAAAAAAAAATTTTTATATATAGCAAAAGTTTCAGGTTTATAAATACAATTTTTCATATCAGCTTTTAAAAATTGTGTCAGAAAGAATATTTTTTTCTATTAAATTTTAAACAATGATTTTTATCTTTAGTTCACACCACCGACTGTAGGAGTATTAAGAGCACTGAAGCTGTAACTGCACTGGATGTCTCTTTGGTCAGATAGCCTGATAAAACTCATATGCCTTCAGGTTAGTTTTGAATTCATAATGGTTTCCTTTCAAAACACAAACAACTCTATTTACCCATAGATGAAGGCTATGGGTAAATATCTATTGTGGCTATCGATATTTTCTGTATTTAAATAACCTTTTGCAGGTTATTTAAATACATAAAATATTTTTTAGGTTGTAAGAACATTTTGGAGATAATAATGATTTACTGATACAAGTCCTACTAATCAACCCATAAATGGGGGAAGAAGTGGTTGATTCATACATTTCATAAGGATACTTGTTCATAAGAAAATATAATGAAACCAACTGGAATTGGAACTTCAATTTCCAATTCCGAACTGTTATCCATTACATCACCTTCACAAGCATACAGAACCTGGTATTCCCAAGTGGTCACCCATCTAGGTACTGACCAGGCTCAACATTGCTTAACATCAGTGATTGTACAAGAACTGGTGTTTAAACATGATATGGCTCCAAGCCACTATTGATTAAGCAATCCAGATTTTCAGTGTGAATTTATTATAAAGGCTGATTACCATTTACTGGGCCCATGTTCGTTGACTAAAAATGAGACTGGCAAACACAGTGTATAGTGCTGATAATCATTGTCAGTGGCTTTATCGCTTATCAAAGAATTTAAAATCTTTTTTGCCAATCACTTCCTTTATGATGATAGCATCAAAGACTAAATTTACCACCAACATGCAGGTTCAGGACTAGAAGCTTCCAGTTTCACCAAAACCTGATCCATTCCCTATCACCATTTGAAAGAAAATCAGAGTAGAGGAAAGTTCTCATGGCAGGAATTTGTTTAAAGTGGACCACAAATTACCAAGAAGTGACTCACACATTCGATTTCATGACCCTCCCCTGCAGTACATACGGAATGAGACTTGCAGAATCCAGTTATGAAACTGCAACAGACTGCCCCTGACTGTTATAATTTTGAGTGGTACCTTCTGGAACATGTCCATCATGCATAGCTCTCTTTATCTGTTGGTTCAGCTGTTGAGATCAATTGTAACTGTCATCTGCTTGTTCCACTGTTGGGATCTTTGAGGTTGGTTGCACTTAGTCTGGATCTTCGACTTTGCCACCAGAGGTAGCCATACAAGTTTAGACAAGACTCAGACTCATTGGACTGCTCTGATAATAATGGTGGCAAAGAATGAATTTAAAGAAAACCTAATAGCAGCTAATAATTTAAATAAGATAACCTTGCCTATTGTTATTATGCTAGATTTGCCTTAAGTAAGCAATTAAAAAGTAGGCCTCCATTTATCCCGTGAGATAAAGGTGGCACCCAGTTTGGTCAAAATTAAGTCCTTTTGTTGTGAGATTAGGTCACAGACCCGGACAATAGTATATAGGGGCCATTCACTGCCCTGACTACATGGCCATACCAACAAAATCCAAAGAAATACAGGGCATTATATTTGGGGTCAGCTTGGCTGCAGTTGTTGTTAGAAAATGTTGACAACCAACTGCCTTCAGGGGCTCCATTTCAGGTTTTTTTTTTTATCTGAATTTGCTCCCATAGCCTTTTCAATGTTTGCAAGGCAGCAGAGTTTTTCCTTCCCTTAGATACTGCCTTCCTGGGCTGTCGAGCTCTGTCTTGGCTTGGAGTTGGACTTAGTTGAGACGAATGTCACAGAAGCATTTTATAGACAGTGAGAGCTTTGTTCCCAGTATTACCCCTGGCTATCAATAAGCAATTACAGTCAACCTAATTGCAATTAACAGTGGATCAAGTCATAACAACAGTTCACTTACAAGGATCTGAGGCGTACGTGTCATATTGTGATGAGATTGCGTCGCTATTTTAGTCAGTTTGGCTTATTCCATTTAGTCAACCGTTTTACTCAAGTTGTCATCTTCAGCCAGAACTATGTATATAGTAAACACTAGTCAAGCCATCATTTTGCTATAAATTGGTATTGTTGGTAATTCTACTATAAAAAGTACTGCTGGTTATTTTGCTTTAAAGTTATATTGTTAACCCTACCACAATATGTATTGTTGGTAATTCTTTTATAAAAAAATGTATTGCTGTTAATTTTTAGTATAAAAATTTAATTTTATACTTTCATAGTGTATTGTTTTTGTTTGGGGTTCACTATTTGCCCATAGCTGGGACTCTAACAGGTGCTACCACCCAGGGTCAGGGTTGACCTGGAAACAACATCAATTAGAGGTGGTTCCACACTCCTCAAAACCTCCAATTCTTGATCAGAGGCCTTGCTGCCAAAAGGAGTTTGTCATACCCAGGACTACTCCTCATAAGTGGCGCAAA
This sequence comes from Acanthosepion pharaonis, assembly GCA_903632075.3. Classification (NCBI taxonomy): domain Eukaryota; kingdom Metazoa; phylum Mollusca; class Cephalopoda; order Sepiida; family Sepiidae; genus Acanthosepion; species Acanthosepion pharaonis. The sequence continues at coordinate 2,469,957 of CAHIKZ030001247.1, forward strand.
CTAACAGATAAGTTTACTAATAAGACACACTAGTATTATGTATTAGATGTATAAAATTTTCTGCATCATAGTACTTCTCTTTTCATTACAATTTTATACAAATGACAAATTGGAGGAATGAAAATCAAGCAAGTACAATAATTTCAATATCTCCGAAGTGTTTTAACAGAGCACAGAAACTGTGGAAATAAAATCTGAGATTACATTGGAATAATGAAAGATGCCTTCCAAAAGCTAACCAAAGTATTAACAGGAAAATTTCATTAGAAACAAAGAAAAGAGTACTGAACTAAAGTTGGTTCACTTTGTTGAGAGAGACAATTTTTCTCTCCAGAACCTATCTTACATATCTACAAGTCTACCATTGTCCTATACTTAAAGTATTGCTGGCACATATGGTCCAGTGCCTCTGCTATTTCCCTTGAGCTTCTTGATAAGATCCAAAGAAAAATCAACAATATTATTGGTCCTGATCTGGCAGCTCAGCTTCAGTCACTTACCCACTGCCATAACATTGCCTCTGTATGTCTTTTCTATAAATATTTTCATGGCAATTGTTCGGATGAGCTCTTTGCTATGATATCTAGAGTTTTTTTTTTTAATTTAAACGAAGTACTAGGCAAGCATCTAGATCTCATCAATTTACAGTTGAGATGACTGGATGTAACTGTAAATTCTATGCTATCTTCTCTCTCACTTCTTGCTTGTGGAACTGTTTACTGTCCACCTGATTACTCTCTTCTCTTTCTGTTCATCATTATTGTTTCTGTTCCTAATTTTCCCATACCCTGTAACCCCTTGTGTCTTAGTGGCTTTGCTGCCTTGGGATGATACTGATTAAAAAAAACCAAAAACAAAAAACAAAACAAAAAAACAAACAAAAAACAAACAAAAAACAAACAAAAAACAAAACAAAGCAAAAACCTGTTATGTAATACTGATCCTCCTGCATGTCAGTGTCTGTTGGATAATCTCCTCACAGATGAAGAAAATTACTAAAATGTGGTTTGACAAAGTTTTAGGGAATTTGGAAACAAAAAAAAGGACACTTATTATCAGAAAGAGACAACTGAAATTTCAGTGGCACATAATGAGGAAGGAGAGCTTAGAGAATTTGACACTCAGAGGATATATTGAAAGCAAAAAGAGGAGAGGAAAGCAGCACATAACTTACCTAATGAGCTTGTGTGAATGATTGGCAGAACAAGGATTAGAAGAGATTAGCAAAAAGACAAACTTTACTAAGAGCTAAAAAGGACAGAAAGTTGTGGAAAGCTAGGATTGTCTCTAGGTCTTGAAGGACATGGCACATAAAAGTTGTTTGAATAATTATAAGTGTAAATTTGTATTTGGGGAAAAGTGAATTTGGAATTAAGGAAAAAAGAAGGGAAAAAAAAAAAGAAAAGGAGAAAAAAAAAGAAAAGAAGAGAAAAGAGAAAAGAGAGAGAAAAGAGAAAAGAAAAGAGAGAAGAAAAGAGAGAGAGAAGAAAAGAGAGAGAAGAAAAGAGAGAGAGAAGAAAAGAGAGAGAGAAGAAAAAAGAGAGAGAAGAAAAAAGAGAGAGAAGAAAAAAGAGAGAGAAGAAAAAAGAGAGAGAAGAAAAAAGAGAGAGAAGAAAAAAGAGAGAGAAGAAAAAAGAGAGAGAAGAAAAAAGAGAGAGAAGAAAAAAGAGAGAAAAAAAAAAGAGAGAAGAAAAAAGAGAGAAGAGAAAAGAGAGAAGAAAAAAGAGAGAAGAAAAAAGAGAGAAGAAAAAGAGAGAGAAGAAAAAAGAGAGAAGAAAAAAAGAGAGAAGAGAAAAGAGAGAAGAGAAAAGAGAGAAGAGAAAAGAGAGAAGAGAAAAGAGAAAGAAATATTGAGGGAAAGAAATATTGAGGGAAAGAAAAAAGAAAAAAAAAAGGAAGGGAAGACCATTTGCATAATAGCCTGGATGTGATATTGAAATCTGTTGGTGGAGTAATGGGAAGAAAGATGGCTATTGAAATCCTTACCAGGTACCAAGGTATCATATCAATTTCCTCGCCATTATCAGAGTTACTAGAAAGTCTCTTGTAAACCTAAAATAATGAATTCAATCATATTCATTAACCTTATACATGTCTCTTACTAATTAATAACTGGTTAAAAATTGTGACAAAAGGGACATACATATTCAAGATATTAGGCACATCATAGAACTATTTCAACAGCAATGCTTACTTAATTCTTCATCATTGACAATATCCCAGTGATACAAATAGATTTTTAATTTAGTGAAACCCTGGGACCCACAGGTGGTGAGTTGGGTCTCAACTAAAGTTAAATAAATTTTAGTGTTAAACTGTAGGGGTGACAGACTAAGTATTTTTTTTTTTAACCATCATCTGCAAATTTTTTTTTTTTTAATAATGCTGAATCACTTAAATTGACAGAACAACTTTTTGTTTTTAAATTAATAAATTCGAAAACAAAAACAGTATTTACACTTAATCACAATTCAATTAAGAAACTATGTTTTTTTGTGAACAAACAGAAGTGCTTTTTTCAGTTGAATCAATGAATTTAAAACAAAACTACTTAAAGCAATGGTCAGCAAACTTCAATGAGTTCAGGTGCATCAAATAAAATAAATAAAAGTTTCCGGTAAGGTGACAATGATGTCTATTTCATGCCACCCACACATCCTATCGCCTGAAAGAAGGAAAGAGTAAATGAAAGAAAGAAAGGAAGGAAGAACGTGCAAAAAGTATATGAAAGAATATGTTGCAATGTATTGCTTTTCATGGGAAACTTTAGTTGCATCCCTGAGATGCGCAGATGGGAAAGTTACTGCATCCTTTACAATTTTTGTGTGTTTCAGGTATGCAGAACATGGACATGCACCTATCAGCATTTCTGATTGTAATGTTCAGGAAACGTGGACCTTTGTTTTTTTCTTGTGTTCTTATAATTTTTTTTTTTTTCTGTATATAAATTATATAGAAATTGAATATTCTGTATGTCTGAGCACCTTCCACTATTTTTTTTATTTTTTTTATTTACATTGTTTGTACTGTTAGCCTCATCTTTATTTCCATATTCACACTGGCCTTCTTCAAGTTATATACATTAGAATTTCAAACCAAACTCTTTATTTAGTCCATGGGGGTAGATTGTTCTAATTCCATGTGCCATGCCTTTTTGGAATATCCTGGTTTCAGTTAATTCCGTTTTTGTTCCCTCTGCTGTGGCCAGGGATTGAACTCTCAATAAGTCAAGTCACTTTTTGGATCACTCAACCAACACTTTTCTCTACTGGGCCCATATATATATATATATATATATATATATATATATATATATATATATATATTCAAAGATTCAGTAAAAATGGGCACGCATGATGAAAAAAAAAAGCCTAAAACTTAAAAACAAAGTTTTATCATAAAAAAATCTTTATATTAGTATTAAGAGGAAAGACTAAAGGATTTTTTGATGCAAATTTTTTTTTTTTTTTTAAATCTATTTTAGAACCTTCAGAATTTTTGTTAAAAAATTTATTTTTCTGGCATCAATGTGGGACCATAAATCTTTTTAGCAGGAAAACACATCAATTTGAAAATTCTTGAAAAAAAGCTCAAATAATTGTCAGATTTTAATGAAACTTTCAGGGCTTATTTAGAAATTAATGAAATTATGTTTGAAACATTTCATTTAGAAAATCTTGGTAAAAATATTTTTTTATTTTACATCTGTTTTCCCTTCCCCCCTGCATTCGTATAGGGGGAGTGTCTTAACTGACTGTAGGGGATGCAGTTGGTGTATTCTAAGTCTGCTGACTGGGCAAATACCTTTTAAATATTTTCACCCATTTTAAATAAATGGCGTCCCCTTCAAGTAACATTTACACCTTACAAGTTTTTGTCCTGTTATCTTTATAAAGGGACATAACTCGACTGATTAACATTGAAAACAAGAAATATTGATAATGAAACAATATTAATTTCCCTTCATCTAAAATTGTCCCAGATAGTAATTCCTTCTTTCTAATAGGCTCATGGAAGTAGAAATATAAAATTTATACAAGCAGAGAAAGAAAAGAAATATTTTGTCCCCAATCAATTATATTGCATCAAAGGAATTAATTTAAATAGAATACGTTTTTTATTCCTAGTTATTTCTTAACATGTATTTTAGAAATTCTTTGTTTGGACTTCAGAATATAAATTAACATTGATATAAAGGAAAAAAAGTAAAAAGGGCACTTTTAAAAGTTACAGATATCTGTTTTTGAATTGTACAGGATGAAATTACTTACCTCTGTGTTTTCCCGGTTAGGCATGGACTCCAAACACTCAACAACTTCGGTAAGAAGGTTGTTGGTATGTTGTGTCATGTTACGATCCCGAGGTGGCTATTTGTTTAAAAAAAAAAAAAATAAAATAAAATACATATGTAATATAGAGGACCTCTCAGGGGAGAATATGTTAAATAAAGCAAAAAAAAAAACAAGGAGATGAAAGAATTGCCATCAGAGCAACTGAGAAAGAATTGAAAGAATAATAATTGAATTGATCTGTTTGTTTCATGGTATATCAACTCCTTTATGGGTCAGTTAATGACAAACTAATTTTCTTGGAAGCTTTGAAGTAAAAGTAATAAAAGTATCTGTTATTCTGCTTTCACAATTGAATACATGGTAGGTGATACTCAGCTTTTGTACATTTGCATGTTTGTGTGGAAATAATTACTAGATTCGATGATATGTGTGTGTTTTATGCTGTAGTTACATCTTGGAATAGAGTTTGATTGTAGGATATTATATGGAGTAATGTCATGAAAGTATTCTTTCATGTTGGTTGATTTTGCTTAGTAGCATATTAACCTCTATAGGTTATTTAATGCTGAAATCTAAATATTTTGAATACATTTGTATGCCTTCAACTCCAGTTGTTGGTAATTTTACTATCAATAGGTTTTGGTAATTTTTTTTTTTATACAAAAATTGTATCGCTGGTATTTTTAGACTTTCATAGTATTTTTCCTTTGTGGGTTCACTATTTGCTCATAACTGAGACCCTAACAGCTGCTATCATCCAGTGTCAGGATGGACCTGAAAACAATAGCAATTTAGAGGTGGTTCCATGCTCTTCAAAAGCTCCTGATCAGAGGACTTGCTGCTAGACATAGTTTATCGTCATACACAGGACGGACTAAAAAGAATGTGCTATCATTCAAATATAAAAATATATAGAAACGTTGTCAAAATATATATGGGAGTTAAAAATGAAAGAGAAAACACCAGTAGCAGAATGGTTGGGAATAAAAACAAAGATGAAGGAAAGTGGAGGGAGAAATTGAAATCTGCATATGGAGCAGAAAGTGAAAAATCAGACTTCAAGAACGTGAATGGATTAAGAAACAAAAGAAATGAAATGTGCAGAGTCATTCCTTTTTAAAAAAACATGAAAAAGAACTATATACAGTAAAAGGGTCTTGTGCCCCCCAAACAATCTATGACATGACCCACCCCCAATCTATGATAGATGACTCCTCTACACTTTCCCACATTTCAATTTTCATAAGGTCATATTCATATAAAATACAAGTTTTATTGTAACCTAATTATGTACAATAGATCATATGCAATATAGGTGAACAATTCAACTAGAAAAATTCCAAATAAATACAATGTATCTAAATACAAATTAGAGACATGTCATAATAGATTATTCCATTTTGAATAAATCAACAATGTTTTGCGGCAATTTTTAACATCAACTTGACATTTTCCTTGTTCAAAAGTTGAATAATTTAAACACATTCAAACATTATGGATAAAAAACAGTGAATTTTATATAGTGTTTTTTTTCGACTTAGCTTGAGTAAAAGAAATTCATGGATTTTGACAAAAAAAAGAAGAAAAAAAGAAAAAAAAGGGGGCCTCAAAATTATATCAAAATCAGCAAAAATCTTTCAACCTTTAATAGTCAGTTTAATTTGTAATGTATATAAAAATAAGTACAAAAAAAAAAGCAAATGTTGATAAGATAACAAGTAGTTCAAGAGAAGAAACTATTAGCATAGAACATGGTTACATATTGCTAATTCAACTGGAAATTGTTGAGACCTTGTTGCTAATTTTGTACTGCACTTAAATTCATAAAGTCTAGATACCATAGCGGAAAGTTCATCAGAACATGAAAGTATTTAAAGAGAAGGCACAGGGAAACTACATTATTCACTGACTGAAACTAAGATGCCATATCAGGACCAATAATGTTGCAGATTCTTTGGATTTTATCAAGAATCTCTAAATATATAGCCAGAGAAACAAGACCATATATGACAGCAATATTTGAAGCATGGTAGACTTATAAATATGTAAGATAGATTCTGCAGAGAAAAAAAGCGATCATTGATCACCACAGAATTTTTTTGCTTTATTGTCTGTGAAAATTACCAAGCCTTCTTGAGGAAGTGCTTCCAGTTGCTATTTCCATGGTTTCAAATTCACAGTTTTCTTTCTAAGACTGGCTGTCACCCAAAGTGAGAGAGTCCAGTCTACAATGCTACGTAATATATAGCTGGAGGATTGATTGATTTGTTCTTTTTTTTGTTTTTTTTTCTTTTTATGGCTTATCAACCTTTTGCAGGTTATTTAAAACCAGAAAATATTTTTAGATTTTAAGAACTTTTTTTTCGAGACAAGGATTTACTGATAGAAATCCTACTAATTGACCCAGAGCTGGGGAGAGAGCAAAGGTGGATTCATACCTTTCTCAAGGGTATCTGCACGTAAGTGAATACAGCAAACACGACTGAAACTTGGCTGTATGATTTCCAATTCCAAGTCATCATCAATTAAACCACTTACACATCCAAGCTTACAGCACCTGTCTTGGTACTGACCAGTAGGGCAGGTTGATTTTTCACCTTTTTTTCAGAAAATCAACATTGCATTCAGTGTGAAAGCTGTGTAAGTACTGACACTAAAAATTAGGTTTATAGCTTTCACCAATTGTTGAGATTTTAGTTTTAAAAGATCACCTGAAAAAATGTATAGAAATACCTAATTTCTGCAGGTTTTTGCTTCCAAACTGACTTGAAAATTTTACTATTTCAAGAATAAATCCAAATAAAGTTAATATCTTTTTTATTACATATATTAAATGGAAAATATATCAAAACCAGAATTCTAATAATGAATCACCACAAGCAAAATATTCAATTTTTTTTTTTTTTTTTTTACTGTATTCGATAAGTAAAAACTATGTAAAAAAAATATAAAAGATTACCAAAAAGGCTTCTCAATGAATAAGATTTTAGATCATTTGTTATAACAATTGTTAGATCCTAATTAATAAAAACAAAAAGTAGATAAGTGTATATAACACCATAATACTGCTGGGCACAAATTATAAGACAAAATGTTTTAAATTTGCATTGTTTATTGAAAATTGCACTAAAACTACTGCACTGTATAACATATGACATCATAATATAGATAAATTGTTCAGTATAATTTCCCTTTGAAGTAAATGAAGGTCTTATTTGATGGCACAAGGATTTAGTAATAATGTGTTTTCATGGATCTCTGAATGTAATTCCAACATTACAGTTTTGAAGCTAAATATAATCTTTAAACTTGTTTCTTCAAAAAACAGGAATGATTTGGAAAGAAATATTTTTTATTGTTATTTATCATGTCAAATCCCAACTTTCAAATTTAGTGCAATACCACAGTTTCAAAATTGACCTACCCAACTGACCAAGTTCTCAACTTCAGTGATCATACGCAAAACCTAAGAATTGTTGACAGGTTCAAGTACTTTTGATTATCACTGATCATTATCAAGAATGAAATGTCTGCGTTTTAAAATTCAAGAAAAACTTATGCTTAGATCTTAGCCACCCTCTGGCCGATTGGTATTGCCTTAGACAAGTGTTTTTCAAGTTTTTTTTATTGTCTCTGTATTAAGTAACAGATATCAAAACCAAAAGTGTGTAAGAATTGTCGACAGGTACTTTCTGGACCAATATTGATTATGCTACACACACACTTTGCATTGTGCAAAACAAGAAAAACAAAGAAACAAAGAAAAATGGCTATGTAAGTACATTTTTTCCTATTATTTAACCCATAGATGGGGGAGGAGATGGATTCTTAACTTTCCCAAGGGTATTTGCACATAGGTGAATGTAATGAACACAATTAGCGGGGTTGGGTGGGGAGAAAAGATACAAAGGTAATTGTGTAGAAGTGAATGCAGCAAACTTGGTGTAAATACAAAACTCACTGTTAAACTACCCATACATTTTTGATGTACCATCCTACAATTTATAGTGTGTGTGTGTGTGTGTGTGTGTGTGTGTGTGTGTGTGTGTGTGTGTGTGTCTGGTGGAGGAGGGAGGTTCATATGCCCACAAGTCTTCTATACTACATCTCTTTATATTTACTGATAGACAAAATTGAAAGACATTTCTCAGAACTACTTCTGGAATTTCTAAAAGGACAGATGAATCAATAAAGTGGCAAAACTCACCTTCAAACAATGTGCAAATTTCTCACGAGCAAGAGAGTAATTGCGAAATTTGAGGCAGGCACGCCCCCAGGCTGCCCAAACACCAGTCGGATCAAGTCCACATTTGGTGGAGACTTCCATGGCCAATGGAAGGCGCTCTACTTCTATCAATTTGTCCCGTAAGCGCCTGGAGAGGGGGAAAAAAAATATAGAAAAGAGGTAATCAAAATATTAAAAATTCATGAAAAGCTTCATAAGCAAACTTTAAATTCATGATAAATTAGAATTTGGGACATTGTCCTGACCCTCTCTCCCTCTTATCTTTTTTTTTTCTTTTACTACAATGATCACTCTATATAAGGTTCAAGAGTCATTTAGGGTAGAGGGTTAGAGTGAGAAGCACAGTTTATGGGGTTATGTTGGGAAGGTAATGGTTAATCCTAGACTTGAACAGGTTAAGATCATAGTGATCGGGGAAGCATCCTCCTGGTAGACGGTTCCACAAAGTAAGAGGTAAGAAGCACAGTTTATGAGGATATGTGGGGAAGATAACAGTTAACCCTAGACCTGATCAGGTTAAGATTGTAGTTGTCAAGGAAGCATACTCATGGGAGTCGGTTCTACAAAGTAAGAGGTAAGAAGCACAGTTTATGAGGATATGTGTGGAAGACAACGGTTAATCCTAGACTTGAACAGGTTAAGATTGTTGTGATCGGGAAAGTATCTTCTTGAAAGTTGGTTTCACAAAGCAGCAGTTCATGGGAAGAATCTGCTACAGTGTAACTTGCATCTCAATACAGAGAACATGTTGAAAAGGCTAAAAATTCCCATGTCTGAATATACACGCGAGTTTCAAATTATACAAGTTTAACTTTATTATTTGCAAGATTGTCAGTAATAATCAATGAATTGTTGACATGAGAAGTAATCATTATTTACATGCGAATTGTTGTTCTCATGTTTTGGCTGTTGTGCTCTTCAGCGTTCATCAGACAATTGTTGATACAGGTAACCTTCAAAAAATTTCAAACTGAACACTATTTAATCTATGGGAGAACATCTACCAACATTAAACATTTGATTTACTTCAAGGATAGGTAAATATTGGTCATTTATATTTGAATCTGTAAGCATATATATATATATATATATATATATATATATATATATATATATATATATATATACGCACACACATATATACATATACATACACACACATATATATACATACACACACATATATATATATATATATATATATATATATATTACAGAAGGTGGGTTAAAAGTAATTAGGCATGAAAAATTTCTTATAGAATTTGTAGTATCATTGGAGTCATTTTTTAAACAACACTAATACTGATTTCTTATTTACGTGCAGGAATTAAAACCTGAAGATTGTGACCACAGAATGGAACATGGAGAGTTAATGGTAGTTTGGCCTGAATTGTTTGAAAACATCCTTTGGAGTGACAAGGCAGTATTCCATGTTAGTGGTTTTATCAATCATCACCACTGCCATTACTGGGTGTTGTGAGATAACAATCCAAACATGATTGTTGAGAGGATGCAAGCTTGACCAAAAGTGACCATGTGGTGTGGAATGACGACAACAAGAGTTGTCAGCCCATATCTTCTGTGGGACACCATGAATACGGACCGCTATCTTCAGATGCTCAAAAATTATGTGTAGCCCATGGTGTCTGGATTAGATAAAATTGGTAACTTGATATTCATGCAGGATGGTGCACTACTCCATTTTGCTCTTAGTGTGTGTGTGCATGATTAGACCAACATTTTCCAAGATGTTGGATGGGATGACACAGCCTTCAAAAAGTCCAGCTCTCCATTTGATTTTTACCTGTGGCGTTACACAAAAGAGGAGTTGTACAAAACAAAACCTTGCACACTGGAGGACAGAGACACGGATTCAGGAGGTTTTCAGATGACATCCTTCAGAAGGTTGATCATTTCATCCCTGGCTGTTTGAGGAAACTAGTTGCCATCATCCATGCATGTGTTGAAATATGAAGATTTACTTTCATTTTTCCCACGTAAGAAAGAACATGTATCATTTGTTTCAATAAATTTGTAATAGGACTATTGATTTTATTACCAATTTTCAATTCCTATTTACTTTTCACCCACACTGTGTGTGTGTGTGTGTGTGTGTGTGTGTGTGTATATATATATATAAAAAAGAAAGAACAGTAAGATATATAATCTGGTGTTCTTATTGATATTTTTATTTTTAAAAACAGTGCTCAATGTAAATTTACAGAGCATAAATATCATAAATTAACTGATTGAAAATATGTTTTTTTTCGCTACACAGTAAATAAAAATGAACATGTTACCGCCCCTGTCTGAATGATTGGATTTCTCTGTATCCTTGGAAACAGTAAATTATAAATTTATATGCGTGTTTAAAACCCAGTAAATTTAAAAATAAGTTATTCCAATATTCGCTTGAAGATGAAACAGAACTAATGGTTTTAATTTAATTATATAATTAAATTTAAAGTTTTAGCTTCCATTTTTGAAACATGGTTATTACTGTGTAGCAAAAAAAAAACATTTTGAATCAGTTATTATATATATATATATATATATATATATATATATATATAAAGGAAGGAAGGCAAGTGAAACAAGCTTAGTGGATTTTTTTTACTTTTTTTTTAATATATATAAACATATTATGAATACTTTATTTAATTTATGTGGGTAGATTGTTCTTTTATTCACTAGGCTATAAACTTGTGGATTAAAGTTTTATTTTGGGTGACACAGTAATTATGAGTTCAATCTCTGGGCTGGGCTGGACAGTGCATACTTCAAAACAGTAGAAATAGGGCAACCAATAATTGAGCAGTACTAAACACGAACAAGACAAGATTCCCCAAGATGTAGTCAGTAGAATGAGAACACTCTACTTCTGCAAATTAAATAAGGAGTTTAGTTTGAAATTCCCTGAAGGTTATCTGGAGTGATAAGAACCTGATGAAGACCAGAGAGAACAACAGCTGAAACAATGTGAGAACAACAACAACAAAAATGGAGAATTTTTGGGCGGCTTATTACAGAAAAATCATGGACAGTGCTCATAAGCTAGAAACCATGAAATGGAACTAAATTTTATAAATTATAAATGCATAAAATATTGGAGAATTCTGAAATAGTGTTGATGGGAAAACGAACAGTCTTCAGTTGCAAAGTACAAGGTGTGATTGGTAAATTGTCACCATTTTATATTTTTAATTTAGGACATGTGCATAGTTTGTTTTTGATTTTGTTGACTGCACAGTATAGTTGGGTCATTTAGGCACCATCTGTGAGAAAAAAAAAGGCATCATGACATAATTCACTGCCAGAAATTTGGAAATGCCATGCAGTACTGATGGGGGCGCGTTTTGTAGGTTTTCCCCTTGAGAGGATGCGGTATTATGGTGGATGGAGGATTGAGTGGTGACAGACGAATTCTTATGGTGAATGTGGAAACTGTAATGTGTGAATGGGTCGTGAATCAGATTAGCTATGTATAAGATAGTGACGACCAGCCTCAACCCCTCCTCATTTGGGCCTTGTGCCACAATTGTATTTTATATACAATAAATATCCTGCTTGGTATTCGTGCTGGAAGCTCCAATATGAACATTTCAGAGTGTTCTGGATCCTTGCACACCAAACTGTAATCCGAAAGGTGTTGTCGTACATGCGATGCAGAGACCAGACTTTCATTAATGAAGATGTCATCAACGTATGCTGATGTGGCACTTTCAATTGTGTGGTCTTGCGATGTGATGGCATCTATAACGGATTCCATAATGAGTGGCGCCACATTTAGCCCAAATCCTAGCCGTGTAAGACAGAAGCGTTGGCTTTTGAAAATAACCGTTTGAAATGACAACAGCGCTTCGTTGATGTGAATCTGAAGATATGCGTTTTGCAGATCCAGAAGTGAGACATTGACGCCCTGCCACTGGCACGCTCTCAGATTCTGAGTGCACACTTCTGTATTGGCAGTAAAAGCATCCACAAATTTGTTCAATTCGCGGTAATCGAGTACCAGACGTACCTTCTGTTTCTGCTCCTGCACGACTGCCATCAAGGGAATCAGATCCTTTGGGGGTCCCAGTCTTTCCTGGGGGTACGGAATCAACCAGCCGTTCACAATCCACTGTTAAAGCTCTTTCTCGTATTTTCCTCTGATGCTGTTGGGAACTTTGTACTCTGCGAGGGTCTTTTTGGGCCCATTTCCACCTGGCGGTCCACACCCTCTTGTCAGAATTGAAGGAGACGTCAAAATCCGGCTCACTAATGCAAAGGGCTGCACACATCTTTCTTCCTTTCCACATTTCCGGCTGGCGTGATTATCATGCCTCCTAACGCTCAGATCGTATTGATCCCAAGCAGCAGGTCGTAACTGAGGGGCCTTTGATGTGCCACCAAAACGTCAACCTTGGCATGATTCCCTCCTTCTGTGAGGATTGACACGGTCCCGACACCACAACAGGCCCGGGACACTCCGTCAATCCTCCAAATCTCAATTTGTTGACTGCTCAATGTTACGGGAACATCCAGTGTCGACAAGCGCCAAACATCGTTTACCCTCAATGCTCACGTTGACAACAGGCAATGACACATTTACTGACCAAGAGGGGGCAGGGGGTCGCGACAGCACCTTGTCCCCAGACTCATTTTCCCGAGCAATCCTGTGCTACATGGCCTAACTCATTTCAGTGATAGCAGCGTAGTCGTGCTAGTGTCTGTCAGCTACTCCTGCCTCCTACGTCACTTCGGCTCCAGCAGTCTCTAGAGAAATGGTATGGTCCACTGCACTTTGGGCCCTCCCGCTGTATCTCGGGCATTCTCATGGCTGCCACAACCTGTTCCATGTCTTTCAAGATGTTTCAGGCCCTGGCTAGCAATTCGTCAATTCCCAGGGTGTCCAATCTTGAAGACGCTCGCAGGAGCCAACTGATGTCGTCAAGGAGTCCTGCCAGGAAGGCGCATCCCAATATGCGGTCTGTTGCTCCGTCAAACGGCACCGCCAGCCTTCGCAAATTGGCCAGGTAGACATCCACCGACGACGAACTGTTTCCAAGCGATGAAGGGGTCTATTCCAAAGACCGTATACAGGGCACTCTTGATCTCCTCTAGGTCAGCATCGTCCCCGAGTTGTTGATATACGGCGTAGGCTCCCCTCGTGAGTCTCAGTGGGATGATCAGTGCAGGTTCTTTTATTTTGGACACCCTGCAAACACGTTCGGCCTTCTCAAACCATTCAATGACAGTCGGGCCTGTGGGGGAGCCGTCGAATTCTGGGATCAATTTTAGATCGAACTTGTCCATTGCCGAAATAGCTTGTTGTGGTAAAGCAATGACTCAACTGATAGTAGCAGATAGGAAACGCGAGGAGGGTAACCGACAAAAACCAGTGTCACATGTCCACCCTTCTCACGAGCAAAAAACACCGTCTTCAGAAACAGAAATTCGCCTGCTTTATACAGCTGAGGACTGACCATGATTTGCATGCAAATGACGAGACGAGATTTCGCATTAACTGTCCGAGATCGCACGGCATAAAACATGGGCGCTGCCATTTTGGTTCTTTTTACCATTGAGCAATTGGAGTTTGTACAATGCACAGATTTGCAGGCATTTCTGAGGTAGGCCATTTTCACAATTTTCTAAATCTAAATATTTTGTATGTAATTTTATGCTTTCAACTACAAATATTTTGTGCCTAATTCTATACTTTCAGAGTAAAGTTATGTTTTTTAGATATATAGTTTGTAGATCATAAAATGTATTGATAATTTTGCTATAAAAATGCACTACTATCTCAGGTCAGGGTGGACCTGTGAACAACAGCAATTAAGAGGTGGTTCCATGCTCTCCAAAACCTCCAATCTTCTGATCAGGGGCCTTGTGGTTACATGTAGTTTATCATTATGCTTAGGATGATCAAGCCGTTAGAGTTTTACACATTAAACGAATCACTAATAAATTAACTTACGTGACTGACTCAGTTTTTGTGAGTTCCTGGATGGAAGGCAAGTCAGGGTAGTTGGATGCAAGCAGTACCTTAAGTAGATCCACAAGGGTGGAATATTGGTCACACTGAACCATAAGCCGGTTTTCCATGCACTTGGTGAAGCGCACCTTCGCATGGAACAACAGATGCCGCATCATGCTGCATTAGAAAAAAAAAAAATAAAGATTTACAAGGAAGACATGTATAAGCCAAAACAACGACAAATTAAGGGTTACTTAATTTTATGAACTATCAACCCTTATTAGGTTATTTAATGATGAAATCAGTTGCCATTTATTTTTTACTTATTACATTTGAATTTATAAGCATTTACTTGGTTTGAGGATTGGCAAATATTGGTAATTTATATTTGAGTCTGTAAACATTTACATATATCTCTAGTCCTGAGTATAAAAATAAACTACATCTGGCAGCAAGATCTCTGATTGGAGGTTTTGAGGAGTGTGAAACCACTTAATTGCAGTTATTCCCAGGCCCATCATGACCTGGAGTGGTAGCACCTGTTAGGGTCTCAGCTATGGGCAAATATTTATCTCATCTTCAACAAATACAAAACCCTATGAAAGTATAAAAATACATTTTTATAGTAAAATTACCAGCAATGCATTTTTATATATATAAAATTACCAACAATACCTATTTATAGTAAAATTACCAACAATACATCAACCAACATGAAAGAACTCTTTCATGACATTAATCTATATAATATCCTAAAATTTCTTAAATAAAATGGTGTTCCAAAATATAACTTCAAAAAAACTACAACATAAAACTCACATATCACCACCTTTAATAATCATGTCCCCACAAGAATATATATGCACAAAAGTTGAGTTTCATCTACCATGTATTCAATTGTGTAAACAGAATAACATATATCCTACTTTTATTACTTCAAAGTTCTCAAGAATATTAAATTTTGGTATTCAATGATCCATAAGGAGTTGATATACTGTTAAACAAAACACATTGAACATATATATCTGTGTGATATATATATATATATATATATATGCGCACACACACACACACACACTGTAGATATATGTATATATGTCCTCACTGTGTAGATAGGTGTTGTAATCATTCAGTAAATAAAGCTTTTGTACTACTTCAGTTATCTGGTCCACTCATAAAAATCAGAGAATTTCTTTTTGAACAATCTTTGTAGACAGTCCTTTCCCTACCTGCAACAATCGTTAGAATCAAAAGAAAATATTGATTTTTTTTTTATCATTTTAGAAGAGGTCATGTTCATACAGTATCAAATTAACCCCTAACTGCTTAAAGAGTTACGTTTACTTTGTTTTATTTACAACGATCAAGTTTGAAACTCTGCTTACATCATTGATGCACTATTACGAATTCAGAATTTTTCAGTTTCAAACTTGACACTTGAAAATAAAAACAAAGTTTAGATACCTCTTTAAGAAGTCTGGAATTGATTTGACATTGCATCCATATTATGAAAAGTATTATTCATTGTGAGCGATCTTGAGTCTTTGAAGTAAAAGCTGTTCTATTCATATGAAGTTAGTTGATTTTGTTAAGCAGTATATCAACCTCTATGAATTATTTAATGTTGAAATCTAGATATTTTGAACACAATTTTATGGCTTCAACTAAATATTTTTTAATATAATCGTATGCATTCAACTACAGATAAAATGTATTGTTGGTCATTTTGGTATAAAATGCATAGTCATTCTACTATAAAATGTGTTGCTGGTCATTTTAAAAGTCAGGGTGAACCTGGGAACAACAGCAATTAAGAGGTGGTTCCATGCTCCTCAAAAACTCCAATCACCTGATCAGAGGCCTTGATGCCAGATGTAGTTTATTATCATACTCAGGACTACTATTCATATGAAGGAAAGGCCAAATCTAAGAGAGAAAGTAAAAGGCGTTGTCACAGTTTCTCTTTTCTATGAATATACCCACCTAATGACCAGGCTGTAGTCTACTTCATTATTTGCCATTCCAGGTGAGATGGGTTTCAGCAGTTTGGAAAGGTCATCACAGAGTTCAAGGATGAGCTCCCCACATCTCTTTGGGTCACTATGCAGGTTAAGGAGGGAGATGCAGAGGGATGCACTTGGAGCCTGCAGGAAAGATGAAAAACAAAGACATAAGAATCTTATGGAAGTTTCTTCTTTATTTCTGATCAGCACTGGCCACAGATTGATGATCTGAGCAGATTTGAAAGAAAAAATAAAATTGAAATTAAAGTAAAATAAATAGCCATAAAAAAACTAACAACGGCTGACAATTTGAAATTATGTGGGCTTTTTTGTTTTTTTTACTTTAAGAGTAAGGTTTACCCTGTACAAGGCCCAGGGGCCACTCAAGGTAGAGAGTTATGATAAGGGGTAGTTTATATGAACAGGAGAGGAAGATGGTAGTGATCAGGGAAACATCCTCTAGGGGGTCTGTTCCATAGGGCAGTGGTTTGCAGGAAGAAGCTATTTGAGTAGAACTTACTTCTCGCTGGATAGAGGTAGTACATTTGATGTCTGGTACACTGCACCTTCAGGTGGAGAGGCATCATTGGTGCTCAACCAACTCCTAAATCTCTTTTGTGATGGCTCCAAATTGCCATTCCCGAGTAAACCATTTCGGCTGGTGGGGATGGTGTTAACATAGCACCACTAGACGATAGACCTCGTTGATACAGATCACTGGCTAGGGCAGAAGGACTTCTCAAAAGGAACTACAATGGCCATACAATCGCAACCAAGGCAAGCCACCTAGTTGGAGGATATTGGGTGTGGTCTAACTTGGAGAGGAATGGGCTCCACCAGGTTAAAACACCCAAGACATGCCACCTGATTATCACAGCAAGAAACACTCCATGGAGACCCAGGCTCTGACACACAACTGCAACAGATGGTGGACAGCTCAACATATCAGCACCCCAATGACTTCTTCCAGGGTTAAGAGCAAAAGTAGTTTGAAATATTGGACTCTGTAGTAAATTTGCCTATCTCTCCTTTTTGTTTCTATAATGGAGTCATTTCCTTAAATACGTATGCACTTGTTCTTTGTGAAATAAAACTTAAATTTGGTTTAAAAAAATAAAATACTTTTAATAATTCAATTCCATATTGGATTTAAAATTATCAGATCATTGCAAACATTTGAGCCTGATTTTCATTGTTTATATAAAATGACTGCAACTTGACACTGGCATTTGTTTTGGTGCAAATTTCTGGTGTGTTCTAAATTGAAACCTTGCATTCTTCAGTTTCAAGTCAAACTTTGTTGAATCTTCACATTTTGTCCACAAATGAATGCCTTAAGGATGGTGGATGAAAAGATACACTTTATTATGCTCTATGAATTTCGGAAAAGACTAAGTGTCAGAACTGTGGAAAAAAAAAAACATTCAGAAAGTTTATTTGGATCATGCTCTAGCTTTTCGGACAGTCAAAAAGTGGTTTGGCAGATTTCGTCAGGGTGATTTTAACCTAAATGATCAACCAATTTCTGGGCAACCATCATGGAGAATAAACTGAAAATTTCAATGGAAGAGATTGTTAAGAGTTTGAAAATCAATATCTCAAATGCCTTTCATCATTTGAAGAGACTTGGGTTCATTTCCAAACTCAACACATCGGTGTCACATTCTCTGATGGAGCAGAACAACCTTGATTGTGATTCTGAAGCAATTTCTTTGCTGTTACACCATGAAAAGGAGTTGCTCTTGAAGAAAATTGTTACAGGAAATGAAAAATAGATTGTTTATGATAATGTTCAATACAAACAGAGCTGGAAACAAGTTTGTGAATGTGCAGAACCTGTGGCTAAAGTGGAAGTGTTGCTGTCTGTTTGGTGGGATTGCAGAGAAATAATTCACTTTGAGCTTCTCCCACCTGGTGAAACAATAACGGCAAAGAATTAATACAACTAATCTCAATGGGGCTATTCAAGAAAAATGGCCAATTTTGGCAAATGGCAACACAAGACAGCATGTTTCAAAAGAGACCTTGCAGGAGCTTAAAAAGTTGAAATGGGAAACCTTCCAGCACCAACTGCAATCTCCTGGCTTGATTCCTGTGGATTTTCGTTTGTTCTGGTCTTTACAGAACAGTTTAAATGACAAAAAAACTTGGCTTAGTCAGCTGAAAACTACCTCACAACCTTTTCCCTAAGAAAAAACATGATGTTTTTATGAAAATGACATCAGCAAACTTGTAGAAAGATTGGAGACAGTTGTTAGAAGACAATGGAGACTATGTACTTGATGAATAAATGTTTTTTAAGAGCATATAAAATTTTGTTTTTAATTTTGTAACTGAGCACAATTTTTTTTTTACAATGATCTAATATTTGAGTAAATCTTTGCAAAATCAGAATTTTTACTAACAATTACTAATTGAGAAGATTGTATTGAAACTGCACCTCCTCAATGGTTTGTATAATGGACATGGCTTAAATATGTTGTACTACTGTATTCAATTGTTCTTTGTGGAATTAAACCTAAAATTGGGTTTATTACTGTATTTTTCTATAATACAACTTGAGTATAATACAAGTGTGTTTCTGAAGCTGAAAATGGAATAAAGTACAAATCTATTAAATTGTATTTCTTTTAATTTCCTTTTGAGAACTTATTTTTGAATTTTGGGAGAAAGGTGTTAACTAGACATAACATTAATGTTATCAAAAACTTGTGTATTCCCTTTATTCATTTATTTAAAAATATCTATTTCGGCAAATTTCCTGTCTTTGAGACAAAAGATATTCAATTACACTGATTCTCAAAGAACAAATATAGTCAACATTACCTTTTGTAAACAATTGTTATTAACACCTGCCTACTTTGTATTTTACTATCTATTGTACTAACTTAGGTTATTTGCAATCTTCCTCTTTCAAATAAGAGTTTTTTTAAGCTGAGTAAAAATTTCTGAAAATGCATAGTTGTGTATAAGATGACACCCACCTTCTTGCCTTTAATCTTCATTCAAAATTTTTTGTTTTATACACAATAAAATACAGTAGTTTTTTGTTAATTTGTTACTACTTCAACTACTACTATGAACTTGGTTTATCAGTCTCTAAGATATTCTTTGAGTTGTTAACAATTCATAAAACATTAGAGAAACATTTTTTCAAGCTATTCTGTGAAAACCTAATAAAATGGAAAATATTTGCTAACAAATACAACATTCTGTGTGGGTAGAAAGAAATGAATGCCACTATCAAAGAAAACTTCTAAAAAGCTGATGCTAACCTCCAGGATAGTAATACACCCCCACTCTAGTACATATTAATTTTCATAAGACAGTATAGTATTCATTTATTATTGTAACCTAATTGTGTACAATAATGGATCAAATGCAATATAGGTAAACAATTCAACTAGGAAAATTCAAAATAAATACAATGTATCTAAATACAAATTAGAGACATGTCATAATAGATAATTCCATCTTAAATCAACAATGTTTTGTGGCAATTTTTACCATCACCTTCAGATTTTTCTTGTTAAAAAGT